>NWSH02000087.1:2109212-2145808 GCA_002382865.2 Heliothis virescens
GAAGCCGGGACCCACCAGTTTATCGTGCCTTCCGAAACACGGAAGAACTCGTTATGACAAGATGGTCCACGGACCGACCACAAAGTGTTGCTTAACCTTATGATCGAGTGATCTGCGGGGCTTTGACTTAGCCACGAGCTCTTCAGCTTTAGCATTCAACCAAACAAACTTCAGCTTTATAATTAAAATATAAGTATAGATTACCTTTCAAAAAAGACTTCGGCAGCACATTATCCCTAACGCTAACAGACACAAATGCATATAAAAACTCCTCATCACCATCTATCCTAATATTTTTCTGCTTATCATTGGCACAGCAATTACATATATTCATACTCTTTATCTCAACCTCATTGTTTGTGGTACTGCCAGTATCTGGTGTTCCATTTTCAACTTTCCCGCTTGAATTATTTGATTCGGAAGGTTTTTTCTTTTTTAGAATAGATTTGGGTGGCAAAGGAGACGGTGGTCTAGGCTTGTGGGTTTCACAGCTATGTTTCTTCATTGTATGCATAGGCGATAATGTAAGGCTTGATGAGAAATCTGCAAAAATATCTTGTTTTTGCTGGAATTTAAAAAGAAATATTTGCATTGGGTATTTACATAAAAACCGGCCAAGTGCGAGTTGGACTCGCGCACGAAGGGTTCCGTACCATTTTTCTGTTTTTTTTAAATTTATATTTTATAATATTTTTGTTAATTTTTAGTATTTGTTGTTATAGCGGCAACGGAAATACATAATTTATGAACATTTCAGCTTTCCAGCTATCACGGTTAATGAGATACAGCGTGCAGACAGACAGACGTGCAGACAGACAGACAGATAAACAGACAGACAGATAGACAGACAGACAGACAACAAAGTCGTAGTAATAGGGTCCCGTTTTACCCTTTGGGTACGGAATCCTAAAAAATATGTTATACTTAGAGTTAGTATTGATATCAAAATAAATCAGTTACTTACTACTTACCTTGTACTGATTTATTTTGACTAGGGAACCCAGTTTATTAAAAAATAATTGTAAGTTGTCCTTTTGGAAATTAAGGAAGGCCTATTTTCAGTAGTGGATGGGCTATGAAGGCTGAAGTGATGATGATAACAATTCAGTACCCTTTCTCTAAAATATAATACTATTTTAACAGTATATTTAACGTTACCAAAATAAATTGTAGTTTACCTACATGTAAGCGTATAGTTTATCGCTAAATCATGAAAAGATTCTAATATACTCAAGATCAACAAGTTTCTGAATGAAATATAAATAAAATATTGTTCATGAAATCATACCATAGCATGCTCAATATCTTTCATTAACTTTTCTGTCCTCTTCTCAAGTTGTTTGTTGAGTTTCTTGAACTCATCTTCGCGAGCTAACAAGTCCAATGGATCCATTTTATTAATTTATTTTTAACTTGAACGATAAGGTTTTCGTGCAATGACAGCAAAACGAAAACTTTAAAATAATACTAGCTATTTGAGAAGTCGTTAAACGTTTTGTATTGTAATGACGAAAATTTCTTTCGAATTCGGTCGGGTTATAATGTCATCAAATAAACTCGGTTGCTATGGTTACCTGATGCATTTGATCAAACAAAGTACTTACTCTCTTTCATAAACGAACTCAATTCTCGTACTTTTTATTTGAATACAGGTTACTTTTAACGACATTTGGTATTCTTGTATTTGCTTGTAGTCAATTAAAAGCGCTATCAATTGTCGTATTGAGAAATAAACTGTTAAAAAGCTGAATTGTTTGATGTTAATCAGAATATGCTGCCATCTAGTGGTGTTGCGTAAGCATTAACGCAACCATTCCTCGTGTCAAAAACAGCTGTGCGCCAGCCAATCAAGATGGCTCAGCGTATTGTCAATACGTTTTCTTTGTTACATACACACACACATACATGTACTTGTTGACACATTGCTTTGTTTCCCATATGATTGAGATTGAGAAAATCCGATCAAATCTAGTTCAAAAATCATGACCCACTGAAAGATACGTCCAAAAAATGGATATTACACCAGAATTTGCCTGAAAATATTGTTCGAATAGCTGTAAAATCTTATCAAGGTCGTTACTCCCTGAGCGAGAAGGCCGATGAGTGAAAGAGGTAGCGATGCAAATTGAAGTGTGCTACACAGATTTTCAATCGATTTACCAATGAGAACGGACTAAGCCCAGCTGACATCTTAGTATGCTATTGTGGCGAGCGGTTACTAGACGCTCGCTCTTGCGAAAGCCGAATTTCCATAAAAAAATCTCAATTTGGACTGCGTTTTCGCGTCCGGACATTGATTAAACAGTGTAATAATGTATTTTAAGAGAAAAAGAAACGATCACCGGAGTGTTATATTATAGCCCAGGTGTTTTCAAGTGGAGTTAACGACATAGTTTGTGGCCATACAAGGTAATTCTATTTTAAATACTCGTAACATATGTTTGTGTATTTCTTTTTTCCTGTACACTACACTGGTATCGTAATCCTGCTATTTAGAAAGTTAATTTGACATGTAGTTTCATGTATAACACGGTCCGATAATGGTGGTCCGTGTAACACCATTTTTACATAGTGAAAAGTGGTTTTTCAAATCGGCTGTGTTACCGTAAGTTGTGCCTTATATTGCGTAAATAAGTTCATGAAAGCAATTTTATGTTTCATTTTAAGTTTACATTGTGCTGTTAAGTGGTTGTAGAAGAAAATAATAATAAAAATCAGCTGTTTTCTTTGTGACCGTATGTAAAGGGCCATGTTGTTTTTTTTTTTTTATAAACTTGCTCGAACGGGTCTCGGGTCGTTTCGGGTTCGGCCAGTGCCGTTAGTGAAGTGCAGTAGTCGATATTCACATATCGATGTTTTTACTATTTTTTCTTTGTTCTGTATAAAGCTGACCAAAAATTGGTGCAATAGAATTAGATTCGTTTTAATTAGGTTAATTGCGTGTTTAATTAACTGTGCGTGTAATGTGACGTCATGTATTGTTGTTTTGACAAGGATTTACTATGATAAAAGTATTCATGTTTTTTAATGTTGAATTTAACATATTCAATGGAATAGTAAACGATTTAGTATGGTAAGTAGGTTCCATTGTTTAACAAACGTCGTTATTTAAATGTATTTTTTATATACTGGTTTTGTTTTTGTTAAAAAATTGTGTTGAAATATGCCAATGAATTTTAATCAACATACAACACGTAAATAAAATAGATTTGCGTTATTTAAGAGTATGGCATTACCATATGGTGTAAGAGAAGTAAAAAATACCACGTTTACTAACTGCCGTTCCCAATAACCTATCTATCTCTGGATTTGCTTACTAGAGATAGAATTTCGACATTAGCCCTATACATGTAATGTCAAATTCCTATCACTAGTATGCAAATCCAGAGATAGACAGAATATTGAATTCCGCTGTAAATAGGTAATGATTGATTGATTGTGTTCGCAACAAGATATTTTTTTTTTACTGAAAAGAAGTGGGTATTGACTATATGCCTATTCATTTTGTTATTTGTTAATTATAATAAATACCATTTTCGAAAAAAATACACAGTTACTACCATAGGATGGGCAAATGATTATTCTTTCATAGTTACTTAATTCAGGGCTAAGGGTTCAAAAAAAATCGAAATTGATAAAAGTAATATTTTTTTGAATATAACGGAAAACAGTATGTCGTGTTGCCGCATAAAAAAATTCACTTTCACACTTCGTTCGCGTGTAAACACACGGTTCTCTGTACTTTCTACTTTTATGCGGTGCATAGAAAAAAATATATGTTTGTCTTGTCTTACAAAGCCGATGTTTAGTTTCCATATTTTATTGTTTCACGAGCTGGCTCTCGCGGTTTCACGCGCGTCCCGAGGGAATTATTTCTCTGGAAAAAAGTAGCGTAGGTACAGACCCGCCCGAATCTGTTAAATTTTACCAATCGAACATTAACCTTCCACTATTGTGACAAGGTTGAAAATCTATTGAAGAAATTTTACAGATTGAGGTAGGTAGGCAGGTTGATATGCTGGCTGTCTGTATGGTTCAGACAACAGCAAGTCACGGTACCCGAATCTGCCAAATTTTACCAGTCAAACATTAACCTACCTCCATTGTGATAAGGTTGAAGATCAATTGCAGAAAAACAGATTGTGGTAACTTGATGTGCTGTCGTCTGTACCAAAGAGTTTTTTGTAGCATGGCTGCCAAAGTTGCACTTGCCCCATCCCCACTTGTTGAGGCTTTTTTTGTACCAACCCTCTTTGTTAAACACACAATTTTTGTCAGAACAGGATACTAGAATGTTCTTTGTGTAAACGATAGATGTTAATCTGTCTGGTTCGTCTCAAAAACAGCCTTAAATATTTCAACAGTTTCTTGTCTGTAGTCCAACTTTAAACAGTAAAAATTTAGTTATGAATAGCTATATCCCTCTTTTAGTAATGGATGTTAATCCTCTCAGCTTGGAGGAGGCCTTTGAGCAGCTGTAGGCGTTTTATGACGACGCATAATATGCTCCTATAAGTTTTAACTTTCGTATTTAGCTACCCTTTATTTTCGTAGTAATTTCACCAGTTAATAGTGGGAGGGCGTGGTAGACTTTTACCTGCTCAAACCTACCTATGTTCCTTCTGGGGCCCATTGTGTACCAGAGCCGTGGTCTGACCAGCAATCTACAGTTTCGGCAGGACTTTCAGGCCTTGCTTTCAATGTAACCATACTCTGATGTTTATGGCTATAGATAAATACTTTGCTGTACCTATACCGGTATACCTGTCTTCATTATCATATGAAATTGTCCTATACTAGTATATATGTGCTGCCAAGTTTTTTGTACGTTCACTAACTCCACGCCACGCCTCAATTAGTGAAACTTCTTATGTGTTAATTAAAAAAACGACAACTTTATTGATCCGTATATTTGTCGAGAAAAATAGAGACTCAATTCACTTTTACTGCCTAACCTAGTTTCACGAACCGTAATGTTACTTGTGAATCACACTTTACCGGAAACTTAACGGTAAAAAAATCGAATAATCTAATCCTCTAGTGAAAATCAATGTCGATGTT
Source organism: Heliothis virescens (assembly GCA_002382865.2). Taxonomy (NCBI): domain Eukaryota; kingdom Metazoa; phylum Arthropoda; class Insecta; order Lepidoptera; family Noctuidae; genus Heliothis; species Heliothis virescens. Next base: position 2,114,274 of record NWSH02000087.1, read on the forward strand.
TACCGGTTATTTGAAAAATATTAGTAAATTATTCAAAGGAGATATCAATAGGTATTGTGGCTACACAAAAGGCGATGAAATAATGCATTTAAACATGCTCATTGTAAGCAAATTAATTTACAAACCTTATATAAAGTCAGACGCTACCGCCATTGTTTAAGCGGTAGATTTGGGAACTAAATATGATTTTGGATACACATGTGAGCATTTAAAATCGATTCAAAATTTCATAGAGCCTTTAGAAGTTATCTCACCTTGGCTTAGTTTGTTAAAACAGTGTAAAGTGACATGTCTACCTACTTAATCCTCAAACAGTGTGGCCATTTTCTAAATAAACAGCTGTTTCGTGTATTCAAGACTTCTTTTGCATTCAAAGACAAAATTGTTACGTTTTTATTGAATTAGGCAGTCGGTGTGGGTCGGATTTCGTGTTAGATCGTGACTCAGTTCAAGGAAATGTAACTGCTGTAATTATTTGGATTGAATTTGCATTTTTAGTTGACTTTTAACATGCTACTGTTAATTTATGGCTTTGATTTCCTTCTGTCAAGGTCCAAATATAGGTTAAATTTATATTTGGTATCAAGTTTTCGCAATAACTCCTATTCTACCGAGTTAGGTACCAAAAGTTTTTATGGTACCATACCCAAAGGGTAAAACGAGACTCCATTACTAAACCTTCACTGTCGGTCTGTCAGCGACTATCGGCCGTTCCCAATAACCTATCTAACTCTGGATTTGCTTACCAGAGATAGAAATTTGACATTACTTGTATGGGGCTAATGTCAAAATCCTATCACTAGTAAGCAAATCCAGAGATAGACAGAATATTGAATTCTGCCGTATATCTCTTGAACCATGATAGATAGACAGTTGAAATTTTCACAGATGATGTATTTTTGTTGCTGCTTTAACAAAAAATACAATAGGTAATGAAAACTAGACTAAGATGAGTATGTCGGGAACAAACGTATTTTTTTGCTCGTTTTATAGATCCGCGCGAGTCCGACTCGCACTTGGCTGGATTATTATTATTTATTTGCCCTTGTCCATTGGTTAAGTTAATCACAATATCACTCAACAAAGACGTATATTGCGTCATAAAACATTTCTGAGTCATCTAACATCCTTTGTTTTCACACCATTTGATTCATAAAACAAGCATTTTTTGTTACAATTGCTTAGAAAATAACGCTTTAACACTCGATCATCTGCCTAGCCTTTTCCCAACTATGTTGGGGTCGGCTTCCAGTCTAACCGGATGCAGCTGAGAACCAGTGTGCCACATGAAGCGACTGCCTGTCTGGCCTCCACGACCCAGTTAACCGGGCACCTGGCACTATCTGGTAGCTGGTTGTCAGCTTGACTACCGTAAGCCGCAACGTGTACAATGACTGCGGGACCCACCAGTTTATCGTGCCTTCCGAAACTCGGAAGAACTCGTTGTGTCAAGATGGTCAGCCATCCACGGACCGACCGCGCCAAGCGTTGCTTAACCTTATGATCGATCGATCCGCGCAGCTTTGACTTAGCCACGAGCTCTTCTCGCTTTAACACTAACCCCTTTGAAATGTAGAACAAAGTCGATGTAAATAAATGTCTCTTAATGTTGAATTGTAATGTTGTTATCATTTTAGCTAATGTCTAGACACTTTATGACATCACTTTTAGTGTCATAAAACAAATACACGGATGTCTACACTTGTTGAAATCAAATAATTATTGCTCGAATCTTGCGTAGAAACAATTTTAAAAAATATCTACGGTCGCGAGGCATTTGTATGTTGCACGCAACCGTCAAATGACGCACCGCAGACATTGAGCCTAAACTTAGCCTTATCTATAAAAATGAAGTGTGCCAGCAATTTCAACCTAATTATATTTTATCGATAAACTCATTCGGACACAAACATCCTTATCTAATTAATTAGCAATTTCCTTAATTATGTTTTAAGTGATCATTAGCTTATTACTCTTAAGTATTTCAAGGCGGGAGAAGTCGTTTTTCGAAAAATATTTTGTGATGACGTCATGGATTATTTTAAAGGGCTTGATGACGTCATATGCTTATAGTAGGTGCTGGCTATTATACGTTTCCGTTGCAGTTTGAGCCATATAGTTTTTGTCTTATAATATAATCTTTAATAATAATATAAAGCTGAAGAGTTTGTCTGAACGCGCTTATCTTAGGAATTGCTGGTTCGATTTGAAAAAATATTTCCGTGTTGGATAGCCCATTTATCGAGGAAAGCTATAGGCTCCTTTTTTTGGTAGATATATTAAAATGGTTTCAGAAAAGTTTAATAATTAGGTATTTTTTTAGTAGAGTTTCCTGCTTTCTAATTCCATAATATGACCATTCCAACGCTCTTTTTCTAATTAATTTTCCTCTATAAAATCCTCAATAGTTTCCTTAATTCAATGAAGCTTAATAATAAGTATTTCTTGGAAGAATGACTCAACAGTCTCGAAAATCATTAAAAACATATCGAATCTTCTTTTTATAAAGTTTTTGAGGCATTCCTTGAAGCGCCACCGTTTTGAAACGCACGTAATGAAGCGCACCTGTATTATTACTCAGAGCGCTCCTCTCAGCAGCGCTCCCGATAACAATTTCATACAATTCTAACTAAAAGATGCGCTGTGCGCCTGTGGGTGACAGCGTGAGGGAGTGTCAGACATTTACTGACTAAAACCCACCGTGTTCCTTCGGGAGCCCTTTGTGTGCCAGGGACAAGGTAACTCTTGCAAACAATCCCGCAATCCCGGCAGGCTCTGGCCCTAGTGGGCCCCGCTGGGGTTTGCTGACTCTCTCTGAGGAGCGCGAGGAACAACGCGCGCCGCGGAGATTACTCATCCTCAAATCATAATCCGGGTCATCTCAGTCTAATCAATCATGCAAGTTGAAAGTATATCTTTATCAGCCCACGCGAGGTCAGGCGAGGAAATGTAATGTATCCAATATTGTGTAATCCGCACTTATAGACATGCTATTTTTGCATACTGTTACTTTTGACCCTTGATAAGAATATGTGTCTGACTGCGGATTTACGGCCGTTCCCAATAACCTATCTTTCTCTGAATTTGCTTACTAGAGATAGAATTTTGACATCAGCCCATTACAAGTAATGTCAAATTCCTTAAGTTAATAAGTTATCAATCTGTGAATTTGCTTACTAGAGATAGGAATTTGACATTGTTTGTGTGATAAAGTCAAAATCCTATCTAGCGAGAAAATCCACAGACAGGTAAGCTAAAACCTACCGTGTTCTTCTGAAGCCTTTTTGTGTACCTGTAACTCTTTCGAACAATCCCGTAGCCCCGGCAGGCTTTTGCCCTCGTGGGCCCTACTGGAATTCAATATGCTAAATGAAGAGTGCTTGAAAGCCAAAAATCAGTAGCAATGCTCATATATTTGTTGTTAATTGTGGAATAAGAAAACTAGCCAGTATAATAACAATAGCTAGGGCCAGTTTCAGAGGTTCCAGATAAAGTTCTAGATAGCTATCTGACAGACACTGCCGTAGAAATGTTTATAATTTCAACGACTTTTCTATGGCATGATCTGTCAGAGCTATCTATATATTTATCTAGATCCTTTGAGTCCTCAGTGAGATCCTAGTCAAGTAACAATGACAGATAAACTATCTCCAATTCAAGAGGTGCAAATGCACTTTTGTTGCCTTGACTCCTGAATGACAATAACCCTACGCTGCTTCTATTAGTTATCAGGACACATAAGGCTTCGGACAGACTAGGCGTTTTGTATGGAGCCGTACATACGTTTTGAATGCGTCATGAGGTCGTACTGAACGTTCCTTTGTATAGTTCTCTTCAAACTTTTTGTCGCCACGGAATATTGCGCGAGTGGCTGCGCAGAAACGAATTCTAGGTATCAGAGTAGCGGGGGAGAGGGCTACGGACACATGAGCTGACTTGTATGAGGAATTTAGTTTTGGAACAACAACGATAAATTGGTGGGTCCTGGCAGTCGTTACGGTTAGTCAGAAAATCTAGCAACCAGTCTTACCAAGGGGTATCGGGTAGCTGGGTTCTGGAGGTCAGATAGGCAGTCGCTCCATGTGGCACACTGGTACTCAGCTGCATATGGTTAGATTGGAAGCCGATCCCAACGTAATTGGGAAAAGGTAGACTGATGATGCCAAAACGATCTCCGATCTCTCGATCTCCACACGTCAATGGATAGATAGATTATAGAAATGGCTCGTCTGCACAAAGCTTAAGTAACTGCGTCTTACAATAAATAAGTCATTGCTATATCAAACACGTTGTAATGTACAATTTACTATCTGTTGGACTGTGGCTGACTGATTAAAGGTTATTAATAGCTCATAACAGCTTTTAACTTATAAAGCCAAAGTTATCTAGATGTGGAGTAAATACTTGGTTCGTGTTTTGTCTATAGAATAACTGCCTCGTTGGTCTAGTGGTCGCATAGCAGACTGCTGATCACGAGGTCTCGGGTTCGATTCCCGGGACAGGCCGAAATCGCTTTGTGGGTTTTAGAAACACCCGTGATTGATACACCCGTGAATCGGAGAACACGTTAATGTCGGTCCTGTGCCTGATCTCTCTCCGGTCGTGTCGGATTGCCGTCCCATCGGGTTATGAGAGTGAGGGAATAGGGAGTGCACCTGTGTCTGCGCAAATGCTTGTGCACTATAATATGTCCTGCGCAGCTGGCTGATTTCCCTATATGAGAACAGCCGCCGTGGCCGGCAATCGGCTAGGACGCCATCATCATAGAATTTTGACCACCTGTAATCCGATGAAGCTACTTTTCGCACCCGGATAATAAGTAACTGTCTGCCTACATTTAGTACAGATGCAAGCAGGCCTGGGTGAAAGAAGATAGTCTAGCTAAAGTCTACGTGGTGGCCTAGTGGATAAAGCACCAAGCTCTCAAGTATGAATTTGGGGCGTCCATTCCAGGTCAGACAAGTACCAGAAAGTTGGTGTGTACTTGCTAAGTATACCGATCAAAGTTGAAGGAAAACATCTCGAGGAAACCTGGACTATGAAGTCTGAAATCACCCGCATCTCTTGCACGTGGTGATTAACGCTCAATCCTTCTCTGTGTGAGAGGAGGCCGCAGCACAGCAGTGGGACGATACAAAGGCTGATGATGATGAGATTCTGGTCTTACTCGGTTGCGAAAATTGGTTCACCCGAAACGTGGGTGAAACCACAGGGATTAGTTAGTAATAATAACAATGTAAGTTCACTAGCAGATATCACAAGTTGCTTTAGTAGTTTATAGAAACAATAATGCAAATTATATGATAATTTATTTAACGGCGTAGTAGGTGTTAGAACAAAGGCATCTTTGTATGAACTGTGATCTTAATGTTAATTACGTCTTTTCTGATTATAATTATTGTACAGACGACAGCAGGTCAACGTATAAGAATCTGTCAAATTTTACCAATCGAACATTAACCTACCTCCATTGTCATAAGGTTGAAAATCTATAGCAGAAATTTTACAAATTGTGGTAACTTGATGTGCTGTCGTCTGTATTTGTCTGTTTCGTAGATTTGAATGGCTAAGTAACAGCTGTACGGATCCATCGATCGTAAGGTTAAGCAACGCTCGGTGTGCCGTTCGTGGATGGGTGACCAACTTGTCATGACTAGGTCTTCCGTGTTTCGGAAGGCACGTTAAATTGAAGAGTAGCTCTCCCATCTATAATATCAGTAAGGGCAATGATACTAAAATGGCGTTTTGATTAAGCAAGATCTGTCTAGCCGTCAATGCAATTAGCATTTAATTAACCTTAAAAATATATGTTTTATTCACTGGAAACAAGTTTTTGGAGCAAATAAGTTCCGAATCGTTTTCTACTTTTACCTTTTTTCAAGTATCGAGGAACCAGCTATTTAATCTTATATCCTAATCATCTTGTGCCTAGTCTTTTCCCAACTATGTTGGAGTCGGCTTCCAGTCTAACCGGATGCAGCTGAGAACCAGTGTGCTACTTGGAGCGACTGTATATCTGACCTCTACAACCCAGTTACCCGGGCAACCTGGCACCCCCCTTGGTAAACTGTTGTCAGAGCTTTCTGGCTTCTGACTACCCGGTAACGACTTACCAAAGATGTTTCAAAAATGGACAGCCGGGACCCACTAGTTTATCGTGCCTTCCGAAACACAGAACTCGTTATGGACAAGATGGTCACCCATCCAAGGACCGACCGCGGCAAGCGTTGCTTAACCTTATGATCGATCGAACCGCGCGGCTTTGACTTAGCCACGAGCTGTTGTATTAATATAAATTATTCTAATATGAAGAAAAAACAAAAATAAGCCAAATAAAAGTCATCTCAATACATTTACACAAAGGTTAAAGACCAATATAGGCTGAATGAAGAGTGAACAAACTCATTCTGAATAAAAAGTGCGATTTAAAACGTTAACGTCATATCCTGAGCTGATTGGAGACTGGAGGCAATAATCCGTTACCTGAGAACATAAGAGCAATAACTTTTTACAAATTTTTACGCTTAAAAATCTTTTTCTTTTGTACAAACGCCACCAGGTCAACTTACCGGATCTGACAAATTTTACCAATCGAACATTAACCTTCCACTATTGTGATAAGGTTGAAAATCTATTGCAGAAATTGGACAGATTGAGGTAGGTTGATTTACTGGCGACTGCACGTTTGTGAAGGCTGAAGAAACCTTCAGGAAAAGCCTTGCAGACCTGACTCATCAACTACATATACTTAATATTATAAAGCTGAAGTTTCTCTGTTTGAGCCGTATTATCTGATTTGAAAAATAATTTTAATGTTAGGTCGTCCATTTATCGAGGAAGGCGTAAAATATTCAGCCACATAGTATTCCTTTCCCAGATATTAGCTAAGCTCCTAGTCACATTACACTTAAAATGTTTCAGCAGTTTTCTAGTAAAAGCGTATCATAGGACAGCCAGGTTTACTTTCGGATTCAAAATTGGTTATTAACGAGTGAGTTGTAAGTTTTGTCACCTACCCAGTCCTACTGTCAGAGTTTTTTCAAACCTGTCTGACAAGCTCCAATGTCTTCATAAGTATAATTCATGTAAAAGTCCTTGCAAAAATAAATCTTGCAACATTTCACAGTCAGACCAGCCTTTTCAAATGTCAAGGTCTTCGAAAGGTTAAAGTATTTAACTGTCAGCAATAACCGTTTCCTTCATAATTCTGTCCTTCATGACACCTTGGATCCTTTCATTCTTAGTGCCGTCACGTTATGATACAAATATGGCAACCATGTTGCATGCCTTGAGTATCAGTTTGTTATTCGAAGCCGACAGGATATATTGGGTCAAATACCTTGGAATTCGATTTTAAAAGTGTTTGTTTGTTTGTTGAATGAAGAATGCGTGGCTGTTAACAGTTTTATAGGATACTAGCTTCTGCCAGCGGCGTCGCCTGCTTCCCGGGGGAACTTTTTCCCGTACCCGGATAAAAAGTAGCCTATGTTGTACCTAATTTCATCAAAATCGGCTCACTGGTTTAGGCGTGAAAGCGTAACAGACAGACAGAGTTACTTTCGCATTTATAATATTAGTTAGGGATAGTAGGGATTAGTAGGGATCTGAAATCGCGAATTAGATCGCCTTGAGAAAAAAATTAAATCAATGATCATGCGTTCCATGTATGAAAAGAGGTATTTATCCACCAGTGGGATATGCAATATGCATGGAATGTCAGTCCTTAGATGAGTCACCATCTATGTTACACCAAGACTCTTCAAAAAATAGTCATTACTGGCAGTGAAATCGATGGATACTAGTACTAGTAGCAGTCGTTGTTACAATTCCACGTCAGAGGCCGTCAGGCGGATTTGAGGGAACTCTGACACTTAGGCTTGTCAGGTGATTAAACCTGCAGCGAGTGAGATAAGAAGACATTCAAAAATATTTAGTTGACTAATTTCTCCGGATGCTATTCAAGTGTGTGGAATCTACAGACAAAACAGTCATTGGGCCTTTTTATTTAGCTTTCGCGATAAATTTTGTTATCGCCCGATGACTCATTTTTCCGGGAGATTTTGTTTAAGCGCTTATGGTATATTGTGATATTTTTACTACAGCTGTGCTACCTAATTATTCTTTTTTAATGCCAGTATCACTGGTTCCAGATAATGTTCTTAATATCTATTTAACAGATAATGCCAAATAAAAGTTGCCAAAAATAAAAATATTTCTATGGCATTATTTGTCAGGTAGCTATCTAGAAATCTATTTGGAGCCTGTGAAACTGTCCATAAGCCAAGGTTTTAAATAAAGGGAGCTATAATCCCTAGCACAGGTTTTTTCTGATTGGCATTTGGCAACTAAAGACTGACTTTTAAGACACTTAAAAAACATGGACTGTAAAATCTTCATTTCTTGCAAAAAATAAGGTTATGCTGTTTCCAGTAAATATGCTTTAACGAGTGCATAATCCCGGACTTTAAGATTATCATACAAATGATATGACTTAAAGAAATGGGTCCATGACAACAACGGCAGAATATGCTTCACTTTTTCTATTCCATGGCTTAAAATAAAATCCCATACCAGCAGGGTCTAACAATTTGAATATACATTTGCATTGTACGGGATTTTTTCGGGAAATCCCATTTGTTCCTTTCTGTATTAGATTTGAGGTAAACAAATGGGAGACCATAACTGGTTTAGATACATGGAAATGTATCGGAAATCCTATTCAAAGATAAAATAACTTAGGATGATTATTTTTTTTGTTAGGATGTCATGATCCCATCCTACTTTGAGTAATCTATATTTCTATACTAATATTATAAAGAGGTTAATTTTAGTAAAATTGTATTTTAGCAGAATTGTGAACCATGGTAGCTAGAGAGCTGAAATGTTCTCTGATAAAGTATTTCTGTTGCTAAAAATACTAATAAAATCTATAGTAAAGTAAAAATTATTAATACATACAAAGAACGCGATTTTTTTGAACGGAACCCTTCGTGCGCGAGTTGTACTCGCACTTGGCCGGTTTTTATAGCACCTATATGAATGACGTCACGTTTATTTGTTGCTATATACTGTTATGTTTTAATCTATATTCTACATCGGAGACGGTAAACATACAGTCTATTATGTATTACATAACATGTTGAATTAAGGAAACATAGTCTGCCTCGCATGTACGGAATATATTAATTTATCAGGTGTTTTTCCGCTTTCTAATGTGAAGAAACTAGGTTTGTTTAATAGACTAGATTTTCTACGCATTTGGAGAATAAAACCTAGATCAATTTTGGAGTTAAGGCGTCTATATAAATCGTTAAAACAAACAATTCTTGTAATTTTCAAGTATTATACCAATATTTTAATTTTAATCGTCTATATTGCAACACATCCTATTAATATTATAAATGGGAAAGTTCGTGAGGATGTGTGTATGTTTTTTGCTCTTCCACGCAAAAACTACTGGACGGATTTTGATGAAACTTGGCAGTTATATAGGTTATAAATATATCAGAATAACATGAAGGCTACTTTTTATCTGGGTGTGGGAAATAGTTGCAAAAAGAAGCGGGTGAAACCGCTAGTAGAACCTATTACTTAAAATCAATTTTCGTTTTAAACTTAATCAACCAAAGTCTAATATTAGCCATTGAAGCTACTGGTCGGATATATAATAAAAAAAACACTATTGTTGTTATTATAAACTATTTATTATGATGATGCAATACAACGGTACACGAGTGATCCTCTGGTTTATAAAAAACATATTTAAATGCGTGCTGTGTCCATAGAAACTGGATTTTAATAAAAAACAATAAGCGAATGAAGGTGATTACGTTATTTTCCAGTAAATATAAGAAATATTAGTCATAGCTACCTAGCTCTAGCCTAGCTGTATTAGATTAAAAGCTCACCCCAATATAGTAATTAAAAGACTAGGCAAAAAAAATAATTACAGAAAAAAAAATTCAACACGCGTTTTTCTTTGAAATCGCTTCCATAATTTAAATCCATCTACGTCTAAAGGCAAAACCTTTTACAGACAACATAAAAAAAAAACACAAAAACCTTAAAAGTAAAAAACCGGTACGAACCACTTTCATCGATAATTCACGAGCGCACTTTATCGACCGCGGCGCGTCCCTACCGTAATTGAAACTGCATATGTGTCACAACCCTACCCGGGTCTGTGAACTCCGCGCAGTTTTTTCAACTCTGTTTCGCGAATTTCACTTTGGCGACCTCCTTTTGTAGTAGTGTTGATTTTTTTATTGAAATTAAGATCTGGGAAATATATTTAGGAGTTTATTTATGAAATAACCCAAAAAATAAGCTCAATCTATCTCTGAATAAATGTGAAATTTTCATATCTTTTCCTAGATTTCATATTTTTTTCTATACAGTACAGAATTAAAGGAAGTTCCACAAAAATAAACACATAAAAAAAAACACAAAAAAGATTTAAGTACGTCATCTGAGAATTGAACCCAGGCCTCCAGGTGTGTAAATAAACTTCCAAATTGAAAACCTCTTTTTTTCATTCGGTAAAAAATGCCATGTAGATTTCTAGTTTCTATACGAATACTAGGAAATCAGAACCCTGCAGTAACTATACGTAATTATGTTGCCTATTGATAAAATCGATACACGTGTCTGCTCAACTAGTAACAATAATATGCGTTTTACATTAATTCCTGTGCATTCATGTGCGCCTGGTACTTTTTTTATTATTAAAAGCTTTTATTTAACTTGCAATGTATGTAAATATATTTGTATGTTCGGGTGAAATCTTTGAACTCAATTTTGAAGTAGATATATTCAACCGTTTGTGCTGAAATTTCGTGGACGCGTTTAGTTTGGATGACAATATATGATAAGATATGTGACGTCATTCTAAATCCAATATGGCGGATCATACAAGATGTCAGAACAGTTATATTTAATCCACTTATACAATATGGGTATCAAATGAAAGGGCTCGTTGAGAGTAATTTGAAAAAGTATATGACGTCATTCTGAATCCAATATGGCGGACCATGCAAGATGGCGGAATAGTTACCTTTAGTCCACTTTTACAATATGGGTATTAAATGAAAGAGCTCGTTAATAGTAACTAGAAATAATGGCGATAACTAAAAAGTAAAAAATAAATTAAAAGTAAAAAAAANGTGTATCAATCACCAACTTCCAGTCTACGGGCTGCTTTGTCAAAGCGATTTTGTCTGGACACGGGAATTAAACCTGTGACCCCATCAGGCAGTTGTACTTTGCGTCCACTAACTGCGGAATTCAATATTCTGTCTATCTCTAGATGCTTACTAGAGATAGAATTTTGACATTAGCCCCATACAAGTAACTTAATGTCAAATTCCTATCTCATTGTCTAGTAAGCAAATCCAGAGATAGATAGGTTATTGGGAATGGCCGTAAGCCAAGGAGGATGGATGATATGATGGTAAGGGATGACGGCATAAGAGAGTGTCATCCCATGTCCTATCCCATCCATTACGTTACAAGTCTATTATATTTCTAAACAATAGATATGACAATAAATGAGCCACGTTTGAATCGTAAAAAATTAAAAGTAAAAAAAACTTTTAAAGAAAAAGCTTTTATTTGAAACCTCTAAAAAGAAGAAAATAAAATTTTGTCAATAATAAAAGCTTGTCGCGAGTTTTACATACCTATCAATATTCCTTTAACTATATCATAATAGTTTGCGGTAAAACTCGCGACAAGCTTTTATTATTGACAAAATTTTATTTTCTTCTTTTTAGAGGTTTCAAATAAAAGCTTTTTCTTTAAAAGTTTTTTTTACTTTTAATTTTTTACGATTCAAACGTGGCTCATTTATTGTCATATCTATTGTTTAGAAATATAATAGACTTGTAACGTAATGGATGGGATAGGACATGGGATGACACTCTCTTATGCCGTCATCCCTTACCATCATATCATCCATCCTCCTTGGCTTACGGCCATTCCCAATAACCTATCTATCTCTGGATTTGCTTACTAGACAATGAGATAGGAATTTGACATTAAGTTACTTGTATGGGGCTAATGTCAAAATTCTATCTCTAGTAAGCATCTAGAGATAGACAGAATATTGAATTCCGCAGTTAGTGGACGCAAAGTACAACTGCCTGATGGGGTCACAGGTTTAATTCCCGTGTCCAGACAAAATCGCTTTGACAAAGCAGCCCGTAGACTGGAAGTTGGTGATTGATACACCCGTGCATCGGAGAGCACGTTAATGTCGGTCCTGCGCCTGATCTCTCTCCGGTCGTGACAACGGAGACCGCCTATGTTATCCTGGTACAACGTTCCCTTGGGACGCGGGTAAAACCTTCACAAACAACTAGTATTACTTATTATTTTTGTTGGCAACTGAAACGTGTGTACTTCACAACTAGAATGACAAATCAATAATATGCTGAACAGTTGAGCGACAGAACTACATGACGTAAGCCGCCATTTTTTATCAAATGACCGCGCTAATGTCCTATGGTAAAGTACGACCAGTATATATTGATACTTGAAAGTAGATGAAAAACTCAACAGCCTGTGGGAAAACCATTATTTAATACAGCGTCTATTCTCTCTTAAGGAGATCAGCCAACTGCCCAGGACATAATATTATAGTGCAGACACAGGTGCACTCCCTATTCCCTCACTCTCATAACCCGATGGGACGGCAATCTGGCACGATCGGAGAGAGATCAGGCGCAGGTCCGACATTAACGTGCTCTCCGATGCACGGGTGTATCAATCACCAACTTCCATGCAGGCTCCTTTGAGCTGTAGTTACTACAGAATGCGAATGAAACCGCAGAAAATAACAAGTATTGTATTAAAATATTATAACACTGTTTCATAAAGTATCAAAGTTCAATGGTCGTATTGTTTATGTTTTTGCTATAAAAGCCTTCTAGGAATAATCGCGTTGCTAAGGTTTTTTGTGCTCAAATTTAACTGGTTTTAAATATGGCTTCATACTAGATGTAATAGCTATATTTTCCTGTACAATCTTTGGCAGTCGTTACGGGTAGTCAGATAGAGTGATGTCAAAGTCAAATCATTTATTGAAATTAGGCTAATAAATTAGCACTTTTTCACGTCAAATTACATTGGACAGCACCCCCAAAAACGCCCCCCTTTCACCTGAACATCATCTTCCTATCCTTGTCTCAATTAATTTGTGGACAGTACAGCATGTTTTCTTCTTCCATACTCTTATATCTGCCGTCTTCTCACAAGTAACATTCTTCCTAGCCATATCGACTTTCACACAATCCATCCATCGTTTCCTTGGTCGTCCCTGTTAACCAGTTTTGCCAAACAGCATCGGGTTGCCCGGGTAACTGGGTTGAGCATGTCAGATAGGCAGTTGTTCCATGTGGCACGCTGCATCCAGATAGACTGGAAGTTTACTGACAGCCATGACCAAAGATCGATTTGGAAATTGATGATTTTTTAACAGTGAAGGAATTATACCAATCGGTTCAGTAGATCCGGAGTCTATTCGTTACATACAAACAAACAAATCTTTTCTCTTCATATAGTAATTACTAGTTTTCGCCAGCGGTTTCACCCGTGTCCCGTGCGAACTACTCCGCGCACCCGGATAAATAGTCTATAAAAGCCTGTAGCCTTCCTCGACAAACGGGCTATCTAACACCGAAAGAATTTTTCAAATCCGACCAGCAGTTCCTGAGATTAGTGCGTTCAACCAAACAAACGCTACAGCTTTATAATATTGAGTATAGTATAGATAAGTATAGAATTATAGATAAACAAATAGTACATAGTATGACGTCACACATTCTGAGAGACTCCAATTGCGGTGTTAGTAAACACACGAGATGGTTTGCGCATGTGTGCGTGTACTCACACAGGTGTTGCTATTGTTTTATTGGTTAACAATGAGATGGCAGACGGAGTGTCTGTATGCGAGATTCGTGTGTCTGTCTGTCAGCACAAAAAATCTTAATTTGAATGCTGTAATTTAAAGTTTGATTATTTCAAACTGAATCTTGCCTGCGGTTTTGAGGGACTACTAATTCCTGTAATATGATGAAAAGTAGCCTATAAGTTAGTCTTATGTTTAAGATATTAACGCAGGTTACTGAATAGTTCATTACCTACTCACTACTGGTAAATTGTTTGTTTGCTTGAGCGTGCTGATCTCAGAAAGTACTGGACCGATTTGAAAAAATATTTCAATGTTAAGTAGCCCACATGGGCTTAAACGCACTGGGGTAAAATGTATGTAGCTCGATAAATAACGAGCCAGGCTAAAGGCTATATTTTATCCATGTGTCAATAAGTTCCTATAAGATGCGGGTGAAACCGCTGGCAAAAGCTACTATTACCACACAATACCTTCGTAAAGGTGATGCAATCCACCCTTAGCTCAACCTACCCATGCCACCATAACCTACCCCATAAATAGCATTTTACGTAACCACGAGGGAATGAAAACATAACTCAATTATGTAAAACACATTATGTAACACGACATTACGTTTTTGTAATAAGATTTACGTAAATTTTGTAGTAAAAATAAATATAGTTTTAGTTTAGTAGCATCTGCCCGCGATTTCACTCGCATTCAAAGCGTACATTTTACGCACCCGGATAAATTGTCAAATCAAATCATTTTTTTCTGTTAATAGGTTTCACAGAACACTTTAACATGTCAATAATTTTGAACTAGATGAGGCCGGTATTTCCTATTTCCTATCTGACTACCTTGAGAAGAAACACCGAAACAAACTCAAGGGTCAAAGTCTCTTTTGAAGTCCAACATAAACAAGTGTGCACAATGGATGAACACTGTGAGTTCGTGTCTGAAATGACCTTTTTAAGAAAGTGTCATACCAATCCCACCAAAAACATACTGTAAAAAACTAGCCAAGTCTCTATGGAGCTGCTTGTCTCTAAAAAGTAATGAAATCTAGACAAAGTCGTGCTGGCCGTTGACTTGTACCCACTTACGTCTAAAGAATGTTCAACGGCCAGTCATATCACATTAAGTATCTTTAAAGAAATCGCAGTAAGGAACCTAAGACTCAGCACGACTTTGTCTAGATTTCATTATGTTTTAGAGACAAGCAGCTCCATAGAGACTTGGCTAGTTTTTTACAGTATGTTTTTGGTGGGATTTCACTTCTTTTTGTAGAAACGTGAGCTTATTGACATCAACCTAAGGCCTAGTTTGGTTGGGCTCCTGTGTTTTCTAATCAGGGTCACCAGGTACTCCAGATCTCCGATTATCCTAGTTTTTGTAGTTTTCCCTTTATTTGGTCATTAAACCCTAACTCTGTACCAAATTTCAGCTCTCTGAGATTATGGGAAGTACTAGTTCTATTTTGATGATCATGAGTGAGTGAGTGTCGTAAATACGAAACTTTGCTTTCGCTTAACTTCGGAACTAAATTACCTACAGACTTGAAATTTTGGTTTTTAAGTATGTGATTATAGCTTTCTGGATGACGAAAATGTCAGCGTTCTAGTCTTATCCAGAGGTTCTTGAATAGAGGCCTGAAAATGCGGCGAAATGGTTCCAGTAAAGGATGGTACGGCAGTGTTTGCTTTGCGCTCGACTTGGCGGGGGCACTGCCGTGCCCCCAAATTTGAGTCGACCAAAGTCAAAGTCAAAAAGAGAAGAGCCGGCAAGAAACTCCATAGACACTCTTTTTAAAAAAATAATTTGTTCACAAACATTCTATTACATAACAATAGTAGGCTGATAAAATTATACAATGCAACTGAAAGGTAAACTGTAAATCTATACAATCCAAAAAGACAAGACCAGTCCAATCAGCTGGCAAGCATTTCTCGGTCTTCATTTAACTAAGAGTTCGCTTACTTCTTCGATAAATGGGCAATCTATCTAGTAGTTCTTAAGATTGGCGGGGCCAAACAAACAAACGTGCCACGCCATCTGTTTATATTATTATAAAGTCAAAAAAACTGCAGTCATTGCCTCAGGAAGGCGTAAGCCAGGATACAAAGTCACCAACCGAGCCAAGGCCGCGAGATCAACGCACCTTATGCCAATACCCTGTTCCGATGCGCGTACGCATCGACTGGCTAATAATAGGCCGTGTGGCTGGTCCTGTGACTTTCAGGAGCCGGGTGGTCAGGAGGATCGAGGGTTCGAAGTCTGGAGTAATCAAATTGAATTTTTGACACTTATTTAATGTTTCCGGGTTCTGAAAGAGTTTCAATTGGGCTTAGCTTTAACCTTGTTTTTTTTATATAGTAGATAAGTGCATCAGATACTGAACTAAATCTATACTAATATTATAAAGCTGAAGAGTTTGTTTGTTTGTTTGAACGCGCTAATCTCTAGAACTACTGGTCCGATTGGAAAAATTCTTTCAGTGTTAGATAGCCCATTTATCGAGGAAGGCCATAGGCTACTTTTTATCCGGGTGCGCCGAGTAGTTCCCACGGGACGTGGGTGAAACCGCTGGCAGAAGCTCGTCTTTACTAATATTGTACTTAAAACTGAAGTTTCGTTTGAACTGATGAACCTATTTCAAAAATTATTTAAGTGTTATGTAGCCCAAATATCGAGGAAGACTATAGGTTTCTTTTTGTCCAGTTAAAAGCATCAATTTCCACGAAACATAGGCGAAACCACTGGCGGAAACTAGTATTACGTATCGACAAATTGATTTGAAACTCTTTTTCTCATAATTTCACTACAATCGTAAGCAAACATGACACCTGGAGTTTCATCTATCTTGTCACCAAACGTCCTCCAAAAATCTGCAATTTTTCGCAACAGACAGACAGTATGACTTCCCAAATTACTCCATGAGTAAGCATAAGCGTTTCCTCTTATACATTGACGACAGAAGGTCAACATTCCCGAATATGTCAAACCTTACCAACCGAACATCAACCTTCCACTATTGTGATAAGGTTGAAAATCTATTCGAAGTTTGTCAGATTGTGGTAGGTTGATGAGCTGTCGTCTGTACCAAGATCTTTGGCCGAGGTACCTGCGTAGGCGTCACACAGATACATTGACTCTCCAATTAGTTTTGGAGCCAAAAAACTGCTGCAAAAACTGACAGGTGACCGTGAACTTCGTAAAGGACGATGGCGGACGAAATTCTGCGTTTTAAGTGCCCCTAATTAATAGCCGATTGTCGGCCACGGCGGCTGTTCTCATATAAGGAGATCAGCCAGCTGCGCAGGTCATATTATAGTGCACAAGCATTTGCGCAGACACAGATGCACTCCATATTCCCTCACTCTCATAACCCGATGGGACGGCAATTTGACACGACCGGTGAGAGATCAGGCGCAGGACCGACATTAACGTGCTCTCCGATGCACGGGTGGATCAATCACCAATTTGTAACTCCTGGAGTTTCCTGCTTTGTGAAAGTTTCTTAAACCCACAAAGCGATTTCGGCCCGACTGGAGACTGGTGCACAGCAGTCGGCTATGCGACAACTAAACTAACGAGGCAGTTAAAACCTTGGGGTATCGTGTTGCCTGGTCACTGGGTTGTGGAGGTCAGATAGGCAGTCGTTCTGTGGCACACTGGTACTCAGTTGCAGCCGGTTAGACTGGAAGCCGACCCCAACAGTGTTGGTAAGGTCGTATAGGAAAGGCCTTTGTTCTGAATGGGAATCGAATCTAGGTTCTCATGTTTGGCGTATGAAATCTAAACTATAATAAAGATAAGTTTTTTGTTTCTTTGTACCCTAAAGGCTCTTAAATTACTGCACCGATTTGAATAATTCTTTCGCTGTTGGAAAGCTACATTATTCTCGCTACATCTACACTGTATATTTTATCCGGGTACGGGAAGAAGGTCCTCTGAAATCGCGGGAAAACAGCTAGTATTTCATAAGCTCCCCGGTTTTGCGCTTTTTATCTAAGTCTAATTACTTCATTTCATCGGTTGATTAAGCAAAAGAATATTTTTAAGACAAAACCAACCTTCCCAAATTACTGTTTTTTAAGTACCGGTGATCGAAATTTTAATTAAGAAAGGGCTCGAAATTGAAATAACTTTTGCTAATAGAGTTTGTAATTTATACGGTTTCTGAAATAACCGACTAATTTGAAATTGGCCGAAATTCTTTAGAGAAGTGAAAAAAATACATTTTACAAAATTTTCCTTAAAGTATAGTTTATTTATGAAGCCTTATGAAATTGAAAATTCAGTTTTTGGTCAAGTACTTCAATGTCTTTCGATCTAATTAACCCTGGTAACACGTCACTTTAATAAGACTGGTTGTCAGTCTATCTGGCTTCTGACTACCAGTAACGACTGCCAAAGATGTTCACATGACAGCCGGGACCCATCATTTTAACGTGCCTTCCGAAACACGGAGGAACTCAACACTGGTCGGTCACCCATCCACGCACCTTCCGCGCCAAGCATTAACCTTATGATCGACTAGCTTCTGCCAGCGGCTTCGCCCGCGCAAAACTTAAAACCCCGTGTTTTTCCCGTTCTCGTAGGAATTTCAGGAAATCCTTTCTTAGTGGATGCCTACGTCATAACATCTACCTGCATGCCAAATGTCAGCCCGATCCCTCCAGTGGTTTGGGCTGTGCGTTTTTTATTCCTAGACTAGCTTCTGCCAGCGACTTGGTTCGCGGATCATGTCGCTTATGCCAGCGACAACGGGTCGTCATAATCAAAGATCTTTCCCTTCACTGCTCTGCTCCTTTTTATTATAGCGTGATGAAAAGTATACTATAACCATTTCAGGAGTATGAATAATAATCGTACCAAGTTTCATTAAAATCCGTCCAGTTGTTTTAGTTTCTATAACGGTTATACAGACAGACAGACAAAAATTCTACTGATTGCATTTTTGGCATCAGTATCGATCCCAGAACACGCAGATTTTTCTACAGATTTATTATAAGTATAGAATAGATTATCCCGTGTGGCTGTTATTTAGCCACGAGCCCATCAACCCACAAAATTGAATTACCACATTCGTACTCCATATTTAACCCATAATGTCCTGTACCGTATTGTCACAGGACAAAGTTCAAATTGAACTGGGTCGCTTGACCCAGTTTTGACGGGTTGACCTCTTGTACCACAATTGTTTGGTACAGACGACAGCACATTAAATTACCACAATCTGTCAATTTTTTACAATAGATTTTCAACTTTATCACAATAGTGGTAGGTTAATGTTGGACTGGTAAAATTTGTCAGATTCGGGTACTGTGACCTGCTGTTGTCTGTACCACAGTTGTTTGGTACTAGGAATGCAGCGTAGTACAGTTCTTTAGATGGAATAGGGGACATAAAGAATGTTTTTATGGAAACTATGAAAATAAAGGACTTTTTGAGACTGGCTTAAACCGTTTTTGGATGTTTCCTGAGCGAACTACTTCTTGAATTCTTTAAGAAAAAAAGTAGTGATATATTATTTTATGACGTAAAAGTTATATTAGTTTGTCAAGTCCATCATAATATTGTCAGTACTTTTTACGTAGGAGTAATACATACAATCGTCCAAAATTTCACTTTGTAATGTGTGAAGATGCTGCAAATTGGTGGGCCTTAATTAAATACAACGAAATATAATTAAATCATTATTGACACAAATGTAAAATATATAAAATTCTCAGAAAAAATATGTCAAAAGCATCCAAAAAATATGTTTTATCAAGTCAATAAATATTTTCAAATTAACAAAACCTTTTTTATTGAACTCCTTGCGTAGGTAGGTATTAGAAACAAAGTTCGTCGTTTAGTTTTTGAACAAATGTCAAATTTTGATGAGGTCATATGACCTTTGACCTCAGGTCAAATAGGTCGGTACTCACCGAGTTTTACTGCTACCAAATGTAATGGAACAATACATTTTGGCTGGATCTTATTTAATGAAGAATTTAGAGGTCTGATTTAGGTTTTAGGACGTAAATCTATGCTAATATTATAGAGTTGAAGATTTTGTTTTGTTTGATCGCGCTTATCTCGGGAACTGCTCGTCAGATTTAGAAAATCTTTCAGAGTTAGATAGCCCATTTATCGAGGAAAGTTGTAGGTTACTTTTCATCCGGGTGCACGGAGTAGTTCCCACGGGATAGACAGTTGAAATATTCGCAGATTATGCATTTCTGTTGCTGCTATAACAAAAAATTCTAAAAACTATAATAAAATAAATATTTTAGGGGGGTTCCATACAACAAACGTGTTCTTTTTACTCGTTTCATATCTAATGGTACGGAACCCTTCGTGCGCGAGTCCGACTAGAACTTAGTCAGTTTTTTTAAGGGTTTAATATTTTAGTTTAGAAATTGTTGTATTTACGTATTCCTAGGGGTAAGGCTCTAGACAGACGGACTGCATTTCAACTGCAATCCAACTGCAAATTGGAGTTTGAATGCAGTTGACACGACTGCAATAGAACTGCAAATCAAACGTGCAGTCCGATTGCAGTTGAATTGCAGTCGGCGTGCAGTCGTGTGAGCGGTCTGTCTAGAGCCTTATACTACGTGTTTTACAAATTGTGATCTTAAGTAACTTAACACTGATTTAAGAGTTAGTTAACCAAAAGTTCAAAGAACTTAAATGTCACTTACTTAATTAAGTTCAAGTTGGGTTAGGTCAGTGAAGTTGATTACACAGTTAATTAATAAAGAAACGTGGATACTAATTTAGTAGTTTATATGCGTTTTAAGTTTCTTTGTCTGTGAATATTTGGTCAGTTAAATAGTATTATTACATTTATTTTAAACCAAATCCACGCGTTTAATTATAATTACCTATCTTTTTATAGTTTTAATATAACTATAAGGTAAAATAAGGTTTTTATATGTTTCGGATAAGTATTATTGCTTACAAAATATGACTAGGGGTCAGTTTCATAGGTTCCAGATAAACTTCTATATAGTTATCTGACAGATAATGCCAATGAAATGTTTTAATTTTAGCTGCGTTTGTAAGGCATTATCTGTGAGGTAATTATCCAGCAGTTCTTGAAATTAGCGCGTTCAAAAAAACTCTTCTTTTTCTTATTTATTTGAATGCTTTTAAATTTAACTTATTTGCATCTACATCCACGATCAATACTTTTGTGAGAAAACAACCAGTTTTTTACCAACTAACCGAGGTTTTTGTAACCCGCTGGTTAAAGTACAGTTAACTTTTAACAATGGTCTGGCAACTGGTAGTACAGCTTTCAATAGTTATTTATAACGATGTATACTTTGTAGTTGTTGATTATGTTACTGGTTAACAATTTGGGTCTGTATTTTTGACAGTAGTGTAATATATGGATGGAGTTTATTATGTAAATAATGGTGATATTTGAACCTGTGGTGTCTTTTTCTCAGTTTTTTTTTTATATCGGCCTTTGTTTTGGCAGTTGGTCTAGCAAAAAAAAAGGTCCTAAAATATTTTTTTTTTCAGTTTTCAGTTTTTTTTTGTCGTAATAGCGACTATAGAAATACATCATCTGTTAAAAATTAAACTGTCTAGCTATGCTAATTCATGAGATACAGGTAGTATGGTTTTACCCTTTGTGTACGGAACCCTAAAAATAAAGACTTATTACACGCTAAAATCTGAGACAGCATAAAATTCTCATAATAAAAACTAATACCAATGCACTACATAAATTGCTAATAAATTCAAAACTACCATATAAAACAATATTACTTACAAACCAAACTTCAAAACTGAAACAAACTCGCATGACCTCTCTTTGTTCGTTGATTGCTCGAAAAATCTTTTTCAAAAGTGCATAGACCCGAAACAGTTACCCCCACTCTCCCGTCTAGACAACCTGTAGGTAGTTCTACAAAAATATTTGCAATAATTTTGTCAGTTTACGTTCAGACGCCGCGCGGAGCAGACGTGTATCCCGCTTTCTTTATTTGAAAGTTTTAGACGTATACGTAGTCTGTGATAAGATTTTTTGTATCTGTGATAGTTAGTTTTTAGTGATGTTTTGTTTGTTTGGTGCTAGTAAGTATTTTTAAAATGTATTTTAGTAGAATTAAATAATTTATTATTCTAATGTCCACTTGGTCTCGATTAAGATTTCCGCATCGGGCTGAAATCGTTTTAGAAACTTTAACAAAGCAGCCCTTAGTCTGGGAGTTGGTGATTGATACACCCGTACATCGGAGAGCACGTTAATGTCGGTCCTGCGCCTGATCTCTCTCTGGTCGTGTCGAATTTCATCAAAACTTATTTCTATTTAGAAAGTTTTCTATTTACGATTTTGTTCAGCATCAACCTGTTGCTTTGGTTTCCATTTTCAATGATACTAAAAATACTTTCCAAACCCGATATAGATTACTCAACTTGAATAAAATGCTTTATTTGGAACTCTGTTGTCATAAACATAGAAGCTATTATTGAAGAGCTAAGGAGTATCAGTTTCAAGTCATCTTTTGTTGTCAAGCATTGCTCCATTTTAAAGGTTTGGGTATTTACAGGATATTTATTTGTCCAGATGCCAGCAGGTCAACCTACCCAAATCTGTCAAATTTTACCAATCGAATATTTATCTAAAATCCTCCTGTGTGTTCCTTCTTGAGCCCTTTATGTGCCGGGGCCGCGGCTACTCTTTCGAACAACTCCGCAGCCCCGGCAGGCTCTGGGTATCGAATATTTACGTTCCACTATTGTGATTAATCTAAATCTATTGAAGAAATTTGACAGATGAAGGTTGGTTGATGGGATGACGTTTTGTATTACTCATCTTCATCATCAGCCTTTTTGCTGTGCTAAAGGGCTATGCCCTGCAGTGGGCATAGCCCTCTTCTACTGAGAAGAAATGAGCGTTAATCACCACGTGCGTCCATAGGCTTCGTTTCTCATAGGAGGGTCAAGAAAATCCATGGTGTTTTGAGGCACTCTGTATCATTGTGGGTTCCACGTGTTTATATTACTGACTTATTTACTTGACTTTTTCTAAATTAATTATGTTGGGGTTGGGTTCTAGTCTAACTGGATGCTGCTGAGTGCCAGTGTGCCACATGGAGCGACTGCCTATCTGACCTCCACAACCCAGTTACATGGGATGGACTGTTTATCAGGCTTTCTTCTGACTACCCGTAACGACTGCCAAAGATGTTCAAATGACAGCCGGGACCCACTAATTAACGGGCCTTCCAAAACACGTATATATTGCTTAAGTTAGGTTTATTCAAGTACCAGGAGCGCAGAAATTAAAGGTGCTTTGACAAATGTTAAATAATAGACAATCTGTGATGGTATACTGCTTATGTCATAAATCAAATCTTAATGATTCTAAATACAAATGTAATTTGTATTAAACTTTGCACATTAAACATGTTATGTATTCAATTGTATTGTATGTACAAGTATTCTTTGTTTTATAACCACAAACCTTGGTTCTTGTGTTATACTTATAACAAAGCGCTGTGACCTTTGAGCCAGCTGTTCTAAGTTGTAAAGACCCTGTCATTTGAACATCTTTGGCAGTCATATCAGGTTGCCCATATTACTGGGTTGAGGAGGTCAGATAGGCAGTCACTCCATGTGGCACACTGGTACACAGCTGCTGGTAAGACTGGAAGCCGACCTCAACATAGTTGGGAAAAGGCTAGGCAGATGATTTTGTGAAATCAGAGTGGCAAAGTTGATTGTATTAAGATTCTTCAAATCTAACAGACAGACATGTGTTGCTGGGGAGTTTGTTGCGCCACTTCTTCTTCCCAGCAAAAACACATAGGAAGTGGTGAAGGGCGGGCGTTTTTGGGGCTGTCTCATGTAATTTTGACGTTCGAAAGATGCTGTTTTCAGCCTACTTTGAATAAATGCTTTTTGATTTTGAATTATACATATATTTGCTGTGTAAAGTGCAGGTTTGTTTTGTAAGTTTGTGTGTGGGAATAATAACTTAATTTAAGTTGCAAATGCGACGAAAGGTCACGGTAACTCCCGGGTGATATGCTTTGTTTCATAAATATGTATTTATTTACGACTGGCGAGCTCTGTTTTTCAACTTTTCAAGGTACTTTATAGTTAGACTTTTCTTGAAATATAAAATTACTCTTTTTGAATTTACAACGGTGTTAAAACTACCCTGAATTCTACTTTCTTAAAAACGGAAAGTACGTATGGTTGTTTGTACCTCTCTCACGCAAAAACTACTGCACGGATTTTGATAAAACTTGGCTGTAATGTAGCTTATATATCAGTTTGAAATATAGACTACTTTTTATCCATATACGGGGAGCAGTTCCCTCAGGACGCGGGTGAAACCGCTGGCGGAAGCTAGTATTATAAATGTGAAAGTTTATATGTATGTATGTTTTTTCATCTCTCACGTAAAAACTACTGGATGGATTTCAATGAGACTTAGCAGTAATATAGCTTATTTAACACAATAATACGTAAGCTAATTTTTTATCCATTTACGAGAAGTAATTTCTTCAGGTCGCGGGTAAAACCACGAGGTAGTTAGTTACAAAAATATATTTTTAAAAGATCGTCAAAAACTCGCCAGTTTCCTAGTTCACAGCTCACATACAAACACACATATATCTACAGGTGAACGCTTCCAGACCCTTTGTCGTCTGAGCGTTGACCTAGGTTAGTTTTGTCTAGACCCGGTCTAGACCGACTCCCAGACATTCAATTTGGGGGGATGTCATATTGAAATTTTTGATTTTCCACTTGCTAGAAGGTATTAGGAATAGCGTTTATTAGTTTTTGGAAAATGGGTTTTTGAGTTTTAATAGGTTTCGGAAAGTGATTTTTTTATTGAATGTTTCTGGTGTGATTAGTTAGTGTTTTTCTTAAATGAATGCTATTATAGTGTACTTTTAGCAAATTGTCTGTTTCCTTTTTATACTTATTTTTTTTTCAAGAATTTTTGGGTACTTATGTAAAAAATCTGATTTCTATGAGAATTTAAATCTTAAATATTCAGTATTTCCTCTTTTAGTTTACAAGAAACAATTTCCCGCACCCGGATAAAAAGTAGCCTGTGTCATACGGTCATACTGCTAAATTTCATTAAAATCCGTTCAGTCCTTTGATCGTGAAAGAGTAACAAACCCACATACATTTTGGTATAATATTAGTGTGATGACATTTATATTTTGTTAATGAATAAATCACCAAGGGACATAAACTTTTCGCATACAACGCTAAAATTGATCAAGACAATAACTAATTGGTTTCGTTGCGGCTCATTTCGTGTTTAAATTAGCGTAGCGTGGTGGGGCGGGCCCTTGGTAATTGAGGTCCAAGGCCCTTTTCAAATATAAAACTGTACCTACTTCTATGTTTTATTAACTTTTGTTTAGCTATTTTCCGTATTTCCGGATAAAACAGGACCTTATTACTAAGACTTCGGTGTCCCGTCTGTCACCAGGCTGTCATAAACTGTGAGAGTTAGACAGTTGGAATCATAAATGATGTATTTCTGTTGCCGCTATAACAACAAGTACTGAAAATTAGAATGAAGTTAGTTTAATAATTTTGTTCGTTTTATTATAATGTTACGGAACCCTTAATGTTCGAGCCCGAGTCGCACTTGACCGGCTTTTGAACTTCAAGATAAACAGACGTTCAATATGTGTTTAAGAAAATGTTGTGTGGAGAATATACTAAAACACGTGTTGAACGTGTGTTTTTTTTTTGTAGTAAGACCATGTTCATGATTTTTCATAAAATATATTTTAATATCTTTCTCCATTGTCCAAGCTGTCTATGTAACACAATTTGGGTTTTAACAGTCCAGCCGTTTTTACAAAAAATTATATAAAATTGACTTTTTTTTCTGACTTTTGTTAAATTATTTTTGAAAAACGAGTTTTATTTAAGACTAGTCTTATCTGGTATTATCCAGTTATAATGTTGTGGAGGTCAAATAAAAGTAAAATACTGAAATATTAAAATCTAGTCAGACTTGAAAACCGACTTAATTATGTCAACAATTCGACAAATTTTATATGATAAACTATTCTAATAATCTATTTAATTTATAAATGTATAACCTTCAGTCGAATTAGGTACTAGGCGATCATAAAATCTAAATACCTAATTTAAATGGTCGAAAATATTAAATTGTTATTTCTTTATTTACAGGTGAGTGTGCGAACGTGTTCGATAGCTGTGACGATGAGATATTGGAAAGCGTGAGTTTTGATCTCCAGACATTTTATGTGCTCCTGGTACTTAAGACTGATATTTAAAGGGGGATTAGGATGTCTGAGTTTCAGTCTAGATTTTTATGTCTAGACAAAGATTATTGAAATAAGTTTGATTACCGACTCGGGTAAAATCTTACTTAAATTTTTAAGTGCAAAGGATTAGCAACTTTTACGACCCGTTTCACAGGTTCCAGATAAAGTTATAGATAGCTAGTTATCAGACAGATAATGTTCTTTTTTTAACTTCTTTTCTATGGCAGTGTATCAGATAGCCAACTAGATATTTATCTGGAACCTGTGTAACAATGACTTATAGCTGTGTAGGGTTTTTTAGGTAAGTAATAAATTCATAAATGGCTTCATCAAAAATTTGGTTAAATAAAATAATATTCTGACTTACTATGACCTACCTCAATATTTTTAACTCGAGCTTCGAACCCTCGACCTACGATACTCGAGGCCGTTCGTTACCCCTGGGCCACTTAAAAGCTATTATTAAATAATTTCGTAATAAACTAAGATTGCAAAATATACGTCTTTCTGCCTTTCAAAAGCAAGGTTAAAATATGTGCATACCAGATATTTTGTGAAAGTACCTACTTGCTGGCTGTTGTCCGGTTACCTTTATCAATATCGAGTAAAATAATCACGTTTTTTTTGTATAACAGCCCCCTAAAAGATTTCTTTAGTTCCAGTTTTCCGTATTTAAATACATCATCTGTAAAAAGAGCTCGGATTGATCGATAAGAATATAAGGTTAAGCAACGTTTACCGCGGTCGGCTCGTGGATGGGTGTCCATCTTGTCATAACGAGTTGTTCCGTGTTTCGGAAGGCACGGTAAACTGGAGTCCCGGCTGTCATTTGAACATCTTTGACAGTCGTTACGGGTATACAGAAGCCAGAAAGTCTGACAACCAGTCTTACCGTTTTACCAAGGGTAATGGCTTGCCCGGGTTGGGAGATCAGACAGGCAGATCGGCCTCCATGATAAAACACTGGTTCTTAGCTGCATTCGATTAGACGTAAGCCTCTCCAACATAGTTGGGAAAGTCTTGTTCGGCTTGCCCGGGTAAAAACTGTGTTGAGGAGGTCAGATAGGCAGTTGCTCCATGTGGCACACTGGTACTCAGCTGCATGCGTTTTCAAAAACCTTGGGGAGCCGACCCCAAACATGACAAGGCAAATGATGTATGTATTAATATCAATAATATAATTAAAAAAAAATGTTATTAGTTGAGTTACTGGGCGTAAAAAACGGCAAAACCGCGGATCTCTCAGCAACTGATAGAATTCAATGATTTTGCGGCAATTGTTGTGAATAACATAAATAATAATGTCACCTATTTAAAAGCTGTTGCATTTGAATTTTTAACACGCTTTTACTTAGGTCCACCTGTATGTAAACTAACTAAATGTATCTAATCAAAATCTAATTTTCACTAATTCCACCATCTTCCAAGGACCGTAGCATCATGAAAATTGGCAGTTGTATGTAGTTTGATGAACAATACAATACATATGGTACTTCGAACTGATCTCATGATGGAGCCGAAACGTATGAACATGCGAACTTCATAATGAACATCGTATCATATCGTGTTTTGGACTTTTTAGAAAGGTCGTGTATGAGCTTTGACAACGATAAGCTCAAGGTCTTGATGAAAGGAATCGATTTTTTGCTTTTACGGGCACTTATTAAAGCGTGTTTTCTCTACCCAGCAGTGTGTGTCAGCTGGGTCTACCCCTTAGTAAATGAGTCATATATTATTCGAAAGGTCTTTTAGTGAAACATTTCTACTAACATACCTCACCAAAATAGTTAGTACTTTAGATGCTGAAGCACCGTTTAAAGCATATTATCGAAATAGGTTTTTACAGTTATTGTGCCCCACCTTTATTCAGAAGTCATTAATATCAGATCAAAAAGGTCTTTTAGCGCTACATTTACACGCCACTTACCAATGTTTAGTATTTTGAAGATGTGGCTTAACTAAGTGTATTGCCGTTACTTATAGATTTAAGGGACAATATCTTCTATGCTCTAGAATGAATCAGATTACCAAGCAAAATATTTTTTAAGTCTTGCATCTGCGTCTTAACGTACCACTCAACTAATTCTTAGTAATTTTAGCAAAGTATAGCTAAATAAGAGAAAAATTGATGATACTTTGAAAGTGTTTTTAAGGAATAATATGCCCCCTCTATTAATGACCAATATTAATCCTTAGGCCTATGTTAGCGCTAGCATTTCGTCTTAACAACCCCTTATCAATTTCTAGTATTTAGAGGTTGTAGCTAACTTACGGCGTAGTGTCGATACTTATGTGGATTTTAAGGAATGAATATCTCCCCTCTAGCACATGATCATATACCCAATTAAAAGGTTTTTTAAGCCCCACATGTTTTGCGTAACACTCTCTACTTACCATGTCTTAATATTTGAGAAAGATGAGGCTTAACAAAAATGTATTTGCCGGATACTAATATGGATTTAACTGTGCCCCGGGATTATTAGAAATATATTTCACGATCAGTAGTGCTAATGCCGTTTAACGGCTAGTACCTAGCCCGAAAATAATCGTAGTACGTTGCAGCTGCCGTTTCTCCCTGTCCCGCTCCGGTAACTGCTCAAGTCTTGGGACTCCTCAAATTGAATGAAATGTTGGAAAGATGTTCGTCTTTCTCTATTTTAAGTAAAATTTAATCGTAAAACTAAATAAAAAATATTCAATATAATTTTCATATTTTTTTTGTTATATAATGAAAAAAAAAAATTGCCACAATATAATTTTTTGGTAGAAAATATACGTTTTTCAGAAGTATAAAGAAACAAAAGATCCCGTTGTTTTATGTAGATTGATTTCAGTTGCACTAGAGATCCGAGGGTAAAAACCCCCAATAACTCCACTATATACCAGTTTCTGCGGTTTGGTCAAACCGGCCCGATACGATAATTTTACTATTGTTATTTTTATCATTGTGATATGACATTAAAATTTAATTGATACTAAATTTTTTGTAAAATGGACAGTGGAAAATGGCAAACTTATAAAACCCGAATAAAGTAGGCCTATATCTTTATTTCTGATATTATTAGCTATGTTTTCTACCAAGTTTCATCAAATTCGTCCAGTAGTTTTATGAAATAATATCCAAACATTTACATACATCTTCACAAACTTTTCGCTGTTTAAAAATGGCGTAGGACAGTAAGATGTCACCCGGGGAATAGATACCCAACAGTGAAAGAATCAAATCGTCAGCAAGTTTCGGAGCCTATTCACAGCACACAAAACAGGGACAGTTAAATCTTTATCTTAGAGATAGGCTGTCTAATAGTGTATTTAAAACCTCTACATTACACTACTTAGCTGTTCCTCGCGGTTTCAACTGCGTTTCGACGATTTACTTCATGCATTTTATGATTTCCTGTACATGGTAGCAATATCGTCATAGGATGAGTACCCACATATAAGCAATGGTTCTATGATACGCATCAATTATCTGATGAGCACAAAAACCCACAATAATCACCCGGTTATGCACTCACCGTTCATTATAAGTGCCAGTTAAAGCACTTTTGTGCATCATAAAACTACTGTCTATGATTTTTTACACCGATTTTTAGGGTTCCGTACCCAAAGGGCTTAAAACGGACCCTATTATTAAGGACTTCGTTGTCTTGTCTGTCTTCCACGCTGTATCCATTTAACACGTGATAGCTAGAAAAGCTGAAATTTCCCCCAAATAACCCCAATACATACGTGTGGAAACCGCAAATTATAACTTTGTTATTCATATATTGTATGAAAAACAAAAGTTATTTTTTATTGCCGATCAAATGTTTTTTATTAATTTATAATGTTTTCGGAAGCCTTCGTGCGCGAGTCCCAACCGCTCTTGGCCGGTCTTTCTATAGTGAAGGTCTCAACTACACTATCAAATTAGTTTTATTTATAATCTATGTATTAAGGCGAAAATTTAGTGAGTAGTATGTATGATTGTTACCTCTACAGAACACAAACGGCTGAATGATTTCGATAATACAGTTTATAGTACAGACAGCACATCCAGTTATCACAATCTGTCAAATTTCGTCAATAGATTTCAACCTTATCACAATAGTAGAAGGTTAATGTTTCGATGCTAAAATTTACAGATTCGTTACGTTGACGCTGTTGTCTTGTACATCAGATAAATTTAGTTCTTTTTTATTGGTTACGGAATAATTCCCTTCGAAAGCGGGTAAAACCACTGTAATATTTACACAGCTTCCGCCAGCGGTTTCACCCCTTCCCGTGGAACTACTGCGCGCACCCGGATAGAAAAGTGCCTGAGCCTTCCTCGATAGAATGGGCTATCAAACACTAAAGGAAATTTTTCAAAAACGGACCGAGATTAGCGCGTTCAAACAAAAACAAAACTCTTCCAGCTTTATAATATTAGTATAGATAAGAGACGAAACTTTTACATGAAATTATGAAGTCAATGCACAGCAACTAATTCAAGTATATTATTATCGATTATGTTCCTAATCGCATTAATAAGTGAATCGCTAATCGAAATATGAAACACACGTTCGATACGATCTGATCGGTATATCATAATCGGTGCCAAGGTTCGATGCTGGGTTGCACGTCAAGTTCCTTTGTACGCACGCCTAGTGGTGCGGATTGAGCGATGTTTTTTTTATATCGATTTTTTTGTTTCTTTTGTTTTTTGAGGGGGAAAATCCGGATTATGGCGCGCGGTTTTGAAAGTTGTTATGCAATCTGTGTTTAATTTTTTCTGGTGTTATGCTCATTTTATTATTTATTATTTGTTATTCACCAAACAATATTCATTACAGCTTACGCCCAATGCGATAATTGGTCTTATGATTTTAGAAATACCTAAAAAAATAACAAAACGTAAGAATCAACATCTATTTATGTTGTGTTCCTACCAATGTTTATCCGTATCCTTCGAAAAACTACTTCGCGCATCCGGATAAATAGCTTTTGGGATAGTTTACCTATCCTAACAGAAAAATAACTTTTCAAATCAGTTACCCTAGTTCCTGAGAAGCGCGTTACACAAACAAAAATACTTCAGCTTTATAATATGTAGTATAGACCTGTGCCTATAATTAGGAGTCCAAGTAGTTCTGGTCCTCGTTTTAATTGTTCCAGATAAAGTTCTAAATAGCTATCTGACGGATAATGCCAAGAAATTTTTATTTTGACTTTGCTCTTCAATGGTATTATCTCCTCAGATAGCTTAAACTTTACCAGAGGACCGAGAAAATGTTGCAATTACTATCAGTGGGAGTAAAATCCATAGTCGGGGGATGAATAAAGCTCAGAGCAAGAGTCTGGAAATAGAAAAATCTATTTAGTCCTGTAGAGGGAAATAT
>NWSH02000087.1:2187562-2198960 GCA_002382865.2 Heliothis virescens
ACTAGCCGTTTTCCCGCGGTTTCACTCGCATCCCGTGGGAATTACTGCCCGTACCCGGATAAAATATAGCCTATGTCACTCGTGGATAATGTAGCTTTCGAATGGTGAAAGAATTTTTTAAATCGGTCGGGTAGTTTTTGAGCCTATTCATTACAACCAAACAAACAAACAAAGTTTTCCTCTTTATAATATTAGCATAGATTTGTGAAACTGGATGTAAAAGGCTTATAAAAATCTAGACTACTATTATAAAGCTGATGAGTATTTTTGTTTGTTGAATTGGCTTTCAATTATCGTGGATGGCTATAAGCGACTTTTATCCCGGGTGCGGGAAATAGGTCTAACGGGACGCAGGGGACATCGGTAGTGGAAGCTAATACTTGAATATTGATAGAATTTGCTATAGAATAGGTAAATAACGAGCTGTTGCCAGCAATTTTAAACAAAAACTACAAAACTTATTTTGATAAAACTTACATGTACAGACGACAGCACATCAAGTTACCACAATCTGTCAAATTTCTGCAATAGATTTTCAACCTCATCACAATGGAGGTAGGTTAATGTTCGATTGGTAAATGACAGATTAGTATATGTTGATCTGCTGTCGTCTGTACTTTTATCCGAGTGCGCAAATTAGTTCCATCAGGGAGAGTTTGTCCCCACGGTAATATTTTTTTATACATATTACAAATCCAAAAATACCTATAATTTTTACTCCACATTTGTTATACTTTTTGCGACAGCCCTAACTAAATGATTACTAGTTTGAGTGTCGAGAAAGCACATTCGAGACAAACAAACTGTCTCACTGAATCATCTCGACTTGATGCTGCCCTGGTATCTTAACAGTTAAACTCATTAATTCTTGTTCATTAAGTATAACAACTATAATTAATTAAGAACAAAGATTAATTAGGTACAGGTGCTAGCAGGTCAGCCTAACCGAATCTGTAAAATTTTACCAATCACACATTAACCTTCCACTATTGTGATAAGGTTGAAAATCTATTGAAGAAATTTGACAGATTGAGGTAGATTGAATTACTTAATTATAACAAAAAATAATTCACGCTTTTCCTTAGTATTTAATTTTATCAAATTTCACTAATATTACAAATGCGAGTATGTCATGTTTGTTATGCTTTCACGTTAAAACGGCTAAGCCAATTGGGATGAAGCTTGCTGCTAAGGAAGCATTACTTGGGGTTAGTTTTGTCTAGCAGCGAGACATACTTTTATGGGACGCTGCTGAAGTCGTGGAACAAATATAGTAATAATAATATCAAAGTCCTATATTTAGATTATATTAAATTGATATAAGTAAAACCGTACTGAGATCGATTTTCGTTGATATAAGTAAAACCGTACTGAAGAAAGCCCTAAAATATTAATCAACTTGGGAACTGAACTCTCAACCCTTCAAATAGTAATCACGATTGCTCACCGGCAAAACCCAGTAACAAGCTTTAAAAAAAATACAAAAAAAACTCGCATTGTCATCTTCAACCGTTGTCTCTTAACAGTTAAAACGTGGTAACTAACATTTTTATTCGCATATATTTTTTTTTACTATACTTTGTAAAAGATTGACTGCTGATTAATGAAGTAGATATTCTCATTAATATTTGATACGTAGGAGTGACAAGTGAACATTGAGACACGCACGCGCTGAATACCTCAATACATTTGATTAGATTGGAAACGCATTGTGTATGACAAAATGTATAGGGAATGCAGAAGTTTTATATTTTTTTTTAAAACAAAGGATTTCTGATATTTTTTGTGTGGTATATAAAACTAAGGTTAAAAATAAAGTTGGTTAATGTTCCCGATGCCGGTGGGAGACTATTTTTATATTTTTAATTTTTTTACATGTATTTATAAAATATTAAAAAATGTTAAAATGTGTAAAATAAATGAATAAAGAAGTTGGTTAAATTAAGTAAAAATAAGGTTGTCTGGAAGGGTTCGCTCTTAGGGATAACACCGCTCATTATGTCAACTACTTTAATTAGTTAAAAAAAAAATGAGAAAAAAATGGTGCACCTAATAAAGTATAATATAAGCTTTTAATTTGTATGTTTTATAGGCTAATTTTATAGTTTCAAAATTATTTGGAGAGAAATATAGTTAGTGACTGAGTTCAAGTCTTTATTGTTATTTAGCTAGACAGAAGATATAATAATGTAAATAAATTGAAGTGCCAGTGAAAATAGGAAGTACATAATATATAAGCGAAAGTGCATTTGCAATCATTAACTTGCGTAATCATTGCATACTCTCTAATTCTCATGTATTGAAAATGAAAACGTGATCTTTACTGTGATTTTATCACTTCAATTATGGCTAGAACTACTACAAGCCGTTAACGCTCAACCCTCCGGTGTGAGAAGAGGCTGCAGCTCAGCAGTGGGACCATAAAAAGGCTATAAAAAAATAGACACTAGCGCCGCGTCTATTGGACTTAAGACGTGTCGCGGACTAGTTGATTCCAGTAGAACTTCTGCATATTTTTTGCTGACTGACATAATGTGACAGTTATCTTGTCACACTGACATTTCTGCTTATGTGACGGTCAAGTGGAATGAAGTTATGCGCTGTAGTAAAATGTCGCATACCGGGTTTTAGTTGTGGTCAGTCAGAGACAGAGATATTTACTGTTATATTTAGTTTACATTTAGTTTATATTTATTAGTATGAATATTGTCTGTCTAATATTCATATGTTAGGTAATATTAGAGGAAAATACGTGTTTGTGTTTTCATCGTAAAATATCTGAGTTAATTCTATACATTGCGCTGGTTGCATGAAAAAAATCGCGTTTTATAATTACCCGATACAGTTTTAAGCTATACATAGTATAAGAAGTATCTTCGGTAGAAGAATAAAAGTATCATAAAATCCTAACCAGATTTCTATCTATCCCCAATTCTAATTCTATCAATAATATATTTTACTATCATTACAGAACTTATTTTTGTTCAATTATAGCAGATATGGCGACATTTTCTCATATTAAATAAAAAAAATATATAGCAGTTTTTATATAATAATAGAGATAATTTATTTCTCACAAAATTTCAGTGAATCATACTAAAACCACAAACAACTTTTACTCCGTCGTTAAAAATGTGAAATTACATACATTTGAAATATTGAACCGACTATACCAATAAGTGGGCTAATATCACCACAAAATGGATCCCTGATGATGGAAGGCGACCGAGAGGAAGACCAAGAAAACGCTGGAGAGAAGACTTGGATAGCTTCCTCGCGGACTGGCCACAAAAAGCGCATGATAGAGATGGATGGAAAGCCTTGGGGGAGGCCTTTGCCCAGCAGTGGGACAGTACAGGCTAGTAAAAAAAAAGGTATACCTACCTAAATCAGATTGAAATACCTGACTAAATATCAGTATTACTCCCATTTCAAAAGTGATTAAAACCATCAAACCAATCAGGTGTCAATATCTAATAATTTTAATAATAAAATAATCTAATATATAATATATCGTATTATGTAGTGCATTAAGTAATGTTTTATNTGACATGATAATTAGGATTATTCGGAAGTAGATAAGTAAATGTAATCATTAATTGAGATTCTAGAACCGATAATTTGACTTTCTAGTATTTAAAAATAACACTCTTTTTCTAGTTGCCTAGGGTTATAGTAATGTTCAATATATAATTAGGATAATTATCGAATGTGTGACTAGTTACTTTCTACTCTCATTTTTTATAGATTCAGTTATTTTAGAGGTAGGTACAAACCAATCATACAAGCAAACTGAATCAATTCACATTTCAACGAGAATCTTTGAATTGAATTGATTCGGTACTTTTCCGATTCAAATGTATAAACAATTTTTATATATTATCTGGATAATAACTTTCATATATTCTATAAAAACTAGCCGCGGTTTCACTCGCATCCCGTGGGAAATACTGCCCGTACCCGGATAAAATATAGCCTATAGCACTCACGAATAATGTAGCTTCCTACCAGTGAAACAATTTTTAAAATTGGTTCATTACTTCCAGAGATTACCCCCTACAAAACAAACTTGCAAATTTACAAACAATTTTACCTCTTTATAATATAAGTATAGATATTGATAGTCCGTGTAAAATATCATATAAATCGGTCCAGCCCTTTAGCAGAGAAAGCTTAACAAACTAACTAACCAAGTCATATTGGTAGTACAAGTAGTTTTTTGTATAAACGTACAACTGACTGCTTCATTGGATTAACTGGATCAATTCATGGTTTGGCCTCCATTTAAGATCTTGTTTTCCCTCCCAATAATTGAAAGTAAAATATTTACATGGTTTAATAATGATACCTGTATATTAGATAGTTTTTT
The DNA here is from genome assembly GCA_002382865.2 of Heliothis virescens. Taxonomy (NCBI): domain Eukaryota; kingdom Metazoa; phylum Arthropoda; class Insecta; order Lepidoptera; family Noctuidae; genus Heliothis; species Heliothis virescens. The sequence goes on from NWSH02000087.1 coordinate 2,191,932, forward strand.
TTTTTTTAACAAAGTGACATCATCGGTATGACTCCTCCCGCTGTAGGTGACAGCGTGAAGGAGTGTCACTGGCGGATGCTAGTTAATTTTGTATCATTATAGAAGCACAATTAAAATTAAATAAAAGTGTTACAACTGCTCTGTTAAACAGGTTATTCAATGTAAGCGTAAAGAGATTAATAATTTAATCCTTACATTGTTTGTAGTGAAAGTTCTCGTACAATCACTTTCATTCATTGAGTGAATGTATTAGAGTGAATGAAGTCATTTATAAACTCAGCCTTTCTTCAACCGGAGCGAGTATTGGTGTATACTCTATAAAGCTAAAGAGTTCTTTGTTTGTTTGTTTAAACGTGCTTATCTCGGCAATTACTGGACCGATTTGAGAAATTATTTCAGTGTATAGATAGCCCATTTATTGAGCAATAATTCTTGGAAGTCGTGGCGGAAGCTAATGGCAAGTGGGTTAATATTTTTAGGCTTTTGTATACTAAGCTGTATCATGTAGGCTATTTTATATATAAATTAGCTTTTATCTCGCGGTTTCATCCGTATGCTGGGAAAACAAATCCCGAACCCGGATAAAATATACCCTACGATACTCGGGAATAGTGTAGCTTTCCAACAGTGAAACATTTTTTCAAATTGGTTCAGTAGTTCCGGAGCCCTTACGGTATAGACAAACAAAAAATGTTTCTTCTTTATTACATAAATACAGAATGCAAGTATAACCTCAAGAAAAAAAAAAAAACCGGCCAAGTGCGAGTTGGACTCGCGCGCGAAGGGTTCCGTACCAAGCTGTAGTTCCACGCTTGAGTAACAGATGGCGTTGTATTCAAATTGCACTTTCTTTATAATTTATTGTATGGGGACCCCCTTAATATATAACTTTTTTTAATTTTCAGTATTTGTTGTTATAGCGGCAACGAAAATACATCATTTGTGAAAATTTCAGCTTTCTAGCTATCACGGTTAATGAGATACAGCGTGGAGACAGACAGACAGACAGACAGACAACGAAGTCTTAGTAATAGGGTTCCGTTTTTACCCTTTGGGTANTTGTGAAAATTTCAGCTTTCTAGCTATCACGGTTAATGAGATACAGCGTGGAGACAGACAGACAGACAGACAGACAACGAAGTCTTAGTACGTTAGTTAGTTAGGGTTCCGTTTTTACCCTTTGGGTACGGAACCCTAACTAGTCTACTATCATAAATCTATATAAATATCTTTCCACACCACAAAAGACCGCGTATAATTTATACAGCTAAGCGTCATAATAAAGATGCACTAATTAATTAAAGCTATGAAAACGTTTGAGCACTTTCACTAACACAAACAGAATAATTATCTATGTTAAATATATAGACTAATGCTTATTTTCTTTGGCACACTTAGGATCGAGTTTAATTTGCGTTTCGTAACTAGCCGCCTAAATGAAACAAGTTTTTTAAACAGAGCGTGAGTAGTGAGTATTAAGATATTTTGGCTGTTTTAGAAATAAAAAACATTTGAATTTTTTTGGATATAGTAACCGGTTTTTACCCGACTGCCCACAGCCAGGAGGGTAATGTTTTTTTATAGGTATTTCTAAAATAGTACAATTTAGATTAAGACCGCATTTTCGCATTGGGTGTAAGCCTGTAATGGTATTGTATGGTGAGATAATAAATAAATAAATTCTTTTGTTTAAAAAAACAAAAAAAAATGTAAAAAACATTGAATTGTTATTCTATTTATTTTTCACACGATATTAAAATTAGTTACTGCGTTTTGATTTTCAACAGTAACTAAAAAAATTCCATTAAGGTGAATGCGACGACTAGAAGCGGGAAATTCAAATATAAGATGGTTTTTTCATGTTTTACCTAAGTTAACATTCAATATGAGGCGTGATCTTATGATTGGCGGTTATAATATCCCACAAAGTAATTTCTGATGTCCTTGTTTAAGTCCGAAACTTCTTACAATTTGAATGTAACTGTAAAAAACGTTTTATTGCGAAATACCATAGTTTCGTCAGTTTATAGTTCATAATAAGAAGTTTCGGAGTTAAACAAGGACATCAGAAATTACTTTGTGGGATATTATAACCGCCAATCATAAGATCACGCCTCATATTGAATGTTAACTTAGGTAAAACATGAAAAAACCTTTTTATATTTGAATTTCCCGCTTCTAGTGGTCGAATGCACCTTAAGGCCATTTCGATTACCACTCTATGACATTATCTGTCAGATATAAGTATATTTCTTAATGTAATGGATTTAATTTTTGTATGGTATTTTTGATTTGTCTAATTTTTGAATTTTCTTTACGTAATATTATTGTTGATTGTGTTAGTTTTGTAATTTTAATGAACGTGGTTTGTTATTAAATTATTATTTTTAGATGAAGATTCTTACCTTTTGTGGCTGCTGACTGTGCTTATTCTTCAAGTCTATCCAGAGTCTAGCCAAGTTGATGGCCAAGCCCAGGACAGCTACGATGAAGAATTTAATCTGGAATTATAGAATAACAATAAGTAAATAATATGAACACATTTTGGTAATTTTATGATGCCAATACCCACTTTTACACGTAAAAAGTGTTTTTGAAATTATAAGGCCGATATTTCTTATCTGTCTACCTTGAAAAGAAACACCAAAACCTACTTAGGGGTTAAATTGTTTTTTAAGATGAATGACGCCCAGACCAATTGTCGGCTACGGCGGCTATTCCTAAAGAGATCAGCCAGCTGTGCAGGACATATTATAGTGCACAAGCATTTGTGCAGACACAGGTGCACTCCCTATTCCCTCACTCTCATAACCCGATGGGACGGCAATCCGACACGACCGGAGAGAGATCAGGCGCAGGACCGACATTAACGTGCTCTCCGATGCACGGGTGTATCAATCACCAACTTCCAACTCCGGGCTGCTTTGTGAAAGTTTCTCAAACCCACAAAGCGATTTCGGCCCGACCCGGGAATCGAACCCGACACCTCGTGCACAGCAGTCGGCATGGTCTATCAGGCAGCTATCTAGAATGTTTACTGGAACCTGTGCAATTGGCCGCTAATCTCGCAACATCGCAAACAATGGATAGATAGCTCATAGTACCTAATCTACAGATAGTCTGCAATCTCTGCAAGCTCTAAGTTTAGTGTATAGTAGAATTCTACATTATAAACTTACCTGCAGTTTATAAGTCAGAATTTGCAACAAGGTTCCGATCTTGGCTTTGATGACAGCTCCCAGGATCAACAGTTTCAGAATGGCCTTCTTTTTCTTCTTCTTCTTACCTCTTTGTTCTAGAAGTATAAAGAAGTTTATTAGAAAAAGACTACAGACGACAGCAGGTCAACCTATCCGAATCTGTCAAATTTTACCAATCGAATACTAACCTTTCACTATTGTGATAAGGTTAAAAATCTATTGAAGAAATTTGACAGGTTGTGGTAGGTTGATGTGCTGTCGTTTGTACAAGAGTTTACAAATATGTATAGAAAAAAATATATTCATATTACTAAATAATAAAATGCTACATAAATGCTCATGCTCGTGTTCAAAGTAAATACAAAAATCTACAAAAAATAACATAAAATTTTATGCTCATTCTTAAAAATAGGGAAATTTTAAAATCATGCTTTTCTAAACAAAAACAATACAATTTTTAAGTTCATGCTTATGCTAGCGTGCTCGTGCTTAGGTATCTCATCTCATAAAAATATAAATATGAAGAATTCCAAGCGTACAATATTTTAATAATTTTACCAAGTCATTGATTGTCATGGATCCTGTAACATTTATTTAAACATTATTTCATTTATTGAAAATATTAAATTAATGTAAGAAACAAACTGTATCATGACTTGAATAAAAAAAAAATGGTTTTGAATCAGTAGATTTTGATGAAACTCGGCAATTGTATAGCTTATACATATATCAGAACATATACATATAGCATAACATACTAGCCTGAAGCGGGAAATAGTTCCCTCGCGAAGTCGAATCCACAGGAGGAAACTAGTATTTAACATATAAAATTACAAATCCAACGGTTCCCATAAATACTTATCTTTAAACACAGCAAAATCATGGTGATTTTCAAGAAACCGAAACATTTACGATTCATCATTTATCCAAGTAAGGAGTACCGGTTTTTTCGCAAATTCATGTTGTTACCGTAAATCGCAGCTGATAAACTTTCTCGAGAGTATAACTTTCACTGTATTACTTATTCATATATGGTACATGGTTTTAAAGGACCTATGTGACTCATTTGTTTATGTTGTACTGACCAACAAGTTTCATTTTATCATCTGCCTAGTCTTTTCCCGAATACAATCAGAAACGAGTTTGATTGCATCATCTGTCTAGCCTTTTCCTAACTATAATCGGCGGCTTCTCTGATGCAGCTGTATTTCAATGTGCTACATGGAGCGACTGCCTATCTGATCTTCTCAAACCCAGTTACCTGGGCAACCTGGCACCCCTTGGTAAGACTTGGATTGTCAGTCTTCCCGGCTTCTGACTACCCGTAACGACTGCCAAAGATGTATATATGACAGTCGAGACCCACCAATTTAACTTGCCTTCCGAAACACGGAAGAACTCGTCATGACAAGATGGTCGCACAAGAGAAGCTTAACCTTATGATCGATTGACCTGTGCAGCTGTTACTTAGCCACTGGCTACTCCTGTCCACTTGGCTGACAAAAACCTTTAAATATATTTTATATAGGGTCCACACAATAGGCAGTCGCTCCATATAATACACTGCTCTTAATTATCTTTATTATTAGACTGAAACTCGACCTTAACGTAGTTGGGAAAAGGCCAGGGAGATAAGGCCTACACAAGCCCAATCTTTTCTGGGCTGCGGGTTGTTCGAAAGAGTTACCGCGGCCCTGGCACACAAAGGGCCACGGAAGGAACACGGTGGGTTTTAGTCAGTAAAAGTCTGACACTCCCTCACGCTGTCACCCACAGCGGGAGGGGTCATACTGATGATTTCCCATCGATATATAAAAAAGGCCAATCTTTTCTAAGTCACCAAAAGAAGAAAAATTCTACATCAAACTACACCCAAAACCAACCTTCAACCGAACTCCTATCCTTAACCCCATTCTCCAACTCCTCATTCTTCAGGACATGCTCAGCCAGAGAGTCCAGGGCCTTCTCCCCCATAGCCCAGGCATCATCCACCATGCTTCTGGCAACTTCTGTAGCATTTTTCGACACTGGCAGTGCTCTTTCACCAATCACCCAGGATTGTACTCCTTGGCCAAATGAACGACCTTTCTCTTCTTTCGGGGCTTTCCTTAAAGGCATCATGACTGGGTGGATGAGATGGATTTTGGGGGGTTTCGTCTTTTTCTTCTTCATTTTTTTCTTGTCGCCCCCCGTTGATATTGTTATGCTGTCTATGCCGCCGCCGCTGTCGTGTTTTTTGCCGAGTGCCCTGCGAAAAGGGGGTCAAAATTAAGGAACGAGATATTACATGGTTCTATCTGGATGATGTTTTAAACGACTTGTAAAAATAAGGTTGGTCATTCAGATGTGGTTTATTTTTGTAAAGTAGGGGATCTTCCGTCAGATAAAAAGTAATGTGGTCTCAGTATCGGTGTCAGTGGCGATATATCTATACTAAAATTAATAGCTTGAGAATTTGTTTGTTTGTTTGAACGCGTTAATCTCAGGACCTACTAGTACTAGAAGTAGTTCTCTCGGGATGAGAGTGTAACCAAAGAAAACAGCTATTTTGTTTCTATTATTGTAAACAATATATTAAAGCTTGAGTATCACTCGGTAATTAATTAAATTACCGAGTGATACTCATGGTATCAGGGTCTACAAAAACCGACTTCACAAAAAACACTGAAAGGGATAAAATAAAACTTTTCACATAGCTCTAGAAGTCGGTGTCTGCAGGTCTGTTGACTGTGTTTATTTTGCCACCGACTTCTAGAGCCATGTGAAAAGTTTTATTTTATCCCTTTCAGTGTTTTTTTATGAAGGCAGTTTTGTTTTTTTGTAAAAAGTTTATTTTATTTTATGCTTTTCAGTTTTCGGGTCCAAAACTATAATATCTTTAATACCCATACCCACCCACAGTGACAATCGGTCCCGTAATAGTATCATCGACGTAAAAAAGTGTACGAAATTTGAAGAGTTCTCTCAATTTCTCCCGGATCCCACCATCAGATCCTGGTCTCCTTACCATGGGACCACACTGACATCGTACTCTTTCAAACACAAAAAGAATTTCTCAAATCAGTCTATAACTGCCGGAGATATGGATTAACATACATAAAAAAAACCTTCGAATTAAGAACCTCCTCCTTTTTGGGAAGTCGGTTAAAAATAGAAACGACAGTAAATTAAAACACTAATCTTAAGGCCAATTCAACAGGTTCCAAACCAGGTAGTAGTCAGTTATCTATCAGATAATGCCATAGAAAGAAAGAAAGTAGTCAAAATAAAACCATTTCTACGGCTTTATCTATCAGATATCTATCTAGAATTTAACCTGGAACCAGTGACTGGCCTTAAACGTTATCATGAACTTGTGGCANCCTTCGAATTAAGAACCTCCTCCTTTTTGGGAAGTCGGTTAAAAATAGAAACGACAGTAAATTAAAACACTAATCTTAAGGCCAATTCAACAGGTTCCAAACCAGGTAGTAGTCAGTTATCTATCAGATAATGCCATAGAAAGAAAGAAAGTAGTCAAAATAAAACCATTTCTACGGCTTTATCTATCAGATATCTATCTAGAATTTAACCTGGAACCAGTGACTGGCCTTAAACGTTATCATGAACTTGTGGCACAACTGTGAACCCGCTATTATTTGTCAAGAGAAAACTAACCAGATATAGGGAGAAAGCACAGATTTTCTCGCACAGCAAACATCCGATACTGCATTCGCATAATTATGCGATGTAATCGGATAAATCTCGCATAAGTTTATTCGATTCAAGTTTAAGGCGCTGTGCCTAGTCAAAATAGGCTACGCAAAACAGTTTTTTAGCCAAATGTATA
>NWSH02000087.1:2235450-2245556 GCA_002382865.2 Heliothis virescens
AAAAAACTTTTTACAAAAAAAACAAAACCGACTTCACAAAAAAACACTGAAAGGGATAAAAAAATAAAACTTTTCACATGGCTCTAGAAGTCGGTGGCAAAATAAACACATTCAACAGACCTGCAGACACCGACTTCTAGAGCCATGTGAAAAGTTTTATTTTTTTATCCCTTTGTGTTTTTTTGTGAAGTCGGTTTTGTTTTTTTTGTAAAAAGTTTTTTTTTTTTATGCTTTTCAGTTTTCGGCTCTAAAATAAAACTATATCTTTAATACCCATACCCACCCACAGTGACAGTCGGGCCGACTGTTATAGTATCATCGACGTAAAAAAGCGTACGAAATTTGAAGAGTTCTCTCAATTTCTCCAGGATCCCATCATCAGATCCTGGTCTCGTTACCATGGGACCACCTGTGAAGAACACCCTTTCAAACAAAAAAAGAATTTTGAATATCGGTCCAGCCATCTTCGAGTAATCGGTGAACATACATAAAAAAAAAAAAAAAAAAAAAAGATACGGTCGAATTGAGAACCTCCTCCTTTTTGGGAAGTCGGTTAAAAAATAAAAAACACACAAAAATGTTACGCTATTGTAAGTAGTTTGACATTCACTTGAAAAATAAAAATCTTATTATTTTCAAGTGAATGTCAAACTACTTACAATAGCGTAACATTTAAGTCAATTAATTAGATAAACAGAGTGGAACAAATGTACAGATAATTACTAGAATCTAGTAATTAAGTGTGCGAGGATGAAATTATACAATAATTAAATAATTAAGCTTTCGTATCACTGTGAGAGAACGGATCAAAAAGTTTTTAGTTATAAGACAGAAACGTGGCACATTTTTGCGGTTTTACAAGTATTATAAGGTTAAGTAACGCTTGGCGAGGGCGGTCTCTAGATGGGTGACCATCTTGTCATGATGAGTTCTTCTGTGTTTCGGAAAGCACAATAAATTGATCCCAGCTGCCTTGAGCATTCACTCCTTGTGAAGAGTTGAGTGTGCATCCAGTTAGACTGGAAGCTGACCCCATCGTAGTTGGGAAAAGGCTAGGCAGATGATTAAATGGTCGCGATTTTTTTTCGAGAACTGATTCAAATAAAGAAGACGTGGCGTGGTGTCATGTATTTTCTCAATCTACAGTTAATTTTATCGTAGTTTTAAAAGGAGAAACATGTTTAAAGATTTCAAGATCATGATTTTTATGAAAAAAGTCAAGGACTGACTTTTCAGACATTTTACGGAATTATTATTGTGTTCTAAATATGAGCTTAAAACAAAATAATTTTAAAACCATTTCACATTTTTTTCCAATTTATAAAGAAAAAAATTAAATCACCTCTTAAATTATTTATTATTTATTTTATTGTTTAATAACTTAAGTTTAATACTATAAATAAATAAAAAACAACAATAATTCGACAAGCGACATCGGCGCATCGGTGAGTCGTATCACTTTCATATTACGGTGGCGGGTTTGAACCCGGTCGAGCTGACACGGAACCCGGTGTGCGGTTACCAAGCTGCGGGTATACTGTTATGATGCATCTCACTTATTTATAGGGTTACCAAAGATAAAATTTAAAATAACATTTAAAGATAATGTGTCGATATTTGCTGCTGTTTCACGCACAAAACTAATGGATGGATTTTGATGAAACTTGAAAGTATGTATAGCTTGTATATCTGAATAATATAAACGCTATTTTTTGCCCAACTGTGGGAAATAGTTATTTCGGGAGAAACGAGTGTAACTGCTGGCAGAAACTATTTTTTTTAATATTTTGAAATAACGTTTCGATTTGCTACTTTGTTAGTTTTTTGCGCAAAAACTACTTACTGAATTTTCACAAATGATGTATTTCCATTGCCGCTATACACAACAAATATTAAAAATAAATAAATATTAAGGGGGGTCTCCATACAATAAAACTGTGAAACCGCAAATTATAACTTTGTTATTCATATTTGTATGAAAAACTAAGTTATTTTTTGCTGCCCGAAAAATGATTTTATTTTGGCTAGTTTTATTTAATAGATATGTTCATTTTTCATAGATAAGGGTACGGAACCTTTCGTGCGCGAGTCCAACTCGCACTTGGCCGGTTTTTAATACACATCATAATATGTCGTGCCAACCCTATAAATTTTTATTTAATAACAAAATCTCAAATGTCGTGTACGCAAGTAACTGTGACGGCTCTGCGCTAAACGCTATCGTTTGCGCTAAATTGCGCTAAACGCTGAATCGTTGCGCTAAATTATCGCGCTTACACATCAAGGTTGCGGCTAGAAAGGTTGAAATTGTGTTAAGAGATTTTCATTATTTACTTCCGGAGTTTGTTATTGTAAAATAGAAAGAAGATAAAAAAGTTGGGGTTGACAGATTAACAAAAAATATTTTTATGGCATTTTGTTGTTATTTGTTTGTATATATTTCTTTGCGATGAAGGCAAGGTATATAAGGTGTTATAAAAATATCTGCCACGGTTTCAATGGGAGATAGATTTTTAGAGCACCTTATATAATATGCTTAAGTACCTACCAATTACCTTAACTATTTTAGGGTTCCGTACCCAAAGGGTAAAACGGGACCCTATTAGTAAGACTTCGTTGTCTGTCTCCACGCTGTATCTCATTAACGGTGATAGCTAGAAAGCTGAAATTTTTACAAATGACGTATTTCCGTTGAGACTATAACAACAAATACTAAAAATTAAAAAAACTAAAATATTAAGGGGGTTCCCATACAATAAACGTGTGAAAACGCAAACTATAAGTTTGTTACTCATACATTTGTATGGAAAACGGTCAATTTTCGCGAATACCATATTTTTTATTAAAAATTAAGTAATCTGTGATAAAAGCACAATATTCTCTCTTAAAAAGAATAATTTTGTCATATAAAACATTATATTTTAAGCAAAAAAGTAATCAACGCAATATTTAAAAAATAAAGCGATATTGGTAATATTACGCAAATATAGAAATTATGTATATATAGAAAGTGTATACATAAGATATTTCGCAATATTTCACACACTCTTACTAAATATTAGTCAAAAACACATAAGGTTTCATTTGTTTGTTCAAAAATTTAGCACTTTTCTTTTACACCATTTTCAACCTACCACAATCTGTCAAATTTCTTCAATAGATTTTCAACCTTATCACAATAGTGGAAGGTTAATGTTCGATTGGTAAAATTTGACAGATCCGGGTAGGTTGACCTGCTGGTCTGGTCTGGTCATGGTAAATAATTCGTCATTTTTTATGGGTATGTGACAAAGGTATGTTCATTGTTTTATTATTAGATAGCTTTTCTTTTCTGTTTTTTGTTTGTGTAATAGAAATTACGTTAGTATCATCTATGGGAATGGAAATGTAGTCTGTATGGTTAATTTTTTTGTTTATCTGCTATATTGAATAGAATATAACTTGGGTTGGAATATTTTTACCTATTAATCTATACGATACAATAAAGAGGACTTTTTTGTTCTTTTTACACATTACCCAAAAGGCTCCGAAACGACTGAACTGATTTGAAAAATTCTTTCTTCACTGGAAAGCTAGACCATCCCCGAATAAAATAAGCTAGATTTGACCCGGATACGGGAAGAAGTGCACATGAGACGCGAGTAAAACCGTAAGAAACAGCTAGTATTTAAAACTTAAGAGTTATCTTACTATTACATTCATAGAAATACCTACTATACGCTTCTAATAGCAGAGATGAACGCGAGTAAGCAAACAAACACACTCTTCATCTTTATAATATTAATTACAATTTTTAATAGCTACCTAACACAAACTTACTCTTTAAAAACTATAACAGCCTGTACATACATAATAATAAGGTACTCAACAAACGTATCCACCCTGTATATAAACCAACAAGTTTTCTCTCATCAAGAATGCAAACTTCGTTAATTTCTCCACAACCTGTATATGAAAGGTAATGTTCACGCTTGGCCTTTTAAGGGATGGACTGGCTATATAAATAGTTAAACCCTTTAGGGTCTTATTAACTGGTTGGTTAAGGTTTTCTAATTAACCGACTTGAAAAGAAGGAGATTTTTAATGTCCTTCTTGTGTTGTAAATGTGAAAGTTTGTGGGTTTGGATGTGTGGTGCTGAATCACGTTTTAACGGCTGAGCGGATTTTGATGAAACTTTGGCAGTAATACAGCTTATACATTAGGATAAGTTAGGCTTTTTGTCTGGGTGTGGAAAGTAGGTTAAGCCTGTGCAGAAAAATAAATAATAATTATATTTGTGCAGCAAAATAATTTGGGACGAATTTATCAAGAGATTTTACAGTTTTAAGTGATTAGGAGTCGGTAAAATAAAAAAAAATCAATTTTCCGCTACTGTTAAAAAAATCGTAAGAAATGAGTAACTTATTTACCTACGAACCTACATATTTCAGACATAGATTTAGTAATATATTGATCTACTTATAATATGTTTTTTTTAACTCCATTTTTATAGCCTAACAAATACTCATTATGTTTTTGTATTTGTTAGGTTAATTTGTAATTTTAATTTTTGTAATTATTTGTAATTTTAATATTTCTTTTACGAATGTTGCAACCGATTCAACTTTTTTTTCACGTGTCTATTTTCCTAAACCAAAAACCATTTTATTATTTTTGTTCCGAACGCTGTCTGTTCCAAAAAATCCTCTATTTTTTTTAAGAACTAAACAAATAATTAATTCAATTTACCTTCCCAACTTCTTCGTTCCTTCTCAACATCTTCTTCGAATCCATCCAGCATTTTCCCCGCTTTTTCCCTTGCACATTCCCACGCCTCTTTCTGTCCAACACACTCCAACATTGACAATAAATTCGGCGCCAAACTCTTGCCCAAATTCACAAAATAATCATAGCCTTTTTCCAAAAGAGTAGCACTTTCAACTTGATTAGAAAACAACAAAAGAATTATTGGTAAAAATAGTAATTTTGACGCCATCTTTTCTTTTAATTTCCCGCTTTTTTGGTTTGTATTTTTTTTACATATGGCCGCCTTACGGCCGCGTTCAAGGTTAACTGAATGGCGCGAGTGTGTGTCGCTACTTTTATCGACTACGTGCACTTTCTTTTGCGGTGGGGCAAGTTAAGCTGTTTAGCGAGGTCTGGAATTTGATGGGTGGGTTCTTCTATGTGACAGATGGGTTTTTGACAGTGATGGGCAGGTTGTGTGGTAGAGGTCACGTATTTTTGCTAATGTAATAAAGATGAATCGTTTGTTGTTTTAACGCGGTGATCACATGAACTACTGGACGGGTTCGAAAAATTATTTCTGTGTTAGATATTAGCTCATTTATTGAGGAAGGCTTTAGGCTACCTTTTATCCGGGTGCGTGGAATAGTTCCCGCGGGATACAGGTGAAATCGCTGGTGGAAGCTAACTATGTCGAGGATGGTATTTATTTTATAGGTCTATGTGTGTGATATTTACAATAAACTGGAGAAATCTTTAGACGAACCAATGTTTAAATTAAAAGTGGGCATGATGTGTGAAATAACTATTTACATTAAGCAGTTGCGTCCACGTTTTATAAGAATTAGGTAAAATGAGCATCTTCTTATGGTAATATAATCTATACTGATATAATAAAGCTGAAGAGTTGTTTATTTATTTACTTGAACGTGCTTGTCTCTGGCGGGGCTGCGAATTGTTCGCGCGAGTTACCTTGTCCCTGGCACACAAAGGGCTCCCGAAGGAACACGGTGGGTTTTAGTCAGTAAAAGTCTGACACTGCCTCACGCTGTCACCCACAGCGGGAGGGGTCACCTGATGATTTCCCATCGATAAAAAAAGTGCTTGTCTCAGGAACTGCTGGTCCAATTTGAAAAATTATTTCCGTGTTATCGAGGAAGGCTACTTTTTGATTAGGTGCACGGAGTAGCTCCCACGGGAAGCGGGTGAAACCGATGGCGGAAATAACTAATTATATTGAAAATTAATTACTTGCAAATAATAAAAACAATGGAATTACATGCAACGCCATCTATTGGCATCGGTATGAAACTACATTATGTTGTTGTTACACAATCGTTTTATAGATGTCGCTACTAGTCAACGATAGTGCGAATAGTATGGAAGTATTTTAAAATTTTCCGGTTTTTATTTCTTCATATGCAATGAGTGAATTTTTAAAGGGGTGGATATCGGGTTGCTCATGTGACTGGGTTGAGGAACTCAGACGGACACTATCCATATGAAACTCTGGTACTCACCTGTATATAATTATGACTCGAAGTCGACCTCAACATAGTCTTGGAAAAAGGCTAGTGAGACATACATTATTTTCTCATTCTTCTATCTCGTTGGCCTAGCGGTCGCATAGCCAACTGCTGTGCACGAGGTTTCGGGTTCGATTCCCGGGACGGGCCGAAATCGCTTTATGGGTTTTAGAAACTTTCACAAAGCAGCCCGAAATTGGAAGTTGGTGATTGATTCACCCGTGCATCGGATAGCACGTTAATGTCGGTCCTGCGCCTGATCTCTCTCCGGACGTGTCGGATTGTCGTCCCATCGGGATATGAGAGTGAGGGAATAGGGAGTGCACTTGTGTCTGCGCAAATGCTTGTGCACTGTAATATGTCCTGCGCAGCTGGCTGATCTCCTTACACGAGAACAGCCGCCGTGGCATTGGAGGCCATTATTATTTACCACTAAACCAAGGTTAGTCGGAAGTTACATAATAAAACAACATTGAAAACTAAATGCGTGTCACTTTTCAATTTTGTTTTGATTATTATTTTTAGCACCCAGTTTACCTTGAACAATGAATATTGATTAATTTATCTAAACTTTAGATAAAGAATTGCAATCTATTGGAATGTGAGAGTCCTTAGATTTGCCCATACTCACCGCGCTGGGCATGCGTGTTGGTGAGCGCAGTGTGGGATATGTTTAGCTACGGAGATGCTGCTGCCCATCTCCGAGCAACGCATTTAATATCCTATTGGTGCTGTGTGGTGGTTATACCGCTACCAGTCGGTCGCCAGAGCCTCGTCTGTTCAGCAGGGAGCACCACGAATTGGTGAGAACTGCCAATAGGGGTATAGAGTGAGGGCTTCCCTCATCTCACCTACATACAATTTGTACCCAAGAGGGACGTAATACAAAATTCAAACGCATTGTGTTTTCGTTGTTATTTATTTGTAAAAGAAAAGAAAAAGAAAAAAAAAGTCCATTATTTTGGAGATATCTAAAAGACGGACTAATTATTTCCATTGTACACATGCTTATTAGCGCAGGACAATTTTGTCCCCTGTCTATAGAATTATCGTTTTAAAATAGCAGTACCCCAACCAACAAGCAATTTACTGAATAAGTACATACGGTAGCACATCGACCTACTACAGCCTGTCAAATTTCTGCAATAGATTTTCAAACTTATCACAATGGCGGAAGGTTAATGTTCGATTGGTAAAATTTGACAGATTTAGGTAGGTTGTCCTGCTGTCGTTTGTACGTCATAGTATAGTTGTCCATTTCACAAGTGTAAGGCCTATTAGTAGTTAAGTATAATTACAATAAACTAGTTCTGTTAACTCGATTAGTTGTTATCTAGTACAAGTTGCTATTCGTTCTGAAAATCAATCAATTGTAGGCCAGCAATATTCTGATATTGGTAGAAATGTAAATTGTTTGAACAGAAATTTAGAAATTGAAGATGATGATTGATGGCGTCCTAGCCGATAGCCGGCCACGACGGCTGTTCTCATATAAGGAGATCAGCCAGCTGCGCAGGACATATTATAGTGCACAAGTATTTGCGCAGCACAGTGGCACTCCCATTCCCTCACTCTCATAACCCATACCATCCACATATCAAAATCAGCACCGACAAAAGTGCTCCCCAACACAGTACACAAATCACCAATCCAAGACTCCCTAAAGTCAAACCCACAAAGAATCCCACATGTAATTCAACCCAAACAATGTACCTCTACGAAAACAAAATAAGTATCCGTCACAGCAATAGCACACAACCAACACAGCAAACAGATTAGACAAAAAACACAGTTACTGTGTCACGATATTAGCTTATATGTCAAGAAATAACATAACATATTAACATTTAACATATAGGCTATTTTGGGGTATTCGCGGAAATTCGCCTCTTTTAAGGGTGGTTAATAAAAAGGAGGGTAAAAAGGAGGGTGTAAAAAGCGAGGGGGTAAGTTTGTATTGAAACCCGTCATTTGAAGCTAATTCGAATTAAATTAATTATATTTGGCTATTGGTTTAGAATTAAGTGAATGATTCGCAATTAAGGATTTTTGGAATTCTGCCTTAACGGAGGTGAAAAAGGGGGAGGGGGTACGTGTCTATGAAACTCCGTCAGTTTTTGAAGCTAAATTTGAGAAAATTGTAAAAGCTTTTTCTGCCCTTCGTTTGTGACGGTGGCCCCACCGCGGCGCATGCTGTGCACGGGCACGGCGGAGCATTTTAGCTGCCGTGTATTAATTTGTTTGACAACATACGTGGGTCTTACGTTTCCGCTGAATACACGAATAGTAACACGGACTATGTTATAGCGTTGCATGGCGCACGGAGAGGCTACGCTGCGATAAGTTGAGTTGTACATAGTTGTGTGTCATTATTCGTGTACTCCAGTGGGGAAACGTAGACCCACGTTACAGCGTTAGCTATGTAAACCGCCTATTTGAGCAAGCCACGCATGTATCTGACGTCATTCGTGCGTAGCCTCTTCCGTGGGTGCAGTGGACACAACCACATACATTTTCTTCCAAAACAAGCCTTAATACCACGTGCGTAGTCTCTCCGTGCACCGCGGTGGGCGCGCCTTTATTGTAGCTTTCTCCGCACGTAAGTAAGGTCCGAATAAGTGTTCACTTTTTCCGATAGACGCGTTATCCATCATTCTAAAAAGGCCACTAATGGCAATGCAATGGTATAATTAAGTCCTGAAAAATCTCGAATCGTCTCGCGCAACCCATCGTTTTCCCGGGACTCCTAGAATTCGGACATCAGATCAGAAATGTTAAGATCTTTCATTTTGATGACCCGCTTATCGCTGGCATAAAGCGACATGTTCCGCGTACGAAGTCGCGGGCAGCAGGCTAGTACCTAGTACATTAATGCTGCGGCATGATTTATTTGATCTAAATTAATCTTACAGAAAAGTCGACAGATGAGCGATGAAGCCTAAGAAAGCGCAAGGTCCATCCCATGGAGCGAGCTAAGCATATATCTTCGAACTTTGGACTCTGATGGCCAGCCCATGGGTGGCGAGGCTCCAGCCACGACGCTCGGTGTGAGGGAGAAACTTGTGGGTCTGATCTCCAAGTTCGCACACGGACTTGGATTGATACCAAAACCAAGAACACTTCAAAGATCTTCGGTGGTCTGTTCCCTTCAAGCTAGATCAATTTTTAAAGATTGTGCGAAAAACTGACTATAGATAAAGATTTAGTGAGTAGAATATAATCGAGTATTTTATTTTTTTACTATGAAGATATAATAATATTATCTGTCATAGTAAAAATTCTAAGTATTTCAAAACTTGAACTTAGGTTACCAAACTTATAACGTCCCAATTTTTTTCAAACCAGTCTGCTTAGTAGATTGATATTGGTTTGAAAAAAACACTACAACTTACTAATATAAATACTACATTGAGTATCTATGCACTTAATTAAAGGTAAACAATCTTCATTAGGATTTTTATAATAAATAGCTCACTCACAACCGCAAAAAAAAAATAAATACTGTTCAATAATGACTGGTTTAAAAACCGTACAGTCAATGTAATTTTTTTCTAAAATTATTTTATATACTGTTCAGGTTCTGTCAGGATCGGATTATGTGGCAATATGGGTGACGATTACATGACTCTTTGTAAGAATCTCCTCGGCCAACTTTATTGAATTTGCCAACAATGGGCAAAGTTGCCAACAATACCAGCCACAATTGCCTGCTGTCAGTTGCACGGTGGACAATTGCGGGACAGTCCTCGGGACAATTGCCTGGATCAATTCGGGCTGACAATTGCTGGACAATTGCCGGACAATTGCTGTCACTCGTCATCACTGCATCGATGCAGTTGACCCTCACACACAAA
>NWSH02000087.1:2256131-2270724 GCA_002382865.2 Heliothis virescens
AATATAGCCTATGTCACTCGTGGATAATGTAGCTTTCGAATGGTGAAAGAATTTTTAAAATCGGTCCAGTAGTTTTTGAGCCTATTCATTACAACCAAACAAACAAACAAAGTTTTCCTCTTTATAATATTAGTCTAATATAGATAGAAGTATAGATATAGATGAGAGTGAGGGAATAGGGAGTGCACTGCACATGTGTATGCACAAATGCTTGTGCAATGTAATATTTACTTATTCCAGTCATCTAAGGCCCATAAAAATACTACACATAAATATTATAACACAAAATTATATACTAATGCATATTTTATATATATAAAACAACTTAAAACTAATGCACACGAAGCGTCAGCGTCGTGTTACGCTGCGTGGTGTCGCATACATCTACCTACCGAGTTTGTGTAGTCTTAATAGTTTCGGAATAAAATAGCTGTGACATACGGACGGACAGACAGACAGACATGACGAATCTGTAAGGATTCCGTTTTTTGCCATTCGGCTACGGAACTCTAAAAATGGTAAACTCAACAGCTGACATGACAAAAAAATATAGAAACTCCAGCTTCTGCCAGCCGCGTCACCCACGCAAAACGTAAAATCCTGTTTTTTCCCGTTCCCGTGGGAATTTCGGGAAATCCTTTCTTAGTGGATGTCAATGTCATAACATCTACCTGCATACCAAATTTCAGCACGATCCCTCCAGTGGTTTGGGCTGTGCGTTGATAGATCACAATGTCAGTCAGTCAGTCACCTTTGAGTTTTATATATTTAGATTGGTTAAAATATACTATGTGAACCTGCTTGAATAATTACTATTGTTTAATTAGTTTTTATTAAAAAAATATGTTAAGTAAGTTTTGAGCGTAGTTAATAATATTGTCTACTATTCTTTAGCAGAACCTCTAGCCGAAAACACTTATTTAATTCAATTCAAAATAATTACAAATCTAATTCAAAAATAATATAATTTGAATTCAAAAAATAAAATGAGAGAAGTGAAAATAATAATTAACGATAGTTTAGAAAATAATAGTTTAATTCGTTTGTATTTTCGTATATTTTTCCATATTTTGTTTTGTGGTATTAATTTTTATGCGAGTGTTGTGTTTATGTTTTCTACGATAATTCTTGCTTTAAATGATGAATTAACCCCTACAGGGTATTACATTTTAAAGTTCTTACCATTTTTTGGCACGAATTGGAATTTTGTAAGTATCTACTTTTATCTATACTTCTATACTAATATTATAAAGATGAAGAGTTTTTGTTTGAACGCGCTAATCTCAACTACTGGTCCGATTTGAAAAATTCTTTCAGTGTTAGATAGCCCATTTATAGAGGAAGGCTATAGGTTACTTTTTATCCGGGTGCGCGTAGTAATTCCCACGGGACGCGAGTGAAACTGCGGGAAAACGGCTAGTATAAAATATATGTATAGATTTTACATACTAAACCTTAATATCCATTTAATTTACTAACCAATAGCTACACTATCTATATCTAATATTTTTGTAATGAGAGTGAGGGAATAGGGAGTGCACCTGTGTCTGCGCAAATGCTTGTGCACTATAATATGTATGTCCTGCACAGCTGGCTGATCTCCTTATATGAGAACAGCCACCTAACAGTTGGCTAGGTCGTCTGACAGTGGCTGATAATCGGCTAGGCAGCCAATATTACTGTTATTACTTTATCAATCGATTGAGCAATTATCACCTGTACTGTACACAGTAGAAAGGCTGATGATTCTGTACAGACGACAGCAGGACAACCTACCCGATTCTGTCAAACTTTCTCAATCAAACGTTAACCTTCCACTTTTGTAATAAGGTTTAAAGCCGATTGAAGAAATTTGCCAGATTGTGGTAGGTCTGAATTATTTCGTTTTTAACTTACCAAAACAACACATCCGATAACCAGACACCGATTTCATGTAGGAGAAAAATATAACACATTGATAACAATAGAGCAACGCACACGTCCTAGAAAAAGTAGGTCGGACTAGTAAGAACGTCCTACAAAAAAACGGTCCGATAATATAATCTGTCCTACAAAAAGTTTGATGTGGCCGGGCAGGTATAGTGGTAGCTGGGACCAAGTGTCACCCATCTATAATCAGACCTTGGCAAGCCTATTTTAACCTTTTTTTTATCGATGGGAAATCATCAGTATGACATCTCCCGTGGGTGACAGCGTGAGGGAGTGTCAGACTTTTACTGACTAAAACCCACTGTGTTCCTTCGGTAGCCCCTTGTGTGCCAGGGCCGCGGCGACTCTTTTTTAACAACTTTTGCGCCCGACTGGCTCTGGCCCTAGTTAGCCCCGCAGGGGTTTGCTGACACTCTTTGAGGAGCGCGTGGAACAACGCGCGCCGCCGACACGGGCCTGTCTCTGAGGAGAAGCTTATTATATAAGTATATGCGTGGCAGCGGACGGCGAAAACACAGATTACTCTCTTATCCACCAATATGGCGTTCTCCGCAAGCCGCTTCTAGTCCTACTGCTAAAGCTATTAAGCTAATAAATGATTTCTTGCAAAAGAGGCCAAATGTTGACATATTCTTTGATGCACCTAATGTTGTGATTAAAAATGTCCTACTTTATTTAGACGAAAGCAAACGATAGGTGTGAATTTGATATATAATATATTACTGACTATAATATAAATAATTATAATTAGATATGACATTATTATTGGACAAACTGTTAATTCGATTTAATCTTAAATAATTTAATTTAATTCAATTCAATATAAACGTCGATTGCTTTCATCTATTCTAATTCAATGATATTAATAGTAATTTTATCTGTATTGTAATTAGTATAATTAGTATAGCATTATAAGCGCTTTGGTGTACACTGTAAGCTTATATTGCTTTTAAGGATTATGAATAAATGAATAAATGAATAAATAACCTTGGGTATACTGCGTGTCTGTTACTTGGATACCAGTGTTCTTGGGTTCAATGACTTCTGACATTAACAAGTTTTATATAAAATTTACTTAAATCTTACTTACCTGCTATAAGTATATACAGATTCTTTGTTTTTCTTGCATTTAAGTAAAGTCATATATTTATACTTGGATAAAGAGAAAAAAAAATAGTTTTTGTACGAAACTGGTGAACCGATTTGAAAAATTCTTTCGCTATTGGGAAGCTACACTATCCCCGGGTGACATCCCTTCTTCCCTACTATCCCTACTAATGATGACGTCCTAGCCGATTATCGGCCACGATGGCTGTTCTCATATAAGGAGATCAGCCAGCTGCGCAGGACATGTTATAGTGCACAAGCATTTGCGCAGACACAGGTGCACTCCCTATTCCCTCACTCTCATAACCCGATAGGACGGCAATCCGACACGATCGGAGAGAGATCAGGCGCAGGACCGACATTAACGTGCTCTCCGATGCACGGGTGTGTCAATCACCAACTTCCAAGCCGACCTAACATAATTAGGAAAAGGTTAGGCAAATGATGGTTACAAAACTGTGACGTTATTTAACAAAAACTATTGTTGAAGACAAAGGAACCATGATACGTGAACATTTATATAGTTAAGAAGTAAAAAATGTTGTTTATTTCCTTATGGTTGCGCATGCGCATTGATATGTTTTAAGCAGGTTTTATTTAAGTATGACGAGAATCCTTCTTATATTATAAACTAGCTTCTGCCCGCGACTTCGTTCGCTTCTCCCATTTTCCCACCATTTCTCTTCTCTGCTCCTATTGATTGTAGCGTGATAAAAAGTATACTATAACCTGCTCAGGAGTATAAATAATAATTGTACCAAGTTTCGTTAAAATCCGTCCAGTAGTTTTTGTTTCTATAACGGTTATACAGACAGACAGACAGACAAAAATTCTACTGATTGCATTTTTGGCATCAGTATCGATCCCTAATCACCCCCTGATAGTTATTTTGTAAATATATTTCATGTAGGGAATTGACCTCTCTACAGATTTATTATAAGTACCTATAGATATATAATAGATTATGGGTAATAATGGAGAGCTGTGAAAATGATGATGAAAATTACGTTTTAAAAAGGGAAAATATATTATGAGCGTTTACAATTTAGACACAGCGATAGTATTTTGAACATACCTAAGTTTTTTTTCCTTGACATTTACATTTTTTTTTTTTTTAATATAAAAGAGTAAAAACATAGATATGTTAAAGAAGGAGATATGCCCTGTAGACGAAAATGTATCGGATACCTGTGTCTCCAGTTTCCCCTACCACACGGCAACTACTACACGCGCGGTTTAGTAAAAGCAATAGATACATTGCTTGTCTGATCACTGAGTGACAAACTTGCGTAGTTGTGAAGGAGCAATGTATTTATAGCAAAACAGTGCAGACTAGTTCGCGGAGACAGCCTTTACGAATTATTTGCGGTACGATCGCCTGTTCGAGGAGACAGCGACACGCCCACTTACCACTTCTCCTGTTATTAATATTTCTGTGAGTAAAAACCATGCAATAATTAAAATGAATATAGTATAGAAAAAATTTCGTACATAAAGAGCGAATTTTAAAGAATAAAAATAAATTCAAAACAATAAAATTCAAAACCGAAAAAAAGTAAGAAAAAATAACTGAAAATAAAACACAGAAAAAACACTAACTTGATAAATGTTTTAATTAGGCACTACGTATATAGACTAGCAAAAGTTTGTGAGTGTGTGTATGTATGTTTGTAACTTTTTTACACGCAAACGGCTGAACGCATATTTATGAAACTTGGCAGTAATATCTTACTTCTTACTAATATTATAAATGAAAAAGTTTGTGAAGATGTATGTATGTTTCTTACTTTTTCATGCGCAAAAATATCATGTATTAATTTTTGTACACTACATGTATTGATATAGTATAGAATCGGTTCTTCAAACCATACAGACAGAATTGTGTTGCTGGGGAGTTTGTTGCGCCACTTCTTCTTCCCAGCTAAAACACATAGGAAGTGGTGAAGGGCGGACTTTTCTGGGGCTGTCTTTTGTTTACTTGACTTTCAAAAAGTGCTGATTTTCGGCCAACTTTGAATAAATTACTTTTTATTTCTATCTTTCCTTCATCTTCATCATAGACTAGCTTCTGCCAGTGGTTTCACCCGCGTCCCGTGGGAACTACTCGACGCACCCGGATAAAAAGTAGCCTTTAGCCTTTGTCGATAAATGGGCTATCTAACACTGAAGGAATTTTTCAAATCGAACCAGTAGTTCCTGAGATTAGCGCGTTCAAACAAACAAACTCTTCAGCTTTATAATATTAAGTAACTGCCTCGTTGGTCTAGTTGTCGCATAGCCGACTGCTGATCACGAGATCTCGGGTTCGATTCCCGGGACGGGCCGAAATTGCTTTGTGGGTTTTAGAAACTTTCACAAAGCAGCCCGGAGTTGGAAGTTGGTGATTGATACACCCGTGCATCGGAGAGCACGTTAATGTCGGTCCTGCGCCTGATCTCTCACCGGTCGTGTCGGATTGCCGTTCTTTCGGGTTATGAGAGTGAGGGAATAGGGAGTGCACCTGTGTCTCAGCAAATGCTTGTGCACTATAATATGTCCTGCGCAGCTGGCTGATTTCCTTATATGAGAACAGCCGCCGTGGCCGATAATCGGCTAAGAGGCCATCATTAAGTATAGATTCATTCAAATAACACATATGCTACTTTTTATCCGGATACGTGAAGTTTAGGAAGCGAATGAAATCACAGACAGAAGCTAGTTTTTGTAATATACATACATATTTATATTTATATTTACGATCGTCAATGACCTTCTTGCCTCTATAGATCATTTTAAAATGAATTTTGAAGATTTTTTTGCTTTTCCAAGGCTTTTACGTACATTATGTTTTTTTCTGTATGTATGTATTTACATATTTAGAAACAAGTTAGACTTTATAATGCTTGCTGTTTTTCATAATTCTTAAGCTTAAGTTCATTCAAGATTCGTTCAAGATAGTTATTATAAAAAACTCTTTACAAAAAAACAAAACCGACTTCACAAAAAAACACTGAAAGGGATAAAATAAAACTTTTCACATGGCTCTAGAAGTCGGTCTCTGCAGGTCTGTTGACTGTGTTTATTTTGCCACCGTTTTTATTTTATGCTTTTCAGTTTTCGGGTCTAAGACTATAATATCTTTAATACCCATACCCACCCACAGTGACAGCCGTAATAGTATAATCGACGTAAAAAAGCGTACGAAATTTGAAGAATTCTCTCAATTTCTCCAGGATCCCATAATCAGATCCTGGTCTCCTTACTATGGGACCACACTGACATCGTACTCTTTCAAACACAAAAAGAATTTCTCAATTCGATCTATAACTGCCGGAGATATGGATTAACATACATAAAAAAAAATACGGTCGAATTGAGAACCTCCTCCTTTTTGGGAAGTCGGTTAAAAAGAGTGTCCATGCAGTTTCTTGCCGGTTCTTCTCCATGAGACCAACTGCTTGGAACCGCGCAATTATGATCAGTTGATCCACGCTTCTATGACTTACCCACTTGATTAATAAACAGATAAAATATTATCTTTATCAAGGATTTTAAACTGGTTGAACGGAATTGGCAATCCATGTAGTGGCCGCGATAGGTGCAGCTTAACCTCGCATACTAAAATGCTGTTATATAGAATATATCAAACATACCAAGCTATATCAAGGCTATGCCATAATATAAAAAAAAAAATGACGTCCTAGCTGATTGTCGGCCATGGTGGCTGTTCTCTTAAAAGAATATCAGCCAGCTGCGCAGGACATAATTATTATAGTGTACAAGCATTTGCTGTGACACAGGTGCACTCCCTATTCCCTCACTCTCATAACCCGATGGGACGGCAATCCGACACGACCGGAGAGAGATCAGGCGCAGGACCGACATTAACGTGCTCTTCGATGCACGGGTGTATCAATCACCAACTTCCAGACTCCGGGCTGCTTTGTGGAAGTTGCTAAACCCACAAAGTTACCCGAGACCTCGTGCCCAGTAGTCGCGGTATGCGACAACTAGACCAACGAGGCAATTAATAAGAGGAAAGATTATTTTTGTTTGTTGGTTTCTACCCTAAAAGTTCCGAAAGTACTGAACCGATTTGAAAAATTCCTTCACTGTTGGAAAGCTACACTATCCCTGGGTAACATAGGCTATATTTTATCCGGGTACGGGAAGAAGATCCACCGGGATCCGGGCTAAGGCCAGTTTCACAGGTTCCAGATAAAGTTCTGGATAGCTAATTGACAGATCATGTCATAGAAATGTAATTAGTTAAATAAATTAAAAGCTTTTCTATGACACTATCTATCAGATATCTCTAGAACTTTATCCGGAACCTGTGAAAGTGGCCGATAGTCTTATAATATTTTACTTGAGAGTGAAAGCATTTTGACTTACTAGGTTTTGTCAGCGGTTTCACCCGTTTCCCAACGGAACGACTTCCCGTATATCGATAAAAAGCCAGCCTACCTATATGTTATTCTGATATTCAAATTAAGCTTCATCAAAACTCGTCCAGTAGTTTTTACGTAAAAGAGGAACAAACTTACATACAAATTCTACGTTTATAATATTAGTACCTAAGATGAAAAAAAATGTGTGTTGTTCTTAACTGTATACATAATTATAGAAACAATTTTACACAGTATTTTTCCAGTATTTCTTCTAAGAATAGTCGCTTACTATTAATAGTAGACAATAATTGATAATTACTATAGTAGCCTTAGACTTTGGACTAATAGCTCTCTGGTTAACTATTAACATACAATTAAAAGTAGTTTAAAGCCCGAAAGAGCTCGTGGCTAACTGCGGAAATCAATATTCTGTCTATCTCTGGATTTGCTTACTAAATATAGGACTTTGACATTACTTGTATGGGGCTAATGTCAAAATTCTATCTCTAGTAAGCAAATCCAGAGATAGATAGGTTATTGGGAACGGCCGTAAGTCAAAGCCGCGCGGATCGATCGACCATAAAGTTAAGCAACGCTTGGCGCAGTCGGTCCGTGGATGGCTGACCATCTTGTCATAACGAGTTCTTCAATGTGTGTAGGAAGGCACGATAAACTGGTGGGTCCCGGCTGTCAATTGACCATCTTTGACAGTCGTTACGGGTAGTCAGTAGCCAGAAAGTCTGACAACTGAACTTCTCTCACACAGAAAAGGATAGAGCGTTAATCACCACGCTAGCTCAATGCGGGTTGGTGAGTTCACACTTTGTAGCTGTCCAGGTTCCTTCGAGATGTTGGGAGGGGCCTGCCGTAAGGTGGGCAATCGCCGGTGGGGGCCTGGACGCTATAGTCTCCCAGGGCCTCCCCACTCAGGCGAGGTCGGAGTGCCGCTGGGTATTTTAGTGGGTATACCTGGAACGATTATTCCGNAGCAGGCGCTCCATGTGGCACACTGCTTCTCAGCTGCATCTGGTTAGACTGGAAGCCGACCCCAACATAGTAGGGAAAAGGCTAGATGTATAGTTGTATAGTTATAAAAGTAAACAGTATCATAACTAGTTATTTTTTTTGTCTAACAAATTATGTTAGTTTTATTTCTTTCAACTTTAAAGTTCATAAGCTTATTATAAAAACTAATACCTATTTTAAAATTAGTTTATTCTGTGCATAATATAGTACTAGCTTCTGCCGGCGGTTTCTCCCGCTCCCGAGGTAACTACTGTCCAGACTCAGACAAAATGTATCCTATTTTTTTTGGGAATAGCGTAACTTTCTTACAATATTTTTTCTAATCGGTTCAGTAGTTTCGGAGCCTTTGGGGTACAAACCAAAACTGTTCCCTTTTATTATATTAGTGTAGACTAGCTTATGTCAGTAGTTTCATCCGCTTCCAGGAGTAACTACTTTGCGCACACGGATAAAAAGTAGACTATAATATTTTATTCTGATATATAAGCTACATTATAGCTGAGTTTTATTAAAATCCGTCCAGTAGTTTAAGAGTAACAAACATACATATTTCCTCACAAACTTTCGCATTTATAATAGTACTAGCTTTTGCCCGCGACTTCATTCGCGTGGAATAGTGACTTCCGGCAAATTTTTGGTTTTAATAACGCCACCTATCTACGGAGTATAGGAACAGCTCGACATTTCTAGTACGGAATTGAACAATAGATGGCGCTGTATGTCCGGAATCAAAATTTTTTATTTTTATTTTTTGAAATAAAAACTATCCTATGTCCTTTCTCAAGTTCCAAACTATGTCTGTACCAAATTTCACACAAATCGGTTCAGTAGTTTAGGCGTGAAGAAAAGACAGACAGACAGAGCTACTTTCGCATTTATAATATTAGTTTGGAAGTTTGGATTAGGATTGCACGTTATTTTTTTCAAAATAAAATATATTCTTTACCTATTTTAGATAAACAAAAACTATATTTTTATTAAAAATGTCACCTGATAAGGTCAGCAGCATAAATAAGACAAATTAACGTGTGATTCTAAATATTTTTTCCTTGATCGAAGGTTAGTTAATATCGAATACACAGATTAGACTTTTAAAAGCTTGCAAAAGTTGAAGTGGGAACTACTCTGTGCACCTGGCAAAAATAGCCTGTTTGTTACTCGGGGATAATGTAGCTTCCCAACAATGAGAGAATATTTCAAATCAGTTCAGTAGCTTCGGAGTCTTTTGGGTACAGTCGACAGCACATCGAGTTACCCCAAACTGTAAAATTTCTGCGATTGGATTTCAACCAATATTATAAAGCTGAAGAGTAGTAAAGAATTTGTTTGTTTGAACGCGCTAATCTCAGGAAGTACTGGTCCGATTTGAAAATTTCTTTCAGTGTTAGATAGCCCATTTATCGAGGCTTTAGGCTACTTTTTATCCGGGTGCGCCCAGCAGTTCCTACGGGAGAACTTCTTCGCGTACCCAAACAAAATATAGCCTATCCAATGTTACTCTGGAATAGACGAGCTATTCAAGGCCTACGTGTTTTATGGACTGGTGGGTCCCGGCTGTCATTTGAACATCGTTGACAATCGGTACGGGTAGTCAGAAGCCAGAAAGTCTGACAACCAGTCTTACCAAGGGGCCAGGTTGCCCAGGTAACTGGGTTGTGGAGGTCAGACAGGCAGTCGCTCCATGTAAAACACTTGTTCACAGCTGCATTCGATTAGACTGGAAGACAACCCCAACGTAGTTGGGAAAAGGCTAGGCAGACGATGAGTCGAGCTATTCAAGGGATAGTTTAGTTATTCAAGAGTGAAATCATTTTTCAAAACGGTTAGGGAGTTTGGCAACCTTCAGGATAAATACACAAATAAAAATATGTTTAATCTTTATTTCTATCTTTATAAAGTCAGTGGTATGCGGAAGGAGTAAAAAGCCTAACTTTAGAAGTGCCGCGGTCAGTACAGACGACAGCACATCACATTACCACAAGCTGTCAAATTTCTGCTACAAAATTTCAGCCTTATCACAATAGTGGAAGGTAGATGTTCGATTGGTAAAGTTTGACAGATTGGTATACGTTGACCTGCCGTTGTCTGTACTTACAATATAAAGTTTATAGTGCCTTTTATAATTATAACAGCAAAGCCCAGTAAGTGTAACTATTTGCTTTATGTATTTACTCTTATTATATTTTTTTGTAAACGTTTCCATTCATTTATGGATAACGCGCAGTTAAAAAAAATCAGATAAATAAAAAACAGTCCATTACAGTGTTTTCGTATGCTTATAATAATGCAATTAAACCCAATTTTAACAAAGATCTTATTTTAACGAAATTCAATACAATTTTAATCAAAATAGGTTTAATTCAGCTCCTCTTTACCTTCATAAAGACAGTCCCTAAATCACCCGCCCTTCACCACTCCCTATGTGTTTGTGCTGGGAAGAAGAAGTGGCGCAACAAACTCCCCAGCAACAAATGTCTGTCTGTTAGAATGGAAGAACCTTTATTTATTTTAAATGAATGCTCCTATTTTATTAATATTCA
Source organism: Heliothis virescens (assembly GCA_002382865.2). Taxonomy (NCBI): domain Eukaryota; kingdom Metazoa; phylum Arthropoda; class Insecta; order Lepidoptera; family Noctuidae; genus Heliothis; species Heliothis virescens. The sequence continues at coordinate 2,267,104 of NWSH02000087.1, forward strand.
CGTATAAATTTGTAAACGAGTTAGGTAAATTTTCTTAGCTGTAAATATTATAACTTTCTGAAAGAAAAACATTCTGTTTACCTTTTTGGCAATCATTTGTGGCAAAATATACAAAAATTAACATTACATATATATCAATTAGAGGGTAAAATTAACCAGTTACGTTAAACTTTAACGCATACAAATAATAAGATACCGTCCGCACTAATTACTGTTAAAGATAACTAACTATTAGTCGCCCTAAACCGTCACGGGAACCGGGCGTCTATCCTAACTTATAAGTTAACTATAATAATTATAATATTTATAATTTTTAAAATAAAAATAAAATAAGTGCTTAAAATTATAAATAAATTCTAAATATAAAAATATTAGTGCGGCATTTTAAATTTTAAAATATATTTTTTATTATTGGTGTTTTAAAAAAAAAGTGTGTTATAAATATTAAAATGGAAAAAATGGAAGAGTTTTTATGGAAAGATAATAATATATTTTATAATATTTTATGTTTTTTAATAACGGAAAATGAGAAGTTATTTGATAGAAGTGATTCTAAATTGTATTGGATAACGGTTTATCATTTATTTGGAGTTCTACATAATGCCTATATTTCTATTTTTGCTGCTGGTTTAGATATTAGAAGCAGCGATATAATTGAAATCGATAATTTATACAAGTTTAGGGCTGGATACCTTACTGGATGGAATTTTGTAAGTACCCTCAAATTGCATGGAAAATTAATATTGCATGATAATACGATTTTCATGACCGTATACTATGAATTTTAAATAGTTTTTAACCGAGTTCAAAAAAGGAGGAAATTTCTCAATTTAAGCGTATTTTTAATATTTTTTTTTTCAACGAACTGATCTCAGCAATTACTGGAGTGATTTGAAAAATTCTTTCAGTATTACATAGCCCATGTATTGAGAAAGGCTACTACATTTCACATTTACAAACTTTCGCCTTTTTGTAGTTTTAGTAGATTTGAATGTCAATAATATCCGTCAAATACCAATCGAAAATTAACCTTCAACTATTGTGATAAGGTTGAAAATCTATTGCAGAAAGTTAACAGATTGAGGTAGGTTGATGTGGTGGCGTTTTTGTTAACCCCGGGTTTTTTTAAAAACCACGTTTATTTTATTTATTTATTTAATAGTTACAAAGTTTTTAGTTTATTTATTTATTTAGTAGTAACACAGAAGATGAGACAAGAAGTAACATAGAACAATCAAGTACAAAGGCACTGCTTATTTCTTTAGAAATCTCTTCCAGCAGGCCCGCCATGGGAGAGTTAGAATAAAAAAGAGATATAGATAGACTGTGTAAATTATAATTTTATATTAAGGTGGTCAAAGTTCTTAACTTCACCTGTCTAGCATTTGCCCAACTACATTGTTGCTGGGCAACTGTATTTTGGTGTCGGCTTTCAGTCTAACAGCATGCAGCTGAGTACCCGTGTGCCACATGGAGCGACTGATTGTCTGACCTCCACAATCCATTTACCCGGGCAACCCTATTGTAAGACTGGTTGTCAAACTTTCTGGCTTCTGACTACCCGTAACGACTGCTAAAATGTACAGACGACAGCAGGTCAACGTATACGAATCTGTCAAATTTTACCAATCAAACATTATCCTACCCCCGGTTGTGATAAGGTTGAAAATCGATTGCAGAAATTTGACAGATTGTGGTAACTTGATGTGCTGTCGTCTGTACCTACCACCTGTATAACATATGGAATGCTAATAAAGAATTGAGTATTAAGGTCAAATGACAGCCGGGACGCACCAGTTTATCGTGCCTTCCGAAACACGGAAGACCTCGTTATGACAAGATGCTCACCCATCCGCGGAGCGACCGCGCCAAGCGTTGCTTAACTTTATAGCCACGAGCTCTTCCAAAATCCTCAGTATGATAATATTAGTATAGTTTTACCTACTTAAACGTCCGCGATCAATAAACTTTAATCAGTTTCGTAATTATTTCTTAAACACAGCTAATTATGATTTCGTCATATCATTGTTGGAACACGTGGTGATAATATAAAAATATTTATTTTATAGAGATATATAGATATCATTATTGTGACTAAACGGTAGTGTGATTCCGACAGAAATTACACTTAAGTGCAGCGAAATTGGACTAGCCAAAAAGCTAAAAAAGGCCAAGGCAAGACCAAAGTTTTTTGACGTTTGCTGACTGGCTTCTAGCATCTATATCTATACTAATCTATACTAATATTATAAAGAGGAAAACTTTGTTTGTTTGTTTGGTTGTAATGAATAGGCTCAAAAACTACTGGACCGATTTTAAAAATTCTTTCACCATTCGAAAGCTACATTATCCACGAGTGACATAGGCTATATTTTATCCGGGTACGGGCAGTAATTCCCACGGGATGCGAGTGAAACCGCGGGAAAACGGCTAGTTATTTATATTTTAGTCGGTTTTCTGAGCATCGGTGGTTAATTTTCCTCTAAAAAATATAGATAAATAAATAATATTAAAACGTAATACAATCAAATTTTGTTAGGGATTTTAAAATTAACTTACAATATGAAAAACGCATTATTCGTTAGCTATCAACTGACATTCAAATATATATTTCTCTGATTGAAATTATTTATTAGACATTAGTGTATTTACATAGTACATAGCACGACATATTACAGTGGCTGCACATTAGCTGTGACACAGGTGCACTCCCTATTCCCTCACTCTCATAACCCGATGGGACGGCAATCCGACACGACCGGAGAGAGATCAGGCGCAGGACCGACATTAACGTGCTCTCCGATGCACGGGTGTATCAATCACCAACTTCCAACTCCGGGCTGCTTTGTGAAAGTTTCTAAAACCCACAAAGCGATTTCGGCCCGCCCCGGGAATCGAACCCAAGACCTCGTGCTCAGCAGTCGGCTATGCGACAACTAGACCAATGAGGCAGTTAAATCTAAAGTAATCTAGTGTCAGCACATCAAGTTACCATAATCTGTCAAATTTCTTCAATAGATTTTCAACCTTATCACAATAGTGGAAGGTTAATGTTCGATTGGTATTTGTCAGATTCGGTTAGATTGACCTGCTGTCGTCTGTACAATATCAGTTTATTGGTCGATTATATTCTCACGCCATAGTTAGGGGTCATAACTTTTCAGATAAGTTAAATGACGATAATATTCTGAACGCATCTTTGTTTGAAATCAGCCATTAATTTTTAGTACAAGACTTGCAATCATAATTACATTTCAATAATTATAATTTATTGGTGCAGTATCTGTAGATTCACTGTTCGTTTATTATAAAGGCGAGATTCTACTGATTCTACAAATATTATAAATGCAAAAATATGTTTGTTACTCTTTCACATAAAAACGACTTGTCGGATTTTGCTGAGACTTGCCAGTAATGATGATGATGGCGTCCTAGCCGATTGCCGGCCACGGCGGCTGTTCTCATATAAGGAGATCAGCCAGCTGCGCAGGACATATTATAGTGCACAAGCATTTGCTGTGACACAGGTGCACTCCCTATTCCCTCACTCTCATAGCCCGATGGGACGGCAATCCGACACGACCGGAGAGAGATCAGGCGCAGGACCGACATTAACGTGCT
>NWSH02000087.1:2283290-2294892 GCA_002382865.2 Heliothis virescens
ATGTGAAAAGTTTTATTTTATCCCTTTCAGTGTATTTTTGTGAAGTCGGTTTTGTTTTTTTATTTAATGCTTTTCAGTTTTCGGGTCTAAAACTATAAGTAGTACCCACAGTGACAGTCGGTCCCGTAATAGTATCATCGACGTAAAAAAGTGTACGAATTTGAAGAGTTCTCTCAATTTCTCCAGGATCCCATCATCAGATCCTGGTCTCCTTACCATGGGACCACACTGACATCGTACTCTTTCAAACACAAAAAGAATTTCTCAAATCGGTCTATAACTGCCGGAGATATGGATTAATATACAAAAAAAAAAAGCGGTCGAATTGAGAACCTCCTCCTTTCGGTTAAAAAGAGTGTCCATGGAGTTTCTTGCCAGTTCTTTTCCATGAGACCAACTCCTTGGAACTGCGCAACTATGATCAGTCGATCCAAGCAGCTATGACTTAGCCACTAGATTAATAAACAGATAAAATATTATCTAATTCAAGGATTTTAAACCGGTTGAACGGAATTGGCAATCCATGTAGTGGCCGCGATAGGTGCAGCTTAACCTCGCATTCTAAAATGCTGTTATGCAGAATTTATCAAACATACCAAACTTATATCAAGGCTTAAATAAATATTTGTAGTCTTCAAGGATCTATACTGATATAATAAAGAGGATTACCTACTTACATTTGTTTGTTTATATCTATCCTAAAGGTTCCGAAACTGCTGACTGATGTAAAAATTCTTTCTTTCTGTAGGGAAGCTTTTTTTTTGATATCGGGTTGGAAAAGCCTCATGGAGACCCTCCGCCCTCGGGCAAGAGCAAAGGGGACTGTCAGACTGAACTAACTGACTTACTTATACTTTCGGCTATCGCTGAAAATCAGCGCTGCGACTTTGTCTCGCACGGGGTCGCAGCATCATGCTGAGCGAGGGCCGTATTGCGTGGTTGTGACGCATACTACCCCCTCATGTTTGATTTTTAGTTTAGCTCCTTTTTATGTTTATTTATATTAATTTAAGATATTTTTATACTTGTATGTATGTATGCGTTTTCAATTTCGCAATTAAATGTTTTTTCTTTTCTTTTTCTTTCTTTTCACTTACTAAAACCCAACCCGTGTCAAAATCAAAATCAAAAAGCATTTATTCAAAGTAGGCTGAAAACAGCACTTTTCGAACGTCAAAATTACATCAGACAGCCCCCAAAACGCCCGCCCTTCACCACTTCCTATGTGTTTTGTTGTGTTCCTCAAGTACCCATGTGTTGGAGGGGCGGGTATCGCCGAAGCATTCGTCCTACAAAATGTTGGGAAACGAAACTATCCCCGAGTGAAATAGGCTATATTTTATCCGGATACGGGAAGAGGATCCATTAGGACGCGGTTAAAACCGAGTGAACAGCTAGGTTTTTTAATATTTTACCAGTGAGTGAAACTATTGACTAGCTTCTGCCAGTATGAATTTCTGCACGTCGCTAAAAAGTATACATATATTATTCTGATATTCAAATATTAAGCTTCATCAAAACTCGTCTAGTAGTTTTTACGTGAAAGAGGAACAAACTTACATACAAATTCTGAGTTTATAATATTAGTACCTAAGATGTAAGAAAATGTGTGTTGTTCTTAACTGTATACATAATTATAGAAACGTTTTTACACAGTATTTTTCCAGTATTTCTTCTAAGAATAGTCGCTTACTATTAATAGTAGATAATAATTGATAATTACTATAGTAGCCTTAGACTTTGGACTAATAGCTCTCTGGTTAACTATTAACATACAATTAAAAGTAGTTTAAAGCCCGGAAGAGCTCGTGGCTAAAGGCCCGCTTACACATTGCGATTTCATTGCCCGTTGCTTGCCATTTTATTGTAGCAAGATGCTACTTGCACTGTGTAAACGTAATCGTGCAATAGGTAAATGGTCGCCTGTCCAACATTCCTGCAATGAAATGGCAAGCAACGAGCAATGAAAGTCTTAAGTCAAAGCCACGCAGATGGATCTATCATAAAGTTACCACGTTGAACGCCTAGTAAGCGACAAACAATAGATTTTCTGTTGTGTCTGTGACCCATACCGTTCAATGCGTTAAGCAACGCTTGGCGCGGTCGCTCCGTGGATGGGTGACCATCTTGTCATAACGAGTTCTTCCATGTTTCGGATAGGCACGTATGTAACCTGCGTGCGTGTCCCGGCCTGTCACATTTGAACATCTTTGGGCCAGTCGTGGTTTACGTGGACTTAAGCCCTATTAAGCCAGAAAGTCTGACAACCAGTCTTACCAACGAGTATCGGGTTGCCCGGGTAACTGGGTTGTGGAGTTCAGACAGGCAGTCGCTCCATGTGGCACACTGGTTCTCAGCTGCATCCGGTTAGACTGGAAGCCGACCCCAACATAGTTGGGAAAAGGCTAGACAGATGTATAGTTTTGAAAGTAAACATAATCATAATTAGTTATTTTATTGGGCAAAAACGACCACTCTATGGACCCCAGATAGCGGGAAACGACATCGCGGCAGGCCCAGAAGGAGATGGCGTGACAATTTGCCAGAAGTCACTATTCCAAGCGAACGAAGTCGCGGGCAAAAGCTAGTAATAAAATATTTGTCCAATAAATTACTTTCAAATTTAAAGTTCATAAGCTTATTAAAAGAACTAATACCTATTTAAAAATAAGTTTATTTTGTGTATAATATAATACTAGCTCTTGCCGGCGGTTTCACCCGCTCCCGAGGTAACTACTGTTCGGACTCTGACAAAATATAGCCTAGGTTTTTCGGAAATAGCGTAGTTTTACAACAGTGAAATATTTTTTCAAATCGGTTCAGTAGTTTCGGAGCCTTAAGGGTACAAACAAAAACTGTTCCCTTTTATTATATTAGTGTAGACTAGCTTCTGTCAGCGGTTTCATCCACTTCCCGGGGTAATTACTTTCCGCACACGGATAAAAAGTAGACTATCATATTTTATTCTGATATATAAGCTACATTATTGCCAAGCTTTATTAAAATCCGTCCAGTAGTTTAAGAGTAACAAACATACCTACATATTTCTTCAGAAACTTTCGCATTAGGATTGGACGTTATTTTTTTCAAAATAAAATATATTCTTTACCTATTTTAGATAAACAAAAACTATATTTTTATTAAAAATGTCACCTGATAAGGTCAGCAGCATAAATAAGGCAAATTAACGTGTGATTCTAAATATTTTTCCTTGATCGAAGGTTAGTTAATATCGAATACACAGATTAGACTTTTAAAAGCTTGCAAAAGTTGAAGTGGGAACTACTCTGCGCACCTGGAAAAAAAGCCTGTTTGTTAAGCCATGTATTCACTGAGAAACAATTTTTTATAAACACTGTTTCAGAAACAAAATCTACGTGTTTCTGGAACAAATAATTTTCTTTCAGAAACATATAATTTTGTTTTTGAAAAGAGAGTTACCGAAACATTGTTGCTGTAAACATCTGCGTGATGTTTCAGAAACTGTGTTTATAAACAATTGTTTCCCAGTGAATACATGGCTTTACTCGGGGATAATGTAGCTTCCCAACAATGAGAGAATATCTCAAATCAGTTCAGTTGTTTCGGAGCCTTTTAGGTATAGTCGACAACACATCGAGTTACCACAATCTGTAAAATTTCTGCGATTGAAGGTAGATGTTCGATTGGTAAAGTTTGACAGATTGGTATACGTTGACCTGCCGTTGTCAGTACTTACAATATATAGTTTATAGTGCCTTTTATAATTATAACAGCAAAGCCCAGTAAGTGTAACTATTTGCTTTATGTATTTACTCTTATTATATTTTTTTGTCAACGTTTCCATTAATTTATGGATAACGCGCAGTTAAAAAAAAACAGATAAATAAAAAACAGTCCATAACAGTGTTTTCGTATGCTTATAATAATGTAATTAAACCCAATTTTATCAAAGATAATTTATTTTAACGAAATTCAATACAATTTTAATCAAAATAGGTTTAATTTAGCTCCTCTTTATCTTTATAAAGACAGTCCTTTAAATTACCCGCCCTTCACCACTTCCTATGTGTTTTTGCTGGGAAGAAGAAGTGGCGCAACAAACTCCCCAGCAACACATGTCTGTCTGTAGATTTGATAAACCTTTTTTAATTTCAAATGAATGCTCCTATTTTATTAATATTCACGTATAAATTTGTAAACGAGTTAGGGAAATTTTATTAGCTGTCAATATTATAACTTTCTGAAGGAAAAACACTGTGCTTACCTTTTTGGCAATCATTTGTGGCAAAATATACAAAAATTTGCATTACATATTAGTCAAACAAATATACTTCAATAATATCAATTAGAGGGTAAAATTAACCAGTTACGTTTAATTTTAACGCATACAAATAATAAGATACCGTCCGCACTAATTACTGTTAAAGATAACTAACTATTAGTCGCCCTAAACCATCACGGGAACCGGGCGTCTATCCTAACTTATAAGTTAATTATAATAATTAAAATAATAATTATAATCTTTAAAATAAAAATAAAATAAGTGCTTAAAATTATAAATTCTAAATATAAGTGTCACATTTAAAATTTTAAAATATATTTTTTATAATTGGTGTTTTTTTAAAAAGTGTGTTATAAATATTAAAATGGAAAAAATGGAAGAGTTTTTATGGAAAGATAATAATATATTTTATAATATTTTATGTTTTTTAATAACGGAAAATGAGAAGTTATTCGATAGAAGTGATTCTAAATTGTATTGGATAACGGTTTATCATTTATTTGGAGTTTTACATAATGCTTATATTTCTATTTTTGCTGCTGGTTTAGATATTAGAAGCAGCGATATAATTGAAATCGATAATTTATACAAGTTTAGGGCAGGATACCTTACTGGATGGAATTTTGTAAGTACCCTCAAATTGCATGGAAAATTAATATTGCATGTTAATACGATTTGAATGCACTTGTATTATGGATATTAAATAGTTTTGAACCGAGTTCAAAAAAGGAGGAAGTTCTCAATTTAAGCGTATTTTTAATATATATATTTTTTTTTTGATCTCAGCAATTACTGGACTGATTTGAAAAATTCTTTCAGTATTACATAGCCCATGTATTGAGAAAGGCTTCTATGTATTCAAATTTACAAACTTTCGCCTTTTTGTAGTTTAACGGCCGTTCCCAATAACTTATCTATCTCTGGATTTGCATACTAGAGATAGAATTTTGACATTAGCCCCATACAAGTAATGTCAAATTCCTATCTTTAGTAAGCAAATCCGGAGATAGACAGAATATTGAATTCCGCAGTTAGTAGATTTGAATGTCAATAATAACCGAATCTGTAAAATTTTACCAATCGAACATTAACCTTCCACTATTGTGACAAAGTTGAAAATCTATTGCAGAAATTTGACAAATTGAGGTAGGTTGATGTGGTGGCGTTTTGCTAACCCCCGGGTTTTTTTTAAAACCACGTCTTATTATAAGGTGTTCAAAGTTCTTAACTTCACCTGTCTAGCCTTTGCCCAACTACATTGTTGTTGGACAACTGTATTTTGGGGTCGGCATTCAGTCTAACCATATGCAGCTGAGTACCCGTGTGCCACATGGAACGACTGCTTGTCTGACCTCCACAACCCTAAATGGGCAACCCAATTGTAAGACTGGTTGTCAAACTTCCTGGCTTCTGACTACCCGTAACGATTGCTAAAATGTACCTACCACCTGTATAACATATGGAATGCTAATAAAGAATTGAGTATTGAGTATTAAGGTCAAACGAAAACCGGGATGCACCAGGTTATCGTGCCTTCCGAAACACGGAAGATTTCGTTATGACAAGATGCTCACCCATCCACGGAGCGACCGCGCCAAGCGTTGCTTTACTTTATAGCCACGTGCTCTTCCAAAGTCCTCAGTATGATAATATTAGTATAGTTTTACCTACTTAAACGTCCGCGATCAATAAACTTTAATCAGTTTCGTAATTATTTCTTAAACACAGCTAATTATGATTTCGTCATATCATTGTTGAAACACGTGGTGATAGTATAGTATAAAAATACTTATTTTATATAGATATCATTATTGTAACTAAACGGTAGTGTGATTCCGACAGAAATTACACTTAGGTGCAGCGAAATTGGACTAGCCAAAAAGCTGAAAAAGGCCAAGGCAAGACCAAAGTTTTTTGACGTTTGCTGACTGGCTTCTAGCATCTATATATATTATTTTAGTCGGTTGTCTGAGCATCGGTGGTTCATTTTCCTCTAAAAAATATAGATAAAAAAATAAATATTAAAACGTAATACAATAAAATTTTGTTAGGGATTTTAAAATTAACTTACAATATGAAAAACGCATTACTTATTCGTTAGCTATCTACTGACATTCAAATATATATTTCTCTGATTGAAATTATTTATTAGACATTAGTGTATTTACATAGTAGGTACATAGCACGACATATTACAGTGGCTGCACATTAGCTGTGACACAGCTGCACTCCCTATTCCCTCACGAGCATAGCGCGATGGGACGGCAATCTGACACCACCGGAGAGACCACAGGACCGATTCGGGTCAGCTAGTTTGCAATCTAGTGTGATGATGGGTAATGGCGTCCTAGCCGATTATCAGCTACGGCGACTGTTTTCATATAAGGAGATCAGCTAGCTGCGCAGGACATTATAGTGCACAAGCATTTGTACAGACACAGGTGCACTCCCCATTCCCTCACGAGCATAGCGCGATGGGACGTCACTCCGATACCACCGGAGAGAGATCACAAGCAGGACCGATTCGGGTCAGCTAGTTAGCAATCTAGTGTAATCTAGTGTCAGCACATCAAGTTACCACAATCTGTCAAATTACTGCAATAGATTTTCAACCTTATCACAATGGCGGTAGGTTAATGTCCGATTGGTAACATTTGACAGATGGTTAGATTAACCTGCTGTCGTCTGTACAATATCAGTTTATTGGTCGATTATATTCTCACGCCATAGTTAGGGGTCATAACTTTCCAGATAAGTTAAATGACGATAATATACTGAACGCATCTTTGTTTGAAATCATACATTAATTTTTAGTACAAGACTTGCAATCATAATTACATTTCAATAATTATAATTTATTGGTGCAGTATCTGTAGATTCACTGTTCGTTAATTATAAAGGCGAGATTCTACTGATCCTACTAATATTATAAATGCAAAAGTATGTTTGTTACTGTTTCAGGCAAAAACGACTTGTCGGATTTTGCTGAGAATTGCCAGTAATATAACTTATATATCAGAACAACATATAGGTTACTTTTTACCCGGGTACGGGAAGTAGTTGCCTCGGGAAGTGGGTGAAACCGCTGGCAGAAGCTAGTCTAGTATATTGGCTCAATTGCAACCTTTGTGCGCGAACACATGCTAGCTGTAGACTCGCATTGACACGTACCTACCTACACATTTTTGTTCGCGAACAATTTTGGTGGAATTTTACCATCACACATTCTTCGTATGAGAAGAATCACTGTCCCCAATAATATGATGAATTCCTGCTTAACTTCAATCATTGATAACCTTTGAAGCTTTTGAGTATTTGGAATAAGTCGTTCCTTTTAGACATCGATGGCAATAGCCCGCAGTTTTTCAAGGAAATTTTTTATAAGGTGTTTAGCTTCTTCTTCTTATCTCACTCGCTGCAGGTTTAATCACCTAACAAGCCCTAGTCTCAGAGTTCTCTCAAATCCGCCTGACGGCCTCTGACGTGGAATTGTAACAACGACTGCTACTGCGTAGCATTCGGGGACGCCGGCTTTACGGGCCCTCCCAGGCACGGGGGTGTAACACCGCCAACTTCCAGACTCCAGGCTGCTTGGTGAAAGTTTCTAAAAACCCTCAAAGCGATTTCGGCCTGGCCCGGGAATCGAACCCGAGACCTGTGATCGGCAGTCGCGCTGTGCAACCACTAGACCAACGAGGCAATTACGCTAAAACGGTTGAACCAATTAAGATTCAATTTGGCACATAGGTACAGGCGACAGCACATCAAGTTACCACGATGTGCAATAGATTTTCAACATTATTAGAGTAGTGGAAGTTTGATATTGGATTTGTAAAATTTCGCAGATTTGGCTAGGATGACTTGCTGTTTGGAGCTACTTTGGAGCCGGACTTATACAACTTTTTCTTTTTCTCACGAAAGAAATAATGCCAAGACATGGATAACTAACTTTAACGGAAATTACAACTCCATAAAATAACACAGATTAGCATTTATCTAGGTATAAGTAACATTAGCTAGGTTAGTGATTGACCATGATAGCTGTATAGTGATATACCTAATGATATGCTATTACATGATACATCACGGTGTCATATATGACACCCGTGTGTTGCGTGTTTATAGAGTGCGCTAAACGTGCGCCATCTTGGTTAGAGATGATTGGGAAGGTTTTAATTTTATTATATTCATCATCTTCCTGCCCTGTTCCCAATTTTATTTGGGGTCGGCACAATATGTTTTTTGCTTGCATTTCTCCCTATCACTCGTCATACTAACTTCCTTCTTACTCATATCATCTCTCACGCAATCCATCCATCTTTTCTATGGTCTTCCTCTCCCTCTCACTCCCTCTACATTCATACTTAACATACTTTTCGTTATATGTGTTTCATCCCTCCTCATTACATGCCCATACCATGACAATCGCTTACCTCTTATCTTTAATTTTATTATATTGCAGTTAAATATTTACATACATATTTTTTTTGTGAAAAATAACATAATTTACACGTTATATGGATGCCTGATGAAGTGTCCAACAGTGTCAATGCTGACTGAAAAAAATAGAAATAAGACTAGTCGTTCCCAAAAATAGCGCTAAAAACGTTTTACAACCAACCCGATCTTAATTTCATACCAACTTAAGGTCATGGCTCACTGTACCGGTACGGCCACGGCACAGCTCCGGCACGGCGTTGTTTCGAATTTTGGCTACCGCTAGCCGCCAGCGCGCCTACGACGCGTCGCCCGCGAGGTGCAAGCGCGCGGTCGGCGCGCCGGCCGCGAGGTGGAAGCTTCTTGTCACACGTTATATGACATTTGCAATTGATTATTGACATTGATTGCGGCGCGCAGTCGGCGAGCTGTAAGCATGCAGTCAGCGCGCTGTAAGCACGCAGTCGGCGCGCTGTAAGCACGCGGTCCGCTCGCTTGACCCGCGCGCTGACAACCCGCCGTTGGCTTTTTGTATTGACATTATGAAATATATCATACGTCATACGATTTAATGTTCAAATTTAAATGACACGTTATTGGCTGGGTTGGAGCTGCGCCGTTGCGGTGCGGGCATAGTGTGCCATGACCCTTATTTTACAATTATTTTATAACTGAACAACTGCATACCATGAGAACTACTATATGCATCTGGTTAAAAATTAACCTATACAGTCACTTTGACAGGTTCCAAAAGTAATCAAAATTAAAAACATTTATATGGCACTGTCTATTAAATAGCTATTGAGAACTTTATCTTTTTCCATTAAGGTGAATTCGACCACTAGAAGCGGGAAATTCAAATATAAAATGGTTTTTTCATGTTTTACCTAAGTTAACATTCAATATGAGGCGTGATCTTATGATTGGCGGTTATAATATCCCACAGAGTAATTTCTGATGTCCTTGTTTAACTCCGAAACTTCTTACAATTTCAATGTAACTGTAAAAAACTTTTTATTGCGAAATATCATAGTTTCTTCATTAGTTGAGATTTTCAGACAAGCCAACTCCACAGTTTCATAATATTAGTACAGATTTCTAAGATTTTATTTTCAAAGCTGACCCAATTTAATTGAACTAAAGTGTACGCTAATTAACACGTGATATACCCGTACAAGTAAAGGTCAATATATAATTAAGAAAATCATACGATTGTAATTAGTCGATTCTATACTTATTACAAAACTATTGATAATGCTATATTATCATTAATTAGACAATAAACTGCTTGAAGTATGGTTAATTATGATTTTGTAATTAACCGACTGTGAGTTATTGTGTAGTAATGAGATATCCCGGACCTAGTATGCGTCCCTTATTACAATACAAAATAAATAACTTCTTGGTCCTTTTTTAGGGTTCCGTACCCAAAAGGGTAAAACGGGACCCTATTACTAAGACTCAATTGTCTGTCTGTATGTCTGTCTCCAGGCTGTATCTCATAAACCGTGATAGCTAGAAAGCTGAAATGTTATGTAAATACAATAATTTTTCGGGCAGCAAAAAATAACTTTGTTTTTCATACAAGTATATGAATAACAAAGTTATAATTTGCGGTTTCGCATGTTTATTGTATAGGGACCGCCCTTAATATTTTTTTTTGTATTTGTTATTATAGCGGCAACGGAAATACATCATTTGTGAAAATTTCAGCTATCTAGCTATCACGGTTTGTGAGATATAGCCTGGAGACATACAGACAGCGAAGGCTCAGTAATAGGGTCCCGTTTTACCCTGTGGGTACGGAACCCTACAAAACCGGCCAAGTGCGAGTTGGACTCGCGCATGAAGGGTTCCGTACCCCATCCCCCTGATTTTTTTTTAATTTTTAGTATTTGCTGTTATAGCGGCAACAGTTCAAATACATCATTTGTGAAAATTTCAGCTTTCTAGCTATCACGGTTAGTGAGATACAGCGTGGAGACAGACAGACAGACAGACAGACAGACAGACAGTCAGACAGACAGACAGACAGACCGACAGACAGACAACGAAGTCTTAGTAATAGGGTCCCGTTTTACCATTTAGGTACGGAACCCTAAAAATCAATACATTTATCTTCAAACAACTGCATATTTTTGACCACGGAAATTATTGCATCAACCGGACACCAAACTCCCTATCTATGAACAAAGGTTAGTCACGTGTGTGTCCCTAATCGCTATCAGCCCTCCGGATACTAACTAGTTATCTAGGACGCCCTACATGATAAGGTCTCTTTGCTAGCGGGGCGATAAGCGGGGTGATAAGCGGAGCGGGTTGCATATCGTGTTTTGTTTTGAGGAGCGCGTGGAGTCGTTGCAGTTGTAGCACACTATACAGTTTAAAGTTCGGCCGCTCAGAGAATGCGTTTCTGACACATCGCGATTGAACTGACGACGTAACTTTGTAATGGCGTTGCAGTTACGATAAAAAAAATATTTTTGCTGATTGTTTACCGTTTTAAAAATTGATGAGCATTAAAACAACATTATTATATCAATAATCAATGAATGTTATAATTTTGTGCCAAACTGAGTATCAAATAATTTGGTAAACAATATTTTTCTAAATCTATACTGCGCTATTACAAGGGTTATGTCATTTCATGTTTCATGTCATGTCATCGCTTTATATTTGTAGTGCTGTGCTAAAAATAACAGACAAGTATCGTAATCTGTAACAGTTATACTTGTAATATGAAATAATACGTTACGAATCTATATCTATCTTCTATCTACATACATATAATAAAACAGTAAAAAAATCGTGTCTGTACATTAAATATTTTTAGAAAATTTATTAGGAATTGAAAGAAGAGTAAGAATTCGAAAAAAATTTTTGTCTGTTTGCATGTTTGAA
>NWSH02000087.1:2388688-2407241 GCA_002382865.2 Heliothis virescens
CAGCCAGCTGCGCAGGACATATTATAGTGCACAAGCATTTGCGCAGACACAGGTGCACTCCCTATTCCCTCACTCTCATAACCCGATGGGACGGCAATCCGACACGACCGGAGAGAGATCAGGCGCAGGACCGACATTAACGTGCTCTCCGATGCACGGGTGAATCAATCACCAACTTCCAACTCCGGGCTGCTTTGTGAAAGTTTCTAAAACCCACAAAGCGATTTCGACCCGTCCCGGGAATCGAACCCGTAGCTATTGCTACTCTTAAGGCCCGTTTACACATCGCGATTTCATTGTCCTTTGCTTGCCATTTTATTGCAGTAAAATGCTACTTGCACTGTGTAAACGTAATCATGCAATAGGCAAATCGCCTGTCAAATATTCCTGCAATAAAATGGCAAGCAACTGGCAATGAAATCGAAATGTGTAAATGGACCTTTACTAATAATTATACGTCCCTGTTATACGTCCAACTTAGCTTGCCAGTTGCACATAGGTATTCTAGGAACAGTTTAATAGCTTGAATGTAGATGTAGCGTTTAAATCCAGAGCTAACACCGTTAAAGTTACGCTTGTGTTTAGGTTAGAGTACGGGGAATCCGGAATACTGCAGGTTTGTGTATTTTGGACTTGTATGTACAAAGGTGCAATTCCGGTAAGTAATCTATCTGTACATGAAATATATTTCCAAAATAACTATCTGGGGGTGGTTAGGGATCGATACTGATGCCAAAAATGCAATTAGTAAGTAGAATTCTTGTTTGTCTGTTTGTATAACCGTTATAGAAACAAAATCTACTCGACGGATTTTAACGAAACTCGGTACAATTATTATTCATACTCCTGAGCTGGTTATAGTATACTTTTCATCACGCTACGATCAATAGGAACAGAGCAGTGAAGGGAAAGATCTTTGATTATGACGACCCGTTGTCACTGGCATAAACGACATGATCCGCGAAGGAAGTAGCTGGCAGAAGCTAGTGGGGAATAGGACTGACGACCGTATTATTACCTAGCTGTTTCTTCTGCGTCCCGGGGATCTTCTTCTGCCGTACCTGGATAAAATATAGCCTATGTCACCCGGGGATAGTCTAGATTCCCAACAGCGAAACAATATTTAGTATAAGAATATATAGTATTAAAATAGAAGAGCTATAATGTCGATTTTCTTCTTCTTATCTAGTTGGCTGAAGGTTTAATCACCTGGTGTCAGAGTTTTCTCAAATCCGCCTGACGGCCTCTGACGTGGAATTGTAACAACGACTGCTACTGAATAGCATTCGAGGACGGGGACGTAACACCACCAGTTTCAAGTCTCCGGGCTGCTTTGTGAGTTTCTAAAACCCACAAAGCAATTTCAGCCGTAGGCGCCCAACTTCCAGACTCCTAGCTGCTTTGTGATAGTTTGTAAAACCCACAAAGCGATTTCGGCCGACCCGGGAATCTAACCCGAGACCTCGTGCACAGCAGTCGTGCTATCCGACTAACGGCCGTTCCCAATATTCTATCTTTCTGTTGATTTGCTTACTAAAGATAGGAATTTGACATTACTTGTTTGGGGCTAATGTCAAAATCCTAATTCTAGTAGGGTAAGTAATCCAGAGATAGATAACGTATTGAGTTCCGCAGTAATAGATCAACGAGGCAGCGATAACCAATGAATTATGGCCGTGTTGCATTCACCGGTCACAAATATCAAAACCGTACTTCAACTGCTACTATATTCATGTTACTAACGTATAAATATTTGAATAGGTACGTCCCTTGCTAATTGCCTGCGATTCCACGTAGTAATCCTACACTGTCGACATTCATATTTGATCAGTTGAATAGTCTACGGGGTATTTGCTAGGTGTTCCCTGAAATTTGGTCGCTAATGACTAGGTACAGTTTAACGAAGGTAAATTATACTAGACTAGTTTTACTCCGCGTTTTTACTCCCGTCCTGAGGGAATTCCTGCATACTTTACTAAAACTATAATATCTTTATTAATACCCATACCCACCCACAGTGACAGTCGGTCCCGTAATAGTATCATCGACATAAAAAAGCGTATGAAATTTGAAGAGTTCTCTCGATTTCTCCAGGATCCCATCATCAGATCCTGGTCTCCTTACCATGGGACCACCTGTGAAGAACACCCTTTCAAACAAAAAAATAATTTTGAATATCGGTCCAGCCATCTTCGAGTAATCGATGAAGAAACATAAAAAAAAAGATTCGGTCGAATTGAGAACCTCCTCCTTCTTCGGAAGTCGGTTAAAAAAAGTAGTTTGTATATGTTACTAGCTTCTGCCAAAGGCTTCGCCCGCGTAAAACTTAAAATCCCGTTTCTTCGCGTTCCCGTGGGATTTTCGGGAAGTCCTTTCTTTTCTCGCGTGAGAGTCTTTTTCAGCTTTATAGGTACACGGGTTTGGGCCCTACGTTGATGAGTCAGTGAATAAGTCAGGACTTTGATTTTTATATGTAAGTATAGAAGAAGACTAGCTTCTGCCAGCGGTTTCGCCCACTTCACAAGGGAATTTCCGCATTCAAATAAAAAGTATTTAGGTACTCATAGTACAAACTCTGTTTAGTTTGCAACTAAATAACGTTCTGTGAAGGTGGTATTGTAACCCGGATTCATTGCTACCGTTTATAAACAATAACATAATTATTATTTGCACATTGTTTACCAAATCGTAATTAATGACTCATTACGCGTATGACTATCACTCTAGTAAGGTGTTGGGGCAAGTAAAGGTCATAATTACATAATATATGGTAGGTTCCTAGTTATGAATGTTTTATTTCACGAGAGCGAATAAGCCATACTTGTGTTTGTAAATGAAGATACGATACGGGGTCATTGTATTGATGATGGCGTCCTAGCCGATTGACGGCCACGGCGGGCGGCTGTTCTCATATAAGGAGATCAGCCAGCTCCGCAGGACATATTATAGTGCACAAGCATTTGCGCAGCACTCCCTATTCCCTCACTCTCATAACGCGATGGGACGGCAATCCGACACGACCGGAGAGAGATCAGGCACAGGACCGACATTAACGTGCTTGCTTTCCGATGCACGGGGTCATTAATGCACTAGCAACTTGCCATCGTTCCTATTTTAGCCGTATGATAGGTGTTAGTGTAACCGGTGGATCCGTTGTGTTCAGGCAATGTATTACACTATAAAATTGCGAAGGTTGGAAAGTTGTTACTGCATTAATGACTGCGACTGTACATGCACCGACCGGACCGAGCGCGCCAGACATTGCTTAACTTTATGATCCGCGCGGCTTCGACTTAGGCACGAGCTCTTTAGCATTTCCAGCCTATTACTTACTTATTATAATATCAACTAGACTTCTCACCTCTAAGGGCATAGTGTATCATTAATTATAATCATTATCTAATTAAGATAATGACGTAATTTGCAACATCGTGCATGCCATGTGGTCGGCAACGGATAATCAACTGATCATTTGTTTGTAACTGTAACTAAGCCACGTTATCTGCCTAGCCGTTTCCCAACTATTGGTGCCGGCTTAACTGCCTCGTTGGTCCAGTATTCGTATATAGTGCGACTGCTGTGCACATGGTCTCGGGTTTGATTCCTGGGTCGGGCCGATCGCTATTTTATTGTATTTGTTTTTGGCGTTTTAGAGCGCCTTAACACTAGCGTAGGCGTTCGATGAACGTATGCACAGCGCAGACGCCGCGACTACGCAGCGCAGACGTCACGTTGTCGCGGCGTTTCCTCAGCAATCAATTGAACAATTGTCACACAGTTGCGTTGTATTGTAAATGACGCCGCGACAACGCGACGTCTGCACGGCGCATACGTTCATTGAACGTCTACGCTGGACCAACGCTAAAGTAAAGGCGGTCCTAGAAACTTTCGTGAAGCCGCCCAAAGGCTGGAAGTTGGTGATTGATACACCTGTGCATTGGAGAGCAGGTCAATGTCGGTCCTGCGTCTGATCTCCGGCGGTGTCGGATTGCCGACTCATCGGTCTATGGGAGTGAGGAAATAGGGAGTGCACCTGTGTCACAGCAAATGCTTGTGCACTATAATAGTCCTGCGCAGCTGGCTGATCTCCTTATATGTGAATAACCGCCATGGCTGACAACCAACAAGGACGCCATTATTATTAGTATACTGGGGTCGGCTACAAGTCTAACCGAATACAGCTGAGTACCAGTGTTTTACATGAAGCGGCTGCCCATCTGACCTACTCAACCCAGTTGCCTAAGCAACCCGGTACTCTTTCTTTCAACTATGACATTTACGAGTGATCACGCAAACATTTAATTAGAAACAAATTTTCCTTCCTTGCACAGAAGCCATGTAACCAGAACCAATTGGTGGAAGCCGGCAAAGGTTTGAACATAGACTTTTGATTATATGGGGACAATAACCTTGCCAAATGATTACATTTGCGTTATGTAATACAAGCTTTTGCCAGCGGCTTCACCTTCTTCAAATGAGAACTTTCTCGATAAATGAGCTATGATGACACTGAAAGAATTTGACAAATTGGTCCCGTAGTTCTTGAGATTTGCGGGTTCAAGCAGACAAACAAAACTTACCAGCTTTATAAGAAAGTAGATTACGCCAGCAGTTTAACCCGCGTTCTTTTGGAACAAATTCGTGCACCCGGATAAAAAGGAGCCTAGGTATGTACTATGTACAGTCTTCCTCGATAAATGGTCTGTTGAATGTTCTCCTTGAAATATTTATTCAAATCAAACCAGTTTATGAGATTAGCGCGATCTGACAACAAACCTATCAGTTCTATAATATTAAGTGTTGACCTATAACTAAGTAGGTATTTAGTTTATTTACAAGTTTAAAAATAATTTAAATTAAACAATGAATATTAGACAAACAACTTTATAAAAAAAAAATACAAGCAATAATTACAAATCACAATAACTATAATTAAAAATTACTCAAAATGGCTCAGAAGACCATATCTTACTCTATGTGATCAAACTTGCAGCACTTATGGCACTGAATTGTGCAATGCACAATATATGGCTCCTTAAAAGAGAAGTTTATCTACAATAGGTACATTATTTTTGGTAATACCTTGCCATCTAATGGCAACCGACTGGTGGCGCTATAACCATCACACAACACCAAGTTGGATATTCAATAATTCCTTCAGAGATGGGCAGCAGCACTTACGAAGTTGAAATATAATATGGGCAAAGCCCCCCAGCTTAAGAGAGGCCTTTGTATGTACAATAGTGGACGTATTAGGCTGTGACAACAATGTTTAAATTTGGTAATTCTGTCTAAAAAATCTATCAAAATTTCTTCACAAATAATCTTAATCATATTCTACATAATCTTAATCATATTCTACATGATCTTAATCATATTCTACATAATCTTAATCATATTCTACATAATCTTAATACTACATTTACTTCAACATAGCTTACAAGACCATAGACTCCATGTGATCAACCTTGCAGCACTTATGGCACTGAATTGTGCAATGAGCAATATTTGGCTATTATCTACAGTCTACAATACATCCTTATTGGTAATACCTTGCCATCTAATAGCGACCTGACTGGTGGTGGTACCATCACACAACACCAAGTGGGATATTAAATCCAATGCTGAAAATATCCCACACTGCACTCACCAACATGCATGCCCAGCGCGGTGAGCATGGGCAAATCCCCCCATCTTGAGAGAGGCCTTTGTACAACAGAGGACGTTTTTGGCCGTGACAAGGACGAGGAGATAGGTCCCCGCCCGCAGCAGGCGTAGTGGGCGTCGCAGGGTGGCTGATCTCCAGCCACCATAGACACAGGTCCCAAGACGGTGACGTAGTGTTGCGCGCGCCTCTTGTTATTGGCGTACTGCGGCCGCTGGTGACGGCCGCAGAGGATGACGGGGCCCGCCTCGAGCATCTGGCGGGCCATGAGGATTTTCCCCCAGATCAAAAAAATGACTTGGGGAAAGAAGGTACAGGGTTTGGGTTTCAAAAAACTTCTGACTAGCCTCTGCGTACGAGATGGATTTCCCTGCCATAACCGCCTTAATACTTTGCCCAGAACTGGGCAGACAGGGTCATTCGCCAAATGATTACCCGAGCATAGGGAGCAAAATGCGTTTCCTCTATCAGTGTCACAGCCATCCGCTATGTGTTCCTGGCCACAGCGGAAACAACGGGGTTTGGACCTACAGTGAGCCCGTGTATATCTACAGCACTTAAAGCACTGTACCATTGGGAGAATATAAGTGTCTACCAGTAAGGCCGAAAAACAATAAAATACCCTTTTGGGCAGTACCTGGCCGTCAAAGGTTAGTACAACCATTTGAGTGGGTTTCCACTCAGTCATACCATCATTGTAGACTTTTCTGTTCATTCTCCTAGCTTTTACAACAGGGCTGCATCCGCTTGGAACCTGAATGTTTTCAATTATTTCTTCCTCTGACCAGTCGGTTGGGATATCTCTAACTATACCCATATGGGTTATGTGAAAGGTTGGGATGTTAGCTGAATATCCATTAGTAAGTAGGACATGGTTAACGAGGAAGCTGTTGGCATCCTGATACGTTTTTAGTTCAACAGATATGCGGTTACGACCAGTTTTTTTAATACCGTCCGGAAGAATTGGAGATATTGTTTTTGATTAGGAACTGGCCAAACTTCACTCTGTGAATAGATGTGCCTCATGATGAGTCAGCCTCGATTCTCAAAATAAGAACGATGAAAGGAGCCAAGTCATTACTATTACATCTTTGTCATCCTATGATAGTTTAGGGGAGTTTGGGTGGTACATTAGAAGTTGGGGGAGGAGAGGGCCGGTCGCTTTCGGTTCACAGAGTCCGTATCAGAGTTGGTTGGACAACTTGTAGGTTCAGAGACCTGGTTGCCATGGGGGAGGGTCAACGATATGTGCGGAGATAATTTAATTTATCAATATCCGGAGGGTCTGGATCCGGCGGTTTATTAGGATCCATTTTTCTATTTAAAATAAACTAATTAGCTAACTTATTCTATGACACTCCATCTACAATAGACTTTGTGACAAGGTATTACACTCATTAGAGATATTTAATATATGTTTCAGTAACACAACCCATCATCAGCCCTTTCCCTACTATGTTGGGGACAGGACCAGTCTCATTCATGACAGGATGGTCACCCGTTCAAAGACAAAATCATTTATTCAAACTAAGCTCCAAAACAGCACTTTTTGAACGTCAAATTTACAAAAGACAGCCCCCGAAACGCCCAACCTTCACCATTTTGTATGTGTTTTTGCTTGCTGTCATAAACCATGGACCGACCATACCGAGCATTGCTTAACCCCAACATTGATTGATCCTTACGGCTGTTACGTAGCCACTCCTGCCTTCTCTTCCTGGGATTTATGCTACTCATGTGAGTGATCTTAAAGGTAGAGAACTCCAGAACTTAAGTTTTCATATAAGGCTGCTGAAAAAAAAAAGTTTGTAGGTAGGTTTTTTCAGCTTCGTGTCACCTATGGTTGGTATTTCTTGTCTTGTAAGTACTGTTTGAATATGGAATCTTGCTTGGAGTTGTTTGATGTAATTTTATCTTTATCAATCATAGAATTCTGTCCGTGGTTGAATGCTGAAAATAAAATAAGAAGGTTAAATAAATAAAAAATATTTCTTTACATCATGGACCAAAACTTTTTGGTCCGAGATGTATTAACATATTTCGTTTCGATATATTAATATACTTGAAAGTAAGATTTCACAACAAATACAATTTTAAATTAAGTCAAATTTGAATGTTTTATACAATTTATAATATAAAATAAAAATAAAAGCAATAAAAGCAATAAAAGCTCCAAAGTGTGACGGGAAGCGACACCATTGTCCACAAGTAATGTACCCTTGGCCGATAATTATCATCAAGGAAATACTTACTGTTGTAATTCATTTAAGCAAAAACTTTCACAAATAATGATCACCAAAAACCGGTACATGAATAATATCAATCAATCATTAGCAAAGAAAACTGCTGCCATTTTTATTATTTAATATGACCAGGTATCAAAAAATATTTTATTTGTTAGAAATTTAGAATTTTTAAATAGCCTATTTATTAATTGTTATTTTATATTTACAAGCTAACTAGACGATACACTTTATTTTGAAGTTCTACTTTAGAAAACAATTAAATTAATTAAAAAATATCTAAATTCCTCATAGAATATTTATTACTTTAACAATTTCATATTTTTTTGGTAGCTTTTAAAATTTTATCATCGCAACACTAGATTGAGACGTTCCAGGGCTCCAGATTCCAAAAATATACATATATTAGACGAGACATTGTCTATCTCTCTTCCTCTTTTATGAAACTGAAACTATTGCATGCTTTGAATCATGCTATTTCAAAACCATGCTCATGACAATGTCAATTTTGACACTTCTACTATTCTAATTTGATTTCGCGCCAATTTCTGGTGCACTCTAAAGACTAAAGAAATTGAAATTGATAATTTTCTTATTATTAAAAAATCATGCAATAGGCTAATACTGTTTAAAATAATTGTAAACTAACTAATAGTACTCTCTCAGTTCTCGAACAGCCGTGTCGTCTCGAAAAACGTGTCTTATTGTTATATATTTATTTATTTTCCTCAAACTAGCGACCATGTCGAAAGTGAAATTGAATTTAATCGCTGCTGCTTGTGATAACATGGGAATTGGAGTCAATGGGGCTTTGCCCTGGCGTTTGAAGTAAGTTAAGATATAATACTTCCTCTTTGCAAGACAGAAAATAGGAAATATAGTACGTGAAGGAATATTTCGCAACTTGAAGTTACGCTTAGGTTAAATTAAGCCCTAGAACCTTGTGGACACTTGGAATCTGGTATATTTACTGAAAATATTGCTAAGATTTGTATTTCCTATCTGCCAGATTTTTAAGTACTTCAAATATCTATATGTAGCTACAAAAACTACTAAGTACAGTTCAAATGTGTTAATTTTGCAATGTATTATTGTAAAATATTTAATTAATATTTAAGTAGTAAGTTGATGGACTTATTTTCCTGATTTATTAAGTTCACCAATAATATATTAAGCCATCTTTGCCATCATCATTACACAAAAAAATATCTGTGTCCTCTACCTAAGTATTAATTCTTCTCATTTGAATAATATTAATCACCTAGACTTGTGCCAGTAGTTTTTGTAAAGGGTTTCTTAGCTTTCTTTCTATGCAATTTTCCATCCCTACTAATATTATAAATGCGAAAGTAACTCTATCTGTCAGTCTGTTACGCTTTCATGCCTAAACCAGTGAGCCGATTTTGATGAAATTTGGTACAGAGATAGAATAGATCCTGAGGAACAACATAGGCTACTTTTTATCCAGGTAGGGGAAATAGTTCCCTCGGGAAGCGGGTGAAGCCACTGGCAGAAGGTAGTAGTTAAGAATTGTCTCATTATAATAATTACAGAAAAGAAATGGCATACTTCACAACGATGACATCAAAGGTATCGGAACCCACAAAGGTGAATGCCGTAATCATGGGCCGTCGGACATGGGACTGCATACCGGACAAATACCGACCACTACAAGGCCGAGTCAATATCGTCCTGACACATAACGTCGATAGCGTGAAGGAAAATGTAATGTATAAATATATTTTCTTTTTCCATCTCCTTTACATTTTAAATTTTAATCTATACTAATATTATAAAGAGGAAAACTTTGTTTGTTTGGTTGTAATGAATAGGCTCAAAAAGTACTGGACCGATTTTAAAAATTCTTTCACCATTTGAAAGCTACATTATCCACGAGTGACATAGGCTATATTTTATCCGGGTACGGGCAGTAATACCCACGGGATGCGAGTGAAACCGTGGGAAAACGGCTAGTAAAAAATAAAGCATATGTTTAAAAATATAAAAAAGGTGGTGTAAGAATTTCTACATTGATAGTTCTTGAGATAAGCGCTACAAAGTGCACACAAACTTTTCAGCTTAGAGTGTTAAAATTGATTTGAGCTATATGTGGAAGTTATAAAAAAACTGAGTTATGAAATAATTTATTAACATACCTAATAGGGATGACGACAGGGTAAAAAATAAGCAAATCCATTTAGTCCGTAATTTAGATTATTGCAAAATATTGGACACGTATTTTTTGTTTTTAAAATCTATGAATAATAACCAAGATAATGAGTATTAAAGTTCAGGAGTGGGGGGTTCTGACGTCACGCCTATGCAAAAATCGTACATAGGCGTGACGTCACGTGCAATTTCAACAGTCTGTAACTTCGTAATTATTTGTTTGGATGGAAAACGAAAAAATAAGTGTGCAATATTTTTTTATAATCTAAAAGACGGACTCATTAGATTTTTTTTGTCGTCATGCCAAAAATCATGTTTTACATAATAATCTTATCAATATGCCCTTTAACACTGATTTCTAAACAACCAATAGATAAACTTTATGATGAAATGTATAAGTACTTGAAATAGTTTATTAACAAACTTAATGCTGTCTTATGGCCAAATACTAAATTTTAAGTTTAAGGTGAATGCGACCATACCAGTTAACATTCAATATGAAGCGTAACTGTCGAAACTATGATATTTCGCAATAAAAAGTTTTTTTATTGCGAAATATAATAATATTAAGTTTCGGAGCTAAACAAGGACATCAGAAATTACTTTGTGGGATATTATAACCGCCAATCATAAGATCACGCCTCATATTGAATGTTAACTTAGGTAAAACATGAAAAAACCATTTTATATTTGAATTTCCCGCTTCTAGTGGTCGAATGCACCTTAAGGACTTACTTTGTAGTAGTTCATCAATGTTCACACTTGCGCATGTAGATAGTTTCCACACTATAATGCACAAGCGCGCATTATACTTGTTAGCGCGGGTCATGGCCAGCCCCAACAGGATTCTAAACATGATCACAAGCAGATCTGACTGTCCATACATTACTCAATGCCTCCATCTTCATTCACCTCAATTCCGGCCTTTGTATTAATTTTTAACCTGCACCTTGTTTTTAGGGTTCCGTACCCATAGGGTAAAACGGGACCCTATTACTAAGACTTTGTTGTCTGTCTGTCTGTCTCCAGGCTGTATCTCATTTACCGTGATAGCTAGAATGCTGAATGTTCACAAATGATGTATATCCGTTGCCGCTATAACAACAAATACTAAAAAGTAAAGAAAAAATTATTAAGGCTGTTGATTTATGTTAAGTAATTAATTGCAAAATTGTATACTAGTAGCGGCATCTATTAGAAATAATGTGCAACTTAAGTAACTCACACTTGACCATTCCTATTGTACTTTTTTCATAAATAATGGTACGGAACCCTTCGTGCACGAGTCCAACTCGCACTTGGCCGGTTTTTTAAATAATTAGGTATTTGATATGAGTCACTATGCTCGCTAACTCAATTTTCGTAGTTTTAAAAGTAATAAGAACAGAAATATTGATTTTTTCTCATAATCTATTTCAGGTTCCTGAAGGCGTGATGGTATTTCCAGGGTTGGATGAAGCAATCAAATACATTGAGGGTCGGGAGGACATCGAGTCTACCTGGGTTATAGGAGGCTCTTCCATATACAGGGTGAGATTTTGTTATTTATAGTGCCAAACTTAATGGCGTACTTGTGTGAGGAATTTTGACAGTATATTTTTTACCAGCAATATAATATGCTTTATCTATACTAATATTATAAAGCTCAAGAGTTTGTTTGTTTGAACGCGCTAATCTCAGGAACTACTGGTCCAATTTGAAAATATTTTTCAGTGTTAGATAGCCCATTTATCGAGGAAAGCTATAAGCTACTTTTTATCCGGGTGCGCCGAGTAGTTCTCACTTGACGCGAGTGAAACCGCTGGCAGAAGCTAGTTATAGCAATATAAAGCTAAGTGTAGTTAATATACTAGACAGCATATAGACCTTTTGCTTTGAGGAATAAAAGAAAAGCCGGCCAAATGCCTTACTTACTTATATGACAAGCTTACGCTCGCGGTTTCACTCTCAGTGCGAGGGAACAACTTCCCGTACATGGATAAAACAAAAGCCTATATTATATTAAACACCCGAATAGTTATAACCTAGTACCTAATAGCCTTGCTCGACAAAGCTACTGAAATAATTTCACAAATCAGATCAGTAGTTCCTGAGATTGGCTTGTTCAAGCAAACAAACAAACTCTTCCGGTTTAAAATATTAAATATGTAGATGACATCCAATTTCAGCATTTCGCACCTTCGGTGCAACTAAGTCACAACTTTGTTGCACAAATATTTTCATTAGTTCATTTCTAAATTTTACAGCAGAAGAAATACAAAAAAAAATTCCATCATTAGATTTCAAACCTATTATAAATATAGTTACCCAGAAATGAGCAAAACGATGCGATTTTTTTTTGTATTTCTTCTGCTGTATAAGAACTATTGTGACTTTGTTGCACCGAAGGTGCGATTTGTACAGTGTTTGCATTTACAATTTGATAATTTTCAATTTCCTATTACAGGCCGCCATGACACATCCCAACTGTGGTAAAATCTACCTCACAGAAATACAAAAGTCGTTCGATTGTGATACCTTCTTCCCCAACATCGACAAACAACAGTTCCACCTAGTTGATGAGGAGCAGATACCTGGAGAAAAGCAGGTGGAAGGCAACATCAGCTATTACTTTAGAGTTTATAAGAAATTGTAGAAAAATGTCGGTACAATTTGTATGTTATGGTCCGCCTGCGCAGTCCGGTTTGTGCATTCATGACTGTGCAAAAAGACGGAACACCTGTAGTGGCCGTATGGCCCGGCTACATGCCTGCATACGTCTTGCCTGCGAGCATGCCTGTACAAACCTACAATATTATAATAATTACGTCGGACTGTTGCGCGGCTTGAATAACCGGCCACACGTTCAAGTAAAACCGTGCAAGTCAAGTTTGCTCAGTCCAAATCTTCAGCATGTCGACGATCGCACAAGCCGCGCATTCAAGACTGCGCGAGCTACCGTCTCGCCGTCCACACGCGCGCGCTTACCTGCGCAAACAGGTTTGTACAGGCATGCTCGCAGGCAAGACTGAGCGTGTAGCCGGGCCATTATGATGCATGGGATGACCTGTTAATGCCCATTGTCCCGCTAGATGGCGCTGCCTTCAAGATTCTTAGTATTTTTGTGTAAATCGATCACTATTAAGGTGAATGCGACGACTAGAAGCGGGAAATTCAAATATAAAATGGTTTTTTTATGTTTTACATAAGTTAACATTCAATATGAGGCGTGGTTTTAAACTTACTCTGTAAAAAAAAACTTTGTAAAAAACGTTTTATTGCGCAATAAAACGTTTTTTACAAAGTTTTTTTTTTAAGTTTAAGTTTCGGAGTTAAACTAGGACATCAGAAATTACTTTGTGGGATATTATAACCGCCAATCATAAGATCACGCCTCATATTGAATGTTAACTTANTGAATTTCCCGCTTCTAGTGGTCGAATGCACCTTAAGGTGCATGGGATGACCTGTTAATGCCCATTGTCCCGCTAGATGGCGCTGCTTTCAAGATTCTTAGTATTTTTGGGCATTTTCGTCAAAATATCTACCAACCCACTTTTTGATGTCCCATACAAACAAGTTGCACATAACTAAGATTTTTATGTCATAAATAGCGTCAAGTATTTATTAAATAGTTCCAAAAGACTTAAGATTTCGTTTTTTATTAATTTTTTAAACAGAAATTTATAACAAAGTAATAAAATTTAATCTAGAAATGTGGCATCTTACGTCTTCCAGTACTGTCCTCTGTTTTTGGTAACGGTCATGACCAAAACGTGTTTAAATTATTATTTATTTACAAATAAATATAAATACGCAAAATATGCGCCATATAATAAAAAAAATACTCACTTGATACATATAAATACAAATTTGATAAATTTGTCATTGGACTTCACCAAAAATATGCNAGTATTTATTAAATAGTTCCAAGTTTTCGTTTTTTATAAATTTTTTAAACAGAAATTTATAACAAAGTAATAATATTTAATATAGAAATGTGGCATCTTACGTCTTGCAGTACTGTCCTCTTTATTTGGTAACGGTCATGACCAAAACATGTTTAAATTATTATTTATTTACAAATATAAATATGCAAAATAAGCGCCATATAATAAAAAAATACATACTTGGCAAAATATGATAAATTTGTCATTGGACTACACCAAAAATGTGCTAAAATATTCAAAACGACATCAGTAACGTATGTATTTCCAAAGATAGTTAGCAGTTTAAAAAAATATGCCCTTTTAGATTTTTGTGTAAATCGATCACTATTAAGTTGTACAGACGACAGCACATCAAGTCAACAATCTGTCAAATTTCTGCAATAGATTTTCAACCTTATCACAATGGAGATAGGTTAATGTTTGACTGATAAAATTTTACAGATTCGTTTACGTTGACCTGGTCTGTACAAAATTCACGCTAGTTGTATGGGAGCCCTCTAGAATACTTATTTGTTTTAGTATTTATTGTTAAAGCGGCAACAGAAATATACCGTCGGTGAAAATAGCTTGGTGACAGACAGACGGAGAGCGAAGTCTAGTAATAGGGTCCCTTTTTAGGGTGCCGTACCCAAAGGGTAAGACGGGACCCTATTACTAAGGCTTCGTTGTCTGTTTGTCTGTCTCCGGGCTGTATCTCATTAACCGTTATATCTAGAAAGCTGAAATTTTCACAAATTATATAAGTATTTCCGCTGCCGCTATAAAATACTATAAATTAAAAAATATATATTAAGGGGTATCCCCATACAATAAACGTGTGAAACCGCAAATTATAACTTTGTTATTTATATATTTGTATGAAAAACCAAGTACTTAATTTTTTGCTGCCCGAAAAATGATTGTATTTTGGCTAGTTGTAGGTAATAGGTACGTTAATTTTTCATAGATGGTACGGAACGGTACGGAACCCTTCGTGCGCGAGTCCAACTCGCACTTGGCCGGTTTTTTACCCTTTGGGTACGGGACCCTAAAATTCAATGTATAACGCTCTATGGGTATTTATGTAAAAAGTCGTATCGAGATAGTTTGTTCGCCTTTAGTTAAGTGCCTACGCAAATATTGTAACCATATTTTGATAAGAATCTTCATACTTTTTAAAATAAAAACTTTAATTAAATAAAAGTTGCATTTAATAATTGTGTTCAAAAATGTCATTGTCGCTTAGCATTGTACATTTTAAGATTTTTTAAAAGCGGTAATAAAGACATATCCCCATAATACACTATAAAAAAATCAAAATACGGTCTTTTATTTTCTCCATCTTGTCATGTCTCATCAATTGTCATGGTTTCACTGTATTTACTTATATTTTTTTACATCTATGTTTTACAAATAATAAAGATTGACTTTGGAAGAGCTCGTGGCTAAGTCAAAACCGCGTGAATCGATCGATCATAAAGGTCATGGCATACTATGCCAGCACCGCAACGGCACAGCTCCAACCCAGCATATAAAGGCGGATGGATGGCTACTGGACGGATTTTGACGAAACTTTGTACAATTATTATTCTCACTCCTGAGATGGTTATAGTATACTTTTCAGCACGCTACAAGCAATAGGAGCAGAGCAGTGAAGGGAAACGTTGGGAAAACGGGAGCGGCCGCGTGTGCAACCTTTTGATGGTTAAAGCTACACAGAAATCGTGTATGACGGAAATGTTCTCCTTAAAATTATATAAAAACTATCCAACGACAGCATAATTATGTTCATCTTTTATGGTTAGGTTGACTCACAATAATAAGTGTAACTCCCGACTCTGGCATAAGCGACATGATCCGCGATCGAAATCATCAGACATCCCGCTGTGGGTGACAGCGTGAGGGAGTGTCAGACTTTTACTGACTAAAACGCACCGTGTTCCTTCGGGAGCCCTTTGTGTGCCAGGGCCGCGGTAACTCTTTCGAACAACCCGCAGCCCCGACGGGCTCTGGCCCTAGTGGGCCCCGCAGGGGTTTGCTGACACTCTCTGAGGAGCGCGTGGAACAACGCGCGCCGCCGACACGGGCCTGTCGTCTCTCAGGAGACGGAAGGACGATGAGCCACCCGAAACTCACCGCCCACAGACCCAAGCCTATATTTTTACTGATTGTAGAATTTGTGAAGTTAGGGTCGGAAGAGTGAGGGTGTGTAGATTCAGAAACTTGGCTCCACATGAGATCTGATATCTTTTTCACAGGGCAAACTGTCTGTGGTCTTCTTGGCTACATTATAGGTACATGAATTTTTTTCGGTGGATTATATACTAGCTTCTGCCAGCGGCTTCGCCTGCTTCCCGAGGTAACTATTTCCCGTACCCGGATAAAAAGTAGCCTATGTTGTTCCTCAGGGTCTATTCTATCTCTGTACCAAATTTCGTCAAAATCGGCTCACTGCTTTGGGCGTGAAAGCGTAACGGACAGACAGAGTTACTTTCGCATTTATAATACTAGTAGGGATAAATTGTGTATAATAAGGAGTTGTTATTAGTGTAGCAAAATAAAACCAACATTGATTATTATTAACTTTAATTGTTTATCAATTAATACAAGACTTATAATTAAATCTACGTACAACGCGGTCCATAAACAAATCCGTTATGTAGGGAGACTGGCGATAAAATACTGAAAATTTTCGAAACCACGTTGAAGGCTATAGTTTAGTTATTTTGAAATTATTCTGTTTATTATATTTTTATTCATTTTACCAGTAAAAGCAGTATTTTGTGGTATTTTTTAGGTCTTTCTAATAATATAATAGAGAGAATAATTTCGTAATAACGTAAGATGTTTACTCCGAATATTAATACTTACTAAAATTTTAACATAAAACCACTTAGTAGCTATAACTATACTTAATACTAGATACGATACTTTTACGAATATCGTCCCTCACACGAATTCGTAAACGTATTAAAATGATAGAAAAAAATATTTCGAATGCAAACTTGCTTCAAGAGACTTGAATACAAATAAACTTAGTCTTAGTTGAAAGTCGAAAAAAATATGTGAAAGACTTGCTGTGAACATAAGGTGTGAAAATCCGAAATATTTTTAAAAATCTTTTTATTCTCGTTATAAGTATCATTGTATTTTTTTTTGTATTTTTTCTTTTTAATTTTTTTTGCTCTACCCCGGAGTGGGTGAATTATTTTAAACACGACGACAAATACATTATAAGTTTTACAATAATAATAATATATAGGTAATAATAACATGTTAAAGAAATTACATTATTTACTTAATAAAGAAAAACGATTCTACAATATTTCAGTTTATTCAAAAAAAAAACATTGTAAAATTAGCGTTATTTTCAAAGCTGAAATAGTAGAAATAATACAATTAATATTTTAAATCGAATTTCTTTTATAACCACTAAGGATTTAAGCAAGTTGTTTATTACGCAAAAATAAATCGATTAGCAGAGCAATAGCCTACTTTTCGAGTTCTAACTACTCGAGTAACTAACTCGAAATTTTCGCTATCGAATAAAAGAAATTCTCTTTAATACGTCATACAATAAAATTCTTAACACTAAATACTAGGACTTGTTGATGCCTTACTATAAGCCTGTGATAATTTTTTAATATGAGAGAAAGTGCAACTTTGAAAATACTGTTTCTATATTAAACGAAGCTACATGGTGTTATTAAACTCGAAATTTCCGAGTACATAGTCGGAAAGTCGGAAGTATTACTTAGTAAACTCGAAATTTTCGAGTTGTTTGTCGAAGTTATAGTGATTTTTCCGACTTATAACTCGTAAAATTTTCGAGTTACTGCATGTTATAGTGCAGGAATATGTACTCGGGATTGGTGATTTCTTGCGGCATGAGAGGGGAGTTGGGGGGGAGGAGCTGGAATCCCATAAACATGAAGGTGCGGAGGATGGTGGCGCGGTCCGGGCGGCTCTTCAGGACGCAGATGATGCAGCTGGAAAAATAAATAAATTAATATTAATACATACTGATAATTTGAAGACGTGTGTTTTTTGAAGTTGACTGAAGTACATAAACCTAACTGTGATTGTTCATGCATGGGTTTTTTTTTGTTTTAGGGAATTCGCTAACTTTCTGTCACCATGCTTATTCTCAAGAACCGTAATAGTTAGGACATTTGAAATTTTCAATTATGTATTATCGTTGCCGCTACAACAAGAAATACCGAAAATTAGAATAAATAGGGCAGCGATACCAGCCCCGGATCTCCAATTTTTTTTAGGCGGGGCAAAAACTGAAATATGCCGCCCCCGCCGACTTATATTTATTTTTCCTTTTATCATCTTTATAATTTCACTATTTCAGCTATCAGATTATTGTGTCACATTTTCCGTGTGCTGCCCCTGGGTATCGGTTGAGTTGATATGGTCATACTAAAATAAGAGTGAAAATTCTTTTATTTATTCTGTAGCAAAGTTAAGTAAATTATAAGTTTTCTATTCGTTTCTAAATAATGCATTTGGCCGCCCCCTGAACTTGCCACCCGGGGCATAGGCCCCGGCTTGCCCCCCCC
>NWSH02000087.1:2407475-2418318 GCA_002382865.2 Heliothis virescens
TTTTTTTTATATCGATGGGAAATCATCAGTATGACCCCTCCCGCTGTGGGTGACAGCGGAAGGGAGTGTCAGACTTTTACTGACTAAAACCCACCGTGTTCCTTCGGGAGCCCTTTGTGTGCCAGGGCCGCGGTAACTCTTTCGAACAACCCGCAGCCCCGACGGGCTCTGGCCCTAGTGGGCCCCGCAGGGGTTTGCTGACACTCTCTGAGGAGCGCGTGGAACAACGCGCGCCGCCGACACGGGCCTGTCGTCTCTCAGGAGACGGAAGGACGATGAGCCACCCGAAACTCACCGCCCACAGACCCACGCCTAAATTTTTACTAATGTTTGAAGTTAGGGTCGGAAGAGTTACCGCGTGTAGATTCAGAAACTTGGCTCTACATGAGATCTGACAGGGCGAACTTTGTCTGTGGTCTTCTTGGCTACATTATACATGAAATGTTTTTGGTGGGTGTATCTATACTTACTTATATTATAAAGCTGAAGAGTTTGTTTGTTTGAACGCGCTAATCTCGGGAACTACTGGTCCGATTTGAAAAATTCTTTCATTGTTAGACATCCCATTTATCGAGGAAGGCTATAGGCTACTTTTTACCCGGGTACGGGAAATTGTTTCCTCGAGAAGCGGGCGAAGCCGCTGGCAGAAGCTACTTATATATAAATTGTATATAATAAGGAGTTGTTATTAGTGTAGCAAAATAAAACCAACATTGATTATTATTAACTTTAATTGTTTATCAATTAATACAAGACTTATAATTAAATCTACGTACAACGCGGTCCATAAACAAATCCGTTATGTAGGGAGACTGGCGATAAAATACTGAAAATTTTCGAAACCACGTTGAAGGCTATAGTTTAGTTATTTTGAAATTATTCTGTTTATTATATATTTTACTCGTTTTACCAGTTAAAAGCAGTATTTTTTGGTATATTTTTAGGTCTTTCTAATGATATAATAAAGAGAATAATTTCGTAATAACGTTAGATGTTTACTCAGAATATTAATACTTACTAAAATTTTAACATAAAACCACTTAGTAGCTATAACTATACTTAATACTAGATACGATACTTTTACGAATAACGTCCCTCACACGAATTCGTAAACGTATTAAAATGATAGAAAAAAATATTTCGAATGCAAAACTTGCTTCAAGAAACTCGAATACAAATAAATTTAGTCTTAGTTGAAAGTCGAAAAAAATATGTGAAAGACTTGTGAACATAAGGTGTGAAAATCCGAAATATTTTTAAAAATCTTTTTATTCTCGTTATAAGTATCATTGTAATTTTTTTTTGTATTTTTTCTTTTTAATTTTTTTTGCTCTACCCCGGAGTGGGTGAATTATTTTAAACACGACGACAAATACATTATAAGTTTTACAATAATAATAATATATAGGTAATAATAACATGTTAAAGAAATTACATTATTTACTTAATAAAGAAAAACGATTCTACAATATTTCAGTTTATTCAAAAAAAACATTGTAAAATTAGCGTTATTTTCAAAGCTGAAATAGTAGAAATAATACAATTAATATTTTAAATTGAATTTCTTTGATAACCACTAAGGATTTAAGCAAGTTGTTTATTACGCAAAATTAAATCGATTAGCAGAGCAATAGCCTACTTTTCGAGTTCTAACTACTCGAGTAACTAACTCGAAATTTTCGCTATCAATTAAAAGAAATTCTCTTTAATACGTCATACAATAAAATTCTTAACACTAAATACTAGGACTTGTTGATGCCTTACTATAAGCCTGTGATAAATTTTTAATATGAGAGAAAGTGCAACTTTGAAATACTGTTTCTATATTAAACGAAGCTACATGGTGTTATTAAACTCGAAATTTCCGAGTACATAGTCGGAAGTGGTACTTAGTAAACCCGAAATTTTCGAGTTTGTTTATCGAAGTTATAGTGATTTTTCCGACTTATAACTCGTAAAGTTATCGAGTTACTGCATGTTATAGTGCAGGAATATGTACTCGGGATTGGTGATTTCTTGCGGCATGAGGGGGGAGTTGGGGGGGAGGAGCTGGAATCCCATAAACATGAAGGTGCGGAGGATGGTGGCGCGGTCCGGGCGGCTCTTCAGGACGCAGATGATGCAGCTGAAAAAATAAGGAAATTAATTAATATTAGTACATACTGATATTGTGAAGGTTTGTTTGTTTTTTGAAGTTGACTGAAGTACATAAACCTAACTGTGATTGTTTATGCAAGGGGATTTTTTTTGTTTTAGAGGAAAAACGAGACCTAGAACCTAAGACTTCGCTAACTTTCTGTCATCATGCTTATTCTCAAGAACCGTAATAGTTAGGACATTTGAAAATTTCAATTATGTATTATCGTTGCCGCTACAACAACAAATACTGAAAATTAGAATAAATAGGGCAGCGATACAACAAGTTTTATAGATAATAGAACGGAATCCTTCGTGCGCGAGTCTGACTGACACTTCACATAATTTCCTCAGTAAAAATTTTTTTGATTGTAGGTTTCCCAAAGGCTCCGAAAGTACAGAACCGATTTGAAAAATTATTTCACTGTTGGAAAACTGGACTATCACCGAGTAACAGGACGTTAGAAACAGGTAGCAATTAATATAAGTGTTAAGGGTTCATTTATGCTAGACCGTGCCGGGCCCGAGCCGTGTCCGAGCCTCGTCCGTGCGACATGTTTATATTACAACGAGCGTGCGCCGAGTCCGCGGTGACTCGATACGGACTAGTGTTGTGTNGAAATATAAGAAATAATGTAAACAAATAGCTATAAAAAAACTATACAAAATAAACGATCTTTATTCACTTATTTCATTACCTATCGCATTCCATATCGACATCTTGTACCTACTTGGAATCTAAATATTTACAATTAGTCATATCATAAAGTACCGGGTACTTTCTAACATACTCTATTAATTTTTCATCGTTCATTATTAAAAAGACGTGGTTCGTCCCTAAAAATTCGTCGGTGACTGCTCGGTCCCGCCACGGAAGAGTGTTTATGTTACAACGAGTCGCGACCGTGCGCGGGGCGGGACCGTGCGCCGTCCGGGCTCGGTCGGGGCACGGACGCCGCACGGTGTAGCATAAACACAAATAAACAGCTCCATATAAAATGTTCGTGGAGTTTTGAATCCGAGCCTCGTCCGAGCCCGGACGGGGCTCGGCTCGTGCCCGGCACGGTGTAGCATAAATGAACCCTTATACTGACTTGCTGCAGCCGAGCCTCTCCTCAGCGAAGTCCAGGAGCAGCATGAAGCTCTCCTTGCTGCCCGACTGCAGTACTCCCGGCATGCGCAGGTAGAGCGTGCCTCCCTGTACCACCTGACAAACCAACAAGACATATATTAGAAAAAAAATGTGTGTTAAAAATAAAAATGTTATAACAATAAAAACCGGCCAAGTGCGAGTTGGACTAGCGCACGAAGAGTTCCGTACCATTATCTATGAAAAAAGTACAATAGGAATGGTCAAGTGTGAGTTGGTTAAGTTGCACATTATTTCTAATAGATGGCGCTCCTAGTATACAATTTTGCAATTAATTAATATAAATCAAGAGCCTTAATATTATTTTATTTTTAGTATTTGTTGTTATAGCGGCAAAGGAAATACATCATTTGTGAAAATTTCAGCTCTCTAGCTATCCCGGCTTATGAGATACAGCGCGGAGACAGACAGACAGACAACGAAGTCTTAATAATACCGTTCCGTTTTACCCTTTGGGTACGGAACCCTAAAAAGGGGGTTATCTTAATACTAGCTTGGGACCGTGGGGTCGATACTATTTCCTGCACGTGAGTAAATAGTAGCCTATAATATGTCATTGTATTATATCTTATCCCACTAATATTCTATGCTACTAATACTATAAATACAGTGAGAATGTATGTATTTATGTATGTTACTCTTTCACACAAAAATTACTGGACGGATTTTGATAAAACTTGGCAGAAATATAGCTCATCAGTATATTAGAATAAAAAGTAGCCTATTATTGTAGGCCACTTTTTAGGGAAGTAGTTACCTCGGGTAGCGGGTGAAACGATGGAGAAATCTAGTAAGCTATATTAATGCCATCTTTCATCTTCTTCTTCTTATCGAATGAGCTACAGGTTTTTAATCACCTGACAAGCCCTAGTGTCAGAGTTTTCTCAAATCCGCCTGACGGCCTCTGACGTGGAATTATAACTACAACTGCTACTGAGTAGCAATCCAGGACAATCCAGGAAAGATTAAAAAATATACAAACTTACATCCTCACAAATTTCGCATTTATAATATAAGTTGGAAGTAAGATAAAATCTTGAACAATCAATTTAAAGTTGTGTAAAACTTTTACTTTTTAACTCGCTATCAATAATATGATAAACTATTAATTAAGTTATGTAAATGAATGAAGATTGCAATAACGACGCAGTTATCGCTAGCAAGAGGTTATCATATAATGTCGTTGCACTATAACTGCATAAGTAATAGTTAATGATAAGTTAATGTTTCTAAGAAACTTCGCGTAAAAATTAATTAATCTGTAGGTTTGTATGTTACGCTTTTACGCTAAACTGATGAACGGATTTGGATGAAATTAGTATAAATGGTACCGACTTTTTATCCATATGCGGCAAATATTTCCCTCGGGACGCGATTGCATCACACTAAATTGACTAGTAAAACGGTATAGTGGCTACATATTTGCTGTGACACAGGTGCACTCCCTATTCCCTCACTCTCATAGCGCGATAGTTTTAGCGGATTAGTTCCCACGGGACGCGGCTGAAACCGCTGGCTGAAGCTAGTGGAGTATATAATATAAGAAAGTAGATACGACAGCATATCAAGTTACCACAATCTATCAAATTTCTTCAATAGATTTTCAACCTTATCACTATAGTGGAAGATTAACGTTCGTTTGGTAAAATTTGACAGATTGGGGTAGGTTGACCTGCTGTCGTCTGCACAAAGGGATACTCACAGCTTCCCAGCGAGTGACGGTGTTCTCAGTGAGGAAGATCTTGAAGTCTACCTTCACGGGCTGCTTGTCCTTGCGCTCCAAGATCTTAGCGATCACCTGCAATTGGAATAGAGTATATTAGTCACAATATCATCTTCTGCCTAGCCTTTTCCTTATTATATTGAGGTCAGCTCCCAGTAAAACTGGGTTTGTTGCGCCACTTCTTCTTCCCAGCAAAAACTCATAGGAAGTGGTGAAGGGCGGAAGTTTTTCGGGCTGTCTCATGTAATTTTGACGTTTGAAAAGTGCCGTTTTCAGCCTACTTGGAATAGATGCTATTTGTGTGTTTGAATTACTTAAGGCATAAGCTACCAAACGAATTTTGATGAAATTTGGCAATAATATATAGCTCAGCATGAGAATGTCAATGTGAAGAGTTAAAATGAAGACTTCTGCTCTATTTTTGAGGTTCTATACCCATAGGGTAACACGAGACCCTATTACAAAGACTGTCATATCACAATGCATAATGAAGCTTCTATACAACTAGGGTTGCCATCTTTAAAATTTGAAAAACAGGACAAGACGCGTAAAAACCCCGGATTTTAGAGTCCAAAAGCCGGACATGTCAACAAGATCTTTTACGAACGGCCCGTGGCGAAGCCGAACCGAACGGTGAATATTATACTTGGTTCGCCGGTTGATCGTAGTGTGCGTGCGAGCATAGTGCATGTCTCGCAGGCGGGCGGCCCAATTTTTTTTATTTTTTAAAACCCGGTCTACAAATGAAACCTTCCCCGGACGCTCCCCGGACGCCCTCTAAACTAGGACAAATCCGGGAAAACCCGGACGGATGGCAACCCTATATACAACAGATGTGTTTTAACCGACTTCACAAAAAAGGAGGAAGTTTTTCTTCTTTCTCTTTCTTTTTCTTCTTTTTCTTTCCTTAGAAGTGTAATCCTATACGATGGGCCGTTTTAGTACAGAATCTTTCGTGCTGTTTTTTTAATTTAGAAGGTGTGTTGTACCTGTTCCCTGCGCTGGTGGTGCAGCGCGGGGTGCGCGGGCGACGGCGGCTCGGCGAGGCTCTCGGCGCTGCTCGCCAGGGAGCTCGCGCTCGCCCATAGCAGGGCACTCAACAAGTCACCTGCGGGATACCAGGGGTTTAATTAATATCGCAGTAATGATATAAAAGTGTAAGTATTTGGTATTTCTTCACGTGAAAATGGTTGGAAGGATTTAGACAAAAAATTGCAGTAACGTAGCTTACTCTACTACTACTAGTCTTTATTAATGTAATAAAAAGGAAACTTGTTTTTGTTTTTTTATTTACAGGGCAATCCTGTTGTGGTCGTCTTGGCAACATTTGACACGAAATATTTTTGGTGGGATTTATTTATTTGCAGAGCCTTATTCGAGGATAAACTCAAAAGTTTGTGTGTATGTTTGTTGCTTCTATTATAGAAGAAACATTCCCTTTTTATTTATTTAAAAATATTATTTATTTGCAAAAATATATTTTTTATCATCTACTGAATATATATGAAAAATTCTTTCACTGTTGGGAAGCTAGACTATCCCTGAGTAACATTGGCAATATTTTATCTGGGTAAAGGCAGTAGTTACTAAGACAAGTGTTACAAAATAATGCTGTTAGTACACTTACGGTTGTTGTCGTCGTGGGTGGGTGTTGATGGGGTAGCGGGGCTCGCGGCCCCGCCATTCACCCCTCCGGGCGGTGCTTGGCCGTGAGCCGGAACATCAGGACCACCTGTAACGTCACACAATTATTATAAGCTCGTAAAATACAAGGATTTTTTCTACGAACCGATTGTTCACGGCCGGTTAAGGTTAGGTAATATTTACAAGTTAAATCGAGCCTTAAAGTGTCCATGGAGTTTCTTGCCGGTTCTTCTCACTCCTTGGAAACGTGCAACTAGCTTTATTTTTCATAAGAACCTGTATAAGGTCTATTTTAAATAAAAAAAATACTTTTGACTTTAGAAAATAAATGATCCCTTAACCGAACGTGTACCTCGTCAGTGAAAATGAGCCTTAAGAGCCTTTTGTCCTTTTATATGGACTAGTTTAAAGAAACAAAACAAAATAACATTTCTTTTTGCAGGATTTCGTAGTAAAATAAATACTTAGGTAGGTACTTATATGAATTCTATCGTTTAACCCCGCATAGCTGTTTAAAGGTTATCACAACAAATTAAAACTGTCTAATCTTAACATTACTCATTAATACGTCACTAATTAAAATACGTCTCAAGTACAAACTATCAGACTTAACACATAGGTACATTAAATTTATCAGCACCATACGTATGTACCTAATACGCATGCGTAGGTACTGACGTTATCATATAGGTCAAATTGTTGCATGAACTTATAATCTTGTAAGCTTGGTGCAAAGTTCTTTAAGTCTGGAGTTATGAGATAAATATTTATGACGTGAAATGTCTTAACTAATATGATAAACAGGAAAAATTTATTGGTTGTACCCTAAAGGCTTCGAAACGTGTAGGCACGATAAATTGGTGGGTCCCGGCTGTCATTTGGAAAAATCTTTGGTAGTCGTTAGAAGCCAGAAAATCTGAAAACCAGTCTTTCCAATGGGTATCGGGTTGCCCGGGTAATGGGGTTGTGGAGGTCAGATAGGCAGTCGCTCATGTAAAACGCTGGTTCTCAGCTGCATCCGGTTAGACTGGAAGCCGACCCCAACATAGTTGGGAGGCTAGGCAGATGATGATTTTATTATTTCTTCTAGTTTACAAAAATGTCTGAGACTTACCACAGAGGCCCGGCACCCAGGCACAGCGAGAAACACTCGGCGTCGGAAGCCGACAAAGCCGAGCGCTTGCTGCCGGCCGCGCTCAGCGACGCGCTGTCGCCACTGTAACAATAAGACACTCCATTATAGACGCTTACAACGTTCCTAGTTAGTGTTCAGTGGTCAAAGATGCTTTTAAGTCAGTGTTCAGCAGTCAGAGAACATGTTAAGTCAGTGTTCAGCTGTTAGAGTCTGTTAAGTTGGTGTTCAGCGGTCAGAGAACATGTTAAGTCAGTGTTCAGCGGTCAGAGAACATGTTAAGTCAGTGTTTAGCCGTCAGATACCTTTTAGAATAAAAGACAGTCATGTGCAACTACAATATTAGTTAGTATTCATTCAGCTTGTAGAGATCTTATGGAACCCGATGGAAACAAAAGACAATCGTTATGGATGCTGTCAACATAACAAGTCGGTGCAGAGACCCTATAGAACATAAGACAGTCGCCAGAGATGTTTTCAACAATACAAGTTCAGTGTTTAGAGACAGAGTTACTTTCGCAAGTAAAACATTAGTAAGCACCATACCTTCCCAAGTTCTTACTCAAACACAAAACATCAGCCTCCAAATATTCGCTTAACGAAGCCAAATCTCCAGCCTTTTTCTCAAAATATATGTAATACGGCATTTTGTACGACTTTTCAGTTCGAAAGTAAGTTGATAACTGATGTTTTCCAAGTATTTGAAGCCTTAGCAAATATTGTAAACACTGCAATATCTTTTAATGTGACAAATACAATTATGAGATTAGTGCCTGTGCACTATCGTTGTTTCAATATGGCGTAAAAATAAGGAATTGTTCAAGACTGTTTATTATATTATGTCATAATTCTGGAGGCCATTTTCATCTTCAAATTACCTCTTCTACTGGGGGTGCAGCGTGAGTGTCAGACTCTTACTGACTAAAACCCACCGTGTTCTTTCTGGAGCCCACAGTGTACTAGGGCCGCGGTAACTCTTTCGAACAATCCCGCAACGCAGCCGACTTCTAAAGTCCTATGAAATACATTTTTTTTCTTTTCAGTGGGAATTTTGTCAAACGGATAAGGTTTCTATAATATTTTGTTAAATAATTTGAGAACCCCTTCGCAGCCCTAAAATTATGTTAAATTGTCGGCCTGCGCCTGATCTCTCTCCGGTCGTGTCAGATGTCCGTCCCATGTCCCATCGGACTATGAGAGTGAGGAAATAGAGAGTGCACCTGTGTCTGCGCAAATGCTTGTGCAGTATAATACGTATGTTCTCCTTATTTTTGCTAGTTTTTGGCAAAAAAAGCTGGAGATCTTAATTAAATGTCAGTTTACAGAAAAAATATTGATTCTTAACTAGATTTCCATATTTTTAAGTACCTACAAACATATCTATTTTCGCGAATGTACTCAAAAATGAGATTTCCTCTAAATATGATGTGCAGACTGTCTATCCGTCTATTTATCTTTGAAACAACACGAGATAACAGTTATCAGACTATTGTTACAGATAACTTGAAGTTGGGACGTAAATAAGCGTCACATCACACTTAATATTATACACGTGAAAAGTGAAAATGTTTGTCTGTCATAATGTTAACTAGATTCCGAAAACGGTTTCACCTGCGTCCCGTGGGAACTACTCCGCGCACCCGGATAAAAAGTAGCCTTAAGTAGTATAGCCTTCCTTGATAAATGGGCTATCTAACATCATCATCTGCCTAGCGTTTTCCCAACCATGTTGGGGTCAGCTTCCAGTCTAAGGGGATGCAGCTGAGAACCAGTGTTTAACATGGAGCGACTGCCTGTCTGACCTCCACAACCCAGTTACCTGGGCAACCCGATACCGAATGAGCTTTCTAACGCTGAAAGATTCAAGTCGGACGCGTAGTAGCTGAGATTAGCGCGTTCAAGCAAATTTTAGGATACATTTATTTATTTATCTAATAAATTAAAAATAATTTATACTAAAACATTCACCAAATAAATAAATGTCCTTAAATATAGCGTTATTTCAAAGAAACTAATTATTTGACTTCTTCGTTCATCAGTTTTTCAACACACCACAGACATCGTAATAACATGACCTCTATTTTCGAAGTCGGTTTAAGCTAATTGGAAAGTATGTGCCAAATTGCCAGCCATAATAATGTTTTCGTTATTATTTTGGATCGTTGGGAAAGGATAGTTATTATTATATTATATTATGTACATATTATAACTGGCTGGCATTCTGCCTGAAACGATAATGGGTGTTTAAATTAGTCTAACGTGACTGTTGTTTAGTGAAAGCATTAATGTACAAACTTTCCTATACTAGGCATAAATATGTTCAATTACCAATGTAGGGTGAATGTTCTTGTTACTCGAAATAAGATTTCGACATGAGATTACCCCAAGTTTCACAGGTTTCAGATAAAGTTATAGATAGCTATCTGACAGACACTGCCATAGAAAAGTAAACAAAATTAAAATGTCGGGAGAAAAGAGGTATCGTAAACTTTTATAATTTCATCGCGAATATGACCCGATTGTTGTCTATGTTAACGGAAATGTATGTAATCCGTCATTGTATACAAATCCTAGGAAATGTATGTAATTCCTAAAATAGCCCGGAAATGTGTGAAATAAATTATATTAGACACATTTCCTAGGAAACCTATACATTTCCTAAATAGCAATCGGAAATGTGATTTTTAACGCTTTAATTAGTAAGATAATATGAAAATATTATGTGGCACTCATTTAACGGGGCAGTTGTGATTAGCAGTTACGTGTGGGCAGTAACAAATCGGACTTTGTTGGTAAGAAATCTCATTCTAAGCAATTCTATAAACAATGAGGTAGTAAAATGCAAGCAAGCAGGCAACATGCAATCAAGCATGCATCATGCAGCAGGCATGATTTC
Source organism: Heliothis virescens (assembly GCA_002382865.2). Lineage (NCBI taxonomy): Eukaryota > Metazoa > Arthropoda > Insecta > Lepidoptera > Noctuidae > Heliothis > Heliothis virescens. The sequence continues at coordinate 2,418,157 of NWSH02000087.1, forward strand.
TGTCATGGCTCCGGCGCTGCGGGGCTCCGGCGGTCCCACGCGAGTTTATCGTCGCAGATAGGTTTAACGCTCACCACCGCAGCTTCGGCTTGCTGGCCGGGGCTGCCGGCCAGCCTCAGCCGCGGTGGCGAGTGTTACAACCACCTGCTCCTCAACTCGCGG
>NWSH02000087.1:2420994-2440787 GCA_002382865.2 Heliothis virescens
AACGCTCACCACCGCAGCTTCGGCTTGCTGGCCGGCGGTGCCGGCCAGCCTCAGCCGCGGTGGCGAGTGTTACAACCACCTGCTCCTCAACTCGCGGCCCGCCTCGCCCCTCCGCGCCTACGCGATTTTGAATTGCACTCTAGGGGTAGGGCAGACAAGACTACGTGGAGTCGGATTTACAGCGATTCGTTTTTGCCATTAAAGCCTAGTTTATGACAAACTTTTTATTACAGAAAGCCTTCTTTTAATATATTTCCTAATACGATATAGGAATAATATACAATTCCTAGGAAATGTATACATCTCCCAGGATATGTATCTATTAAATATTTTTTAAAACAATATTTTATACATTTCCTAAATAGCTTCGGTATTGTATACATTTCCTAGGAGTTGTATGCAATTCCTAGATTTTATACATTTCCGTTAACATCTATACTAATATTATAAAGAGGAAAACTTTGTTTGTTTGTTGGTTGTAATGAATAGGCTCAAAAACTACTGGATCGATTTTAAAAATTCTTTCACCATTCGAAAGCTACATTATCCACGAGTGACATAGGCTATATTTTATCCGGGTACGGGCAGTAATTCCCCCGGGTTGCGAGTGAGACCGCGGGAAAACGGCTAGTCTATGATAAAATATGTGTACAATTCGTGAAAATTTTAAAAACATTGAAGTCTTTACTACTACTATAATAAAGCCTACAGACTTCGTTAGGTTGGTTGAACGTGCTTATCTCAAGAACTGCTGGTCCGATTAAAATTTGAAAAAATAATTTAGTGTGAGCTCATTCGTCGAGGAAAGACTTCAGGGCGCGGGCGAATCCGCGAGAAATACCTAGTTATTAAATCTTTAAGGAAACCTAATTAACCTGAATTAAATATCAAAACCAGTATTTAACATAAGTATCGCGTGTTTGTATATCGCACAAAACTCCGAAACGACTGAACTATTTCTGAACGGAATTTCTTTTGATATCAATCTTCAACCTTGTGTTAATGAGGTTATTTCACGGAATGTGAAAATACTGAAATACTTATTTAAATACTAATTGAAGAGAAATAATAACAATAATTATATATTTTCTGCATGGCATTCTAATAATTAATTTCGAATTTTCGAGTCAGAAGTCAACGAGTTCGAATTTACTCCATTTTTTGGAAATTCGAATTCGAGAAAATGATAGGATTCATTAATTATGGCCTAGGAAACTCTTGATGAATTATAGAAAAAGAATTATAACAGCCTTCTACTAATGAAAGACCACAAAGCTAATTTACACCGACAACATAAACTTTCAGTTTCCTTCAAACAACTGTTTACTTCGAAAATTGAACATGAAAATTCGTACTTAACAGTGTTTTAAGAAAATTGACGTTTATGTTGTCGGTGAACTGGGGCCAAAATCGTCTTTACTAATAAGGGAAGAATCAACAAATTATTTTAGCAATATGATATGGTAGGGTAGTGGATAGTGGTATGGTTGTAGCAAAATAGTGAATGGCCTATAGTGGATATCGATGTTTTCCAAAAGAAGTTTACAAAAAAACAAAACAGAAAGCACGTGGTCTCTTCATAATAAAATAAACTTACCGGTACAGCTTAACCATTTTTGCGTAGAAAAATATAAATCTTCTATTTACAAAAACAAAATAAACTTCGTAAAATACAATTAACGACAATATCACAAAAAATGGAATGTTTCAATAAATAAATAAATAATTAAATTAAATAAAAAACAACAAAAAAGCTAAGGAATATTGAAGCGATTTTTTTCAGGCACTTTTCTGAAGAATATTTTTATGCTGTATGCGGAATACAGCATATTATGTTTGTTTACGAAAATAGAATCTATTTTTATTTTTGTTCAAAGACGTGCGTTCACTGCGAGATTCAAGTAGCGACTGACTGAATTGTAAACAGTCGGCGGCCAAAAGGAGATGGCTTGCCAATTTTCAAAAATAGAATTAGTGTTGTGAAACTAAAAAAAGATCGATAATGTAGATTCTTCCGTTTGTTTCTGACGTGATCACTTTCACATGTTCGATGCACGAGACTTTTAACAGGTAAATAAAGATGATACTGAAGTATCGATGACTGCCCAGATACTCTTTAAAATTGAGAAACGTGAAGTACACGAAATGATAGTCAACTGACAAGGCATAGGCTCTGGTGGAGAAGAACGGACCAACACTATGGAATTCTTGTAGGTGGAAAATCTTCAAATGACCAAGGAGGGAATGATATACTTCACTGACTATTACCGCCTATGTGTACCAAACCCATGATAGCTCCATCGATTCCGCAGCCCCGACAGGAAACAATAAGGTCTAGCGGTTATAATCTTCAAAAGCCCCATTAAAAAAAAAGTCTAGAACCCAAAATAACTTTCAAAACAGTAACATCAAATCCAAGATTATCAATTCTAGAAAATCCACCAATAAAAACGCAAATAAAACAATTTCAGAATGGGGACAAAATGCTATTTTCTTAGCAAATATTCCATTTTGCTAAAGACATTTTAAAAGATAACGCTTGCCAAACTGTCCTTTGTGAAATTTATGATATAAGGAGAACTTTGGCCTCGGTCCATAAAGATTTGCTCAGTAAAGCGCAAAAATATGCGAATAGTTGCAGAGCTATGCTTTTTCTGGCCACAAAGTTGCTGAAATCCCCTGTTTTTTCAATCCGACTTATTAAATGGAATGTAAGTCTGCACATTTTAGGGACATGAAATATGCCTCTAGAGCACTGACCTCTATAATACCACTGGACTGGTGCTGTCAAGGTAGTTCGCTAGACCCTCTCTAGTGGCGCTTCAAAGCGACACAAAAAAAAATGCTTTCAAACGCTTGGAACAGCCTGTCCAGTGGTATAATAGAGGTCAGTGCTCTAAAGGAACTTGGGTTTGAAGATGACTAGAAGACGATGAACGCTCGTTAGGCTTCTATCAGAATAACAGTACCGCCTAACTGTTTAATGCTATACGAGATTTTTTGCAAATAACAAGGAAATAATGGATGAATAGTCACGCTTAGTGTAGGTAAACTTCGACACATTCTATTTACGCTTTCACCGGAATCGTCGAAAATAAGTTTGTCTTCTCTTATAGGTTATAACGATGAAAATTGGGCACTGCCAACGGCTCCAAGCACAGGGCGCAGAACCTGGAAGGGCGTAGATCACGAGTAAGCTCAACTGTGGTTTATAAGAAAAGAACGCGAGATTTAAAACTCGCATTGAAAGAAGAAAGAAAGAAGCGAAAGAAAGAGCGAAAGAGTCTTGTTAATACTGAGCAGAGGTGTATCTAGCATATTTGCTTTTGATTTAAAAAGACCTCATCAGAGGGAATCTCCTAGAAATGACTAAGCGTTAACATTGAAAACTTCAATTTTCTCAGACTCTAGTAAACATTTGGCATTCCTCCACTGTTTAGAAATGTGGGTGCAAAATAGCAGTTCCTATACAACGAAGTACTAACTGGCAATATTCCGAGGAAACGGAAGGATATGGAAGAAATGTTGAAGTATTTATTATTTACTACACTATAAATAATAATAAAACTAGAAACTATGCTAGTAAAAAGCTTAAACCAAAAAGCATCAAAATATCCTCCCCATCGCTGTCGACCGGGAGCGTGCCCAAAAGTCTGGTAGCCAGACAGTCCAAATAAAAATGGAATAAGCATGATGCTGCTGATAATGCAGTTACTTCAGACAGTCATTCTACCAGTTTTTAAGCAGAAACGTTCAGTTTTATCATGCAGTACGTATGTACCTAAATCTAGTATCTTGAGAGCTATCTCAAAACACGAACTCAAAAGCCCATGGTACTTACGATGTATTTATTTATTATATTAGCAACAGTTGAGGTTAAAATAACCACGGAAAATTACAAGAATATTGCGCGTTAATATTCATAATAAGTGTTGAAATACAATAGGTATTACTTTCGCTAGCGGCGGGATTACAAGTCTTTTTATAGAACTACCGTCAAAACAGTACGTCATTAAGTTGAAACGTTGCCATAATTTGAATAAGGAATTTCTTGTTATTATGGCGACTGGCAACTAAAATACCTACAAAGGATATTTTGAATGTTTGGTAATTTGTGAAAATAAACTTTTCGCTAATTATAAGATGTTTGAAAGTTACTCAATCACGCCAAAATACGACCTGCTGTATGCCAATTGAGAATCCATTTTCACAAAAGGGTAAAACGGGACCCAAAGACTTCGCTGTCTGTCCGTCCGTCTGTCACCTGGCTGTATCTCGTGCATCATGATAGCTAGGCAGTTGGCAAATGATGTATTTATATTGCCGCTATAAAATCAAATACTGAAAACAGGAATAAAATACATATTTTAGGGAGCTCCTAGAAAATAAATATGTTTTTTTTTTTTTAATAGATACCGATATGGAACCCTTCATGCGCAAGTCTGGCTCACAATTAGCTGGGTCTTTTACCCTTCCTTCTGAATGCTAATTCAACATCTAAAATTGAAGAACCAAACGGCAAAATATGAAGTTGTTTTTGAGCTATGAGGAAAAACGTTGATAGCACAAAAATAAGAAATTACAAAAACAAATCGTGCCATCATGGGAATGCTTTGGCGCGAAAACTGTTTACAATTATTTTTAAATGTCGGCCGGGCGTGGTTGACGCGTCATTCAGCCTTTTGGGTGCCTTCCAGATTAAAAAAAATGGATTTAAATAATTCTGTTTTGTTTACATTTCAAATGTTTTAGAAGATGGAAATAATTTTTGACACATACTTACTGATTTATTGATGGTAAGATAATTTTGTCTGTCTGTCAGTCTGTTGCATATTAACATAATAATTAATCAGAGGGCATTTTGTATGGAAATTAATTAAAGTTTGGTTGTAAAAAGACAGGACCAAATCAAATAGCTTAGTTTCCGAAAATACCTTTAAAACACAGGGATTTTTCTTATTATAGCGGCTAGGTTCAGACGCCAGCAAGTCAACCTACCCGAATCTGTAAAATTACCAATCGATCATTCTAGCATTGCGACAAGGTTACAAATCTAATAAAGAAAGACAGATTGAGCTAGCGCTGGCGTCTGTACAGACGACAGCAGGTCAACGTATACGAATCTGTCAAATTTTACCAATCAAACATTAACCTACCTCCATTGTGATAAGGTTGAAAATCGATTGCAGAAATTTGACAGATTGTGGTAACTTGATGTGCTGTTGTTTGTACATTCTGATAAGGGCGTTTTTTGACAGAAGCTATTTTCAACAATATCTATTTATTTCATCAGACATTATTTATAACAAAATGTTATTGGTATTATCAAAAAATTAAATAAAAATACTACCTATCTCGAAATATTTCCCTAATAATCTTCCTTGTATTTTGCGCATGTTCATTTGACATTCATCGGGTTAAAAACCGCAGCTGACACGAGTAGTGACGTTCGCACCGTTTCTAACTATCGATAAGGAAAGTGAAGTTCAAGGTTTCGCTAAAGTCATATTCCATCTATGATTCACTGATCTATCACATGATAGAATAGTGACAGCTTACTTATCTTTGATTTAATTAACCTCTTATTAATTGATGGGTGTACTTTGATCCGATTAATATCGATAAGAGGGTCAGAACATGGTGTGATTTTCCCAACACTATTGCGAGATGAAAAATAGTAGGGATCTTTAGGGCCACAGAAGTTCCAGATTGTTGTAGATAGCTGACAGAGAATGCCATAGAAATTATTTTAATAATTTTGCGAAACTGGTCGTTATAGTTACAGACAACAGCAGGGCAACCTACCAGAATCTGTCAAATTTGAAATTTTACCAATCGAACATTAACCTTCTACTATTGTAATAAGGTTGAAAATCCATTGAAGAAATTTGACAGATTGAGGCAGGTTAATGTGACTGCTATTTGCCCATTTTATGTAGTGGCCGTAAGAAATACATAATACTTAAATTAAAATTCATTCTTAGACTTTAAATCATAGCAAAAAATCTCTGAAAACCAGTTTTGTTTAATAGAATAACCCAGCCGTTTTAAAAACCTAGCCTTTAACTACACAAAATGCCATCCGATGTTACCTGACAATGCGAACAAATGCTTTCAACTTCTATAAATACCTAGAACAATACAACCGCACTGAAAAGGCTGAATACGACGTTACCAACCTCCATTGTTGTTTTCATAAAATGAAACGCTATCGCGGGAAAATTTTGACATCTGTCACTTCGTTGGCGGGAACGACGCAATCAGACCACGAATTTATGGTCAAAGAATTGTAGAAATACGAAAATAGCTCGCTTTAATAAAGGGAAAAGGTTGTTTGTGGAGGCTTAAAGGCTTATCCAATTCATGTGAAAGCCTTTGCAGTAACTGACGTAGAAAATGGACTTGTCTTTATAAAAGGGATTCGAAAATAGAATCTGGTAGCGACCCGGTACATTTGATTCTACAAAGGTCTAGATGGGCATTAGATAAGCACGACTAAGCTTATGTAATATAAACCCGGTTACGCTTCAAAAACATGCAATTTATACTAGTTATGTAAAGTTAGTATTGAGTTTCTTCCATATATGATATAATGTTTATATTTCCTTTGTACTTATATAAACTATATGAACTGGCTAATTTGCTTTTCGCGTGCGTCCTAAGAAAACTATTTCTCGTAAAAATTTTGTTATTACAAACTTTATTCAATAGATTATCAACCTTATCACAATAGCGTAAGGTTCTAATGGTGAAACTTTTGACGATTGAAGAGCAGACTACCCAAAAGACCGACGATATGTCATTGGAAAACAATTTGTATTTTAACAGTAGCAGAATTCCCGATAAGGCTAAAACTGCTAACGAGATTCAATTGATATTCAATTGACACACGATTGAAACCACTGAACCGATTTGAAAAATTCTTTCATTTTAGAAAATCTATTGTATCCCCAACTAACAATGCTATAGGTATTTTGTCTGGGCACGAAAAGCAGTTTCTTTCGGATGAAACCACGGTAAACAGCAAGTTTTAATACAAAATGGCGGCTATTCGACACCATTTCAATTGCGGAGTATTATAAAATGACTGCATCATAATATGTTTTTGCACGTCTTATCAGTTAACACCGTCTGAATTATATGCAATTATATGCATATGAGAAGTAGGTATAATCTTAGTGCAAAGTTTATATCAAACAAAGTTGCTGATAGCAAGATAGAAAAATTATGTTATTATGTAAACATTTACGCCCAGTTTCAGAGGTACATACCAGATAAAGTTCTAGATACCTATCTAACAGATAATGCCATAGAAATGTTTTCAATTTTGGACTACTTTCCTTTGGTGTTATCTGTCAGATATCTATCGATAACTCTATATGGGACGGGTGAAACTGGCCGTAAATATTCCAAAAATTAACTGGGTTTTAATCGTAGCTTTGTTCGATATTTTTCAATTTATTGGAGTATTATAATAGTCCACTATAAGTTACTGTTGTTACTATAGTAACAACAGTAACTTGAAATTCGGAATCCAGCTGATTCTTAGACTACCCAACTGCCAAAAGGAAGGTTTTATTATTGTAAGTTAAATAGACCGAGTTCTTCAATAAATGTACAGCGTACTTTAGTAACGATTTTAATTGTCGATTATCGGTATCGATATACCGACTGTTTTTTCCCATCCCTTTACTTCCACAAAATTTTGCGCAAATTATACATATTCATGGAAAAATCTCATTTTTTTAATCTCGACGCTTTAACAACAAAATTTAAGAAACACAAAATTATCACAATAAAGAAAGATCTAGAAAACTTTTAAACATGGGACAGGCAGTAAAACTTAAAAAAAAGTCATCAGTTATTAAAAACGTGATCTATATTCTATTCCATTCAAACAATCAATATTGATTGATACGTTATAGTGAACTGACCTTGGACGGTAAAATGGAACGTCACGCCACGATTTCAATTACTTCATAATGGATGTAGCATTCTTTCATAGACATATGAGTACCTAGTTAAGTAGTTAAGGCACCAGTTTCACAGGTTCTAGATAAGTTTTTGTTAGCTATCTGGCAGATACTGCCATCAAAATGTAGTCAATTACAAATAAAAACATTTCTATGGTATTATCGGTCATACAGCTATCATAAATATAGCTATAACCTAAAGGTACAACTTATTTGTAATTAATTCAAAAAGTAAATATAAGATAGAGATAGTATACTATAAGATACCACCTGTATAACATATGGAATGCAAATAAAGAATTGAGTATTGAGTAACTTTTGGATTTAATTGAAAAACATAAATCTTAGCAATAAAAAAAAACATTTGAATTGAGAGCATTGAATCAATAAATTAAAAAAAGGTCCTATCCATAAATGACAAAAATGCTACCTATTTAATTACCAAATAGGTTGAAATCAAAACTAAACAACAAACATATTTAAAAACTAGACAAGGCCAGTATTTCTTATCTAACTACCTTGAGAAGAAACACCAAACCGAACTACTATCCAAAAAGATATATTCAATACAATAACAAGGATTTTCTATTAATGGTACAGACAACAGCAGGTCACGGTACCTGAATCTGTCAAATTTCTGCAATAGATTTTCAACCTTATCACAATAGTGGAAGGTTAATGTTCGATTGGTAAAGTTTAACAGATTCGGGTGCCGTGACCTGCTGTTGTCTGTACCAATAAATCAGATACGACATTCCTATGTTGGCCTACTTCTATAGCGTTTATTCTGCCTACTAGTGTAATGTCAATGACCTTTTCATCTCAACAGAAAACTGACACAGTTCTGTGATTGATATGTTTACCTTAAAGGTACAGACAACAGCACATCAAGTTACCACAATCTGTCAAATTTCTGCAATCGATTTTCAACCTTATCGCAATGGGGGTAGGTTAATGTTTGATCGGTAAAATTTGACAGACTCTTATACGTTGACCTGCTGTCGTCTGTACTTTTCAGTTTATGTTATGAGAGTAAATAGACAATTAATGTGGCCTAAAATACCTTCAGTGATAGTAAATTTTATTTTTATCAACTACTGGCTGTTTTCCTGTGATTGCACCAGCGTCCCGGGAGAACTACTACCCATACCCGGATAAAATTGACTATGTTACTTGGGAATTCTCAACAGCTTCCCATCTTCCTAACAGTGAAAGAATCGAGGGAACTTTTTCTTTGTAGTTTCATCAAAATCCGTCCAGTAGTTATTGTGTGAAATAGTTACAAACATACAGACATCCTCACAAACTTTCGCAATTATAATATTTGTAGGATTGTATTATAGTGCTCTATTCTATTATATTTACAAACTTAAATTACTAAATTAAAATTATAATATACAAACCAACTTAAATAAAATTAATTGCTCTATTCTTAAATAAGGCTTTCTAGTAAAAGAATTTTCAATATCTATCTATACTATATTATAAAGCTGAAGAGTTTGTTTGAACGTGCTAATCTCAGAAACTACTGGTCCGATTTGAAAAATTCTTTCAGTGTTAGATAGCCCATTTATCGAGGAAGGCTTTAGGCTACTTTTTATCTGGGTGCGCGCAGAAGTTCCCACGGGAAAGCGGGTGAAACCGATGGCAGTAGCTAGTTGATTTAATATATCTAGGGATTACCCTCTATTATTTCACAAACTCACCTAACACTTTTACCCGACAGCCAAGAATGATGCAAGTATAGTCATGCTTTTATAGTATTACTATGAAAACATAATATTATACCTATTCTTGTACTAATGTTGAACATTCTTCGAACAAAAACAAAGCAATTCATTAAACACAATTTATATGGAAGACATTCCATTGCACACACATTTGTAATTTTATCCTGTTTTAGTTGCTTCAATACAAATACATATAGGTACATATATCTACCATGTATGTATGTGTAAGTGCATAAGTAGGTATGCTATATTTAAATGAGTCAAAGAGGTTTTCATTTATTTATTTGTTATTGTATACTACAATATTATAAAATTGAAGAGTATGTTGTAGAGTGTAATTTGAAAAATCTTGTTGAGTGAGCTACAGGTTTAATCACGTAACAGCCCTAGTGTCAGAGTTTTCTCAAATCCGCCTGACAGCTTTTGACATGGTATTGTAACAATGTGTATGAGTAGCATTTCGGGACAGGGTATGAGAATGAAAAATAATTTCAATGTTAGATAGCCCATTTATTGGGGAAAGTTATAAGCTTTTTACTATCCGAGTGTGTGAAGTTATTCCCATGGGTTGCTGGTGAAACCGCTGACAGCAGCTAGTATTATATCAATATATTCCATGGTAAAAAATTACTGGTACAAATAAATCAATAGGTATAATATTATCTACACACAGATAGTTCATCTAAACTTTGTATAGATATTGATATATATGATGTCATTATCATACATATATATCTATATACATATATATATATATTCATATATAGGATGTCTGATAAGAAATAATTGAACAATTTGTACAGCCGCCGCTGATGGCAATGTCAATTTTATCATTTTTGAACGGACCGCAGAATAGATTTTAAACTCAAGCAATATCGGCAATCCACCTTATTTTTGCTGGTAATTTATACTGATTATTTATGCCATTATGAAGCTTGTGACATAATAACAGAAACACATGTCAATACTAATATAGTTAAGAGCTTTTTGTATCCCAATAGCTCTTAAACTACCAGATTGATTAGAAAAATCCTTGCACTTTTGGGAAGCTAGAATATCGAGTTACATAGGGTTTCTTTAGTCCCGGTACAGAAAGTAGTTCTCCGGAACACGGGTGAAGCCATGGGGACGGGTGAAACCATGGCAGATCATCTTGGCACAATGAGTTCTTCCGTATTTCAGAAAAGCATATTAAATAGGTGGGTCTTGGCTGTCAAGTATACCTATAGAATCTAATAGGTGAATATAGAAATATAGAAATTAATTGGTACTAAATACCTACACGGTGGTTACTGAGACACAAGCATTCACATTTTAAATGAAAACCTAAGACATAAATTTCAAAATTACTGGACATCTTTAGAGTGCCAAAGTAAATGTAGGTAGTTGCTTATTTTATACTAACAAGTCATTTTAATTCTGGTGAATCTGTGACCTTCAGAGCAAAATGTGCATTTAAAATCAGGTGGGTATTTGTTAGAACAAAGTTGATATAGTAATACTACAATGCAGGAAGGTTTAATAGGAAGTAATATTTCATTCACAGGGTCATCTTTAGTTCCTTCTCATTGTAATGTACAGGAAAAAATTTACAGCATGGCAGATGGATTAATAATGACGATTTGTATTAAAAGTCATGTTAAAAATAGTAGTCAAGTCATTTTGTAACAATAAAAAAGTCTGCGGTAAAAAAAGCAATCTCGAAATTAAAATTTTCACATTCCATTTTCAAACGCAATAAAAATTCGCGATGGAATTAACCTCCACGTGAAAAAAAGGTTAGACAAAAATACAGAAATGATTGCGACATGAAGGTAACCAGCCAATTACAACAATGATGACGTATCGAATTGAAATAGAAGGACAATGTAAAAGGTAATACGTAATTAGCGACGTTCTTTATTTGAATCCTCAGTACTTTCGTTTCGATGTTATCACGGCCTAATTACGTATTAGTAAACAAGATAGCAAAATAAAAGAAATCAAAATGACTTACTAGTAGTTCTTCTCTTCAACAGCGGGTGGTTCCAAACCAACGACGTCGTAGTAATTGTTGTAATTACTACTAATACTACTACTAAAATTTAACTGTTGTATTAACTTCGTCATCTTGGCGAGTCGTACTTAAGCCTTGAAAGAACTTGGGAAGAAAAACACGGTTAGACCGTAGAGATCGCGCAAATTGCGTATATCGCAACGAACAACGAACACGAATTAAGTGTAAATTGGTTTGATTTGATGAATAATCAACTTGAAGTGCGGGCGAAAGGTGCTAACTTGTTAGTTGAGAAGGCCGCTATTTACATACAAAACACACGTGGCTCAAGCCGCCTGAATTTGGTAGCATAACATAATTTTTCCATAATGGCCACCGGATGCGTGACGTTTCTATTCTCGATAATTACATTCCGTTATACGTACGAAGTAACTTCTCAAAGCACTTCAAATAATCGATGACGTAATCGTATATATTTCTCCAGAAAAAGACAATATTCTAAATTCAGTTACTTAAAAAAGTTATAAATTAGTAAAATTCAATACATTTAAAACGTTTAAACGTCAAACTTAAAAAAATCAATACCGTCTTTGACAGCCATGAGTTACCATGGATAACGTTCCGTTCCCACAAAACAAAACGTCAACAAGAACCGTAGTGAAGTTAGCAGCAGCACTATCGATTGGGCCGCGCCGTAATGCGTACATAACAACAGCAAGAATCGATTAAAAACTTACCGATTACGAAAAAGTAACGATGGCATACTACTTTTCGGGGACTCAATTTCCGTTAATTTTCTTTTTTGTATCATGTAACTGGATGCCGGTAAGGCATATAACGTCATAACTTCACTTTAATTTACACTTCACCAGAATAAGATCTTCCAATTAAGGAATGATTAGTTTTTTTTCTGTGTAGCACATTAATATCGATTACACTTTTTTGACTTTTTCTAGTATTCAGTTGTATCCTGGGTAACGACATTCAGGCTCTACGGCGTGTCCACGACTAGAGCCAAGTTAGTCGCCGCATCGACGGTATAATACTATATAAGTAGGCAACCTCCACCCTCTATTTTTAGGGAGTATGGGGCGGGATACACGGGTCGATTTTTAAGGGAATTTTCCTTTGATCGAGTTTTGAGACGATGAGGAATACGAGAAACAGCTTTTGTAGTAAACTATGGACCAACATATATTTTTGCCATAGGTACCAATATTTTTGCTGGATATAAAAAAAGAGCTCAAATACTAGATTGCGTTCACAAATAAAACTAGACCCGTTTAATGAAAGTTATTTTCCAATAATTCTCAAAGATCCAAAGCTTTTTTCCTTTGCTCAAAATAATATTCCAAGCAAATTTTGATTCTCACCTAGTGTGGGCCATCTGAATAGTCCCGCACAAGCGCAATAGCCTCCTGTGACGTCACCATGTTTACACCCCCTGTCGCACATTCGATTGTTTTCTTTGTGTTGCGATTTTCGACCTTAAGGATTTTGTACCAAGAATAAAAATATAATAAAACTAAAATAGAAAAGACCTTAAATTATTTAAAACAAAATTATCTGAAAATTAAAAAAAATAATAATGAAAGAGAAGTTTTTAAGGCATAGGTACTAAGTATGGATTCCGTACTTAGTACGGATAAAAACGGCATGGCGACAAGGCGTTTCTCAGGCCAAAAGCTAGGCAATGGCTTTATAAATAAAATACCTGTAGAACAACAACAATTGCCTCATTTTACTACACAAACAGAGTTAGCATACTCACTCATATATTAATTAATAATTAATTAGAGAATTGAATAGTACACAAAAGAATTACATACCATTTCAACAAACCAAAATAAATTAAGTAGCTCAATTTAAAATCCGAACAAAAAAAGAAAATAAATCCTTTAAAATTTAAGCATCCTTAATTTCAATGCGCAACATTTTCATTCGATCCTCCGAATGGCGTACGTGACTGGTATTATAGTATAGTCTTGCCCTCCGACTTCGCCCTTAATGCCCTTTGTTGCCAGCCGTGATCATCGATTATGCTAATTAGGGGTCGCAAACCGGTATACCGAATACCGAAAATACCGGTATACCGGACAAAATTCAGGTCTAACTAATACCGGTATTCATTTCACAAAAACCGGTATTTTCGGTATTTTCGGTTTTAGTAAAATAAATAGGTAACAGACAAACATAAATAGAAAAAGTTACACGCCATTCAATTAAAATTACACGCGGGAGCTCATTCTCCTTTTTGTGAAGTCGGTTTAAAAATACTGGTCACATCCCGATGGAACTTAACCCGGGCAACTCGATACCCGTTGGCAAGACTGGTTGTCAGACTTTCTGGCTTCTGACCATCCGTAACGATTGCCAAATATAATGGCGTCTAAGGCCGAATGTCGGCAATGGCGGCTGTTCTCATATAAGGAGATTAGCCGGCTGCGCAGGACATATTATAGTGCACAACCATTTGCGCAGACACAGGTGCACTCCCTATTCCCTCACTCTCCCCAAATGGCTTGGCACGCGACGACGATACGAGACCAGACGGCATGACGTTATTCCCTTGGAAGATGGGTAGGCCTTTCGTGTGGGACGCGACATGCGTCAATACTCTTGCGCCATCCCATGTGGCAAGTTCTGCGTGTTGTGCTGCTGCTGCCGCTGCGGCTGTGGAGATCCTCAAACTTGTTGGAAACTATATTTTTGAACCGTTTGGGGTTGAAACCCTCGGGACGTGGGGTCCGAATGCCCACGACCCGAGGGCCAGCCGCCTAGAAAGTTTTTTAAATATAATTATTTAAAGAACTTTCTAGGCGGCTGGTTGACGCTACCCGTGACCAAAGGGCTGGCTATTACCTTGGTCAAAGATTTAGCATTGCCATTCCGCGTGGCAATGCTGTCAGCCGTTTCGGCAGCGATGGGGAGGACTTTTTCGAGGCCTTTTAGTATTAGTTTTAAGTTTTTTTACTAAACTGTTATAATATGACGTAAAGAAATGTAAACAAATAAAAACCTTGTAATTTCTCTACATTAGAAAAATAATAGTCAAGATCGGCCCACCCAACTCTTAGTAATTTGTTAACAACCTTAAAAAACTGTTATCTAACCTAACCTAAGGCCCATAATTTGGAGTAAATCGTCATGATAAGTATGATCTACCGAACGAGACGTTTCTGATGACATCAGTTTCAACTTTTCAAGTCTATTGGAGGGTGGGGACGGGTCCCACAAATAATCCGGCATTGTGTGTTTGCTAACTTTGGCTTAATCTCGGAAATACCGAAAATACCGGTATACCGGTATTGGTCCGAAGCCAATACCGAAAATACCGGTATTGCTAAAATGGTCCGGTATTGCGACTGGGCGACCCATAGATGCACTCCTATTCCCTCACTCCCCCAATGGCTTGGCCACGACGAGACGGAAACGAAGACGCAGACGCATGACGTTTATTCCGCCTTGGAAGATGGTGGCTTTAGTTGGGACGCCGACATGCGTCGATAGCTCTTGCGCATCCCATCTGGCAAGTCTGCGTGTTTGTGCTGCTGCTGCGCTGCGGCTGCGGAGAACCTCAAACTTGTTGAAACTATATTTTCGCACTCGTTTGGGGTTGAAACCTCTCGGGTCGTGGGGTCCGAATGCCGACGACCGAGGGCTAGCCGCTAGAAAAGTTCTTTAATAAAGTTTTAAAGAACTTTCTAAGGCGGCTGGTTGAACGCTACCCGTGGACAAAAGGGCTGGGTATTACCTTGGTCAAAGATTATAGCATTGACCATTCCGCGTGGCAATGCTGTCAGCCTTTGGCGCCCCGTCCCAGCGATGGGGAGGACTTTTTCACGCAGCCTTTTAGTATTAGTTTAAGTTTTTTTACTACAACTGTTATAATATGATGTAAAGAAATGTAAACAAATAAAAACCTTGTAATTTCTCTACATTAGAAAAATATAGTCAAGATCGGCCCACCCAACTCTTAGTAATTTGTTAACAACCTTAAAAAACTGTTATCTAACCTAACCTAAGGCCCATAATTTGGAGTAAATCGTCATGATAAGTATGATCTAACCGAACGAGACGTTTCTGATACGTCAGTTTACAACTTTTAAGTCTATTGGAGGGTGGGGACGGTCCCACAAAAATCCGGCATTGTGTGTTTTGCTAACTTTGGCTTAATCCTCGGAAATACCGAAAATACCGGTATACCGGTATTGTCCGAAGCCAATACCGAAAATACCGGTATTGCTAAAATGGTCCGGTATTTGCGACCCCTAATGCTAATGAAGGACCTGCGCAGGGTTTTTTTAAATGAGTTTGTTTCGTGATCAGCTGATGTTAACGATGCGAAATAAAGCTGAAGGGTTTTGTTTGTTTTTTTATGATAATAATTAGGACTTGTGGTCCGATTTTAAAACAATTTCTTTTCAGTATTAGTTAGCTCTATCGAGGCCAGGCTATGGCTTTTTAATCCTGGGTTCTAAAAGTAGTTTCCCACGACGCGGGGTGCTTAGGTACTGGTCGATTTGAAAAAATATTTTAAAGGTTGGATAGCCCTATCGAGACAGGCCTAGTATTTAGGGTATTTTTTATTCTGGTTCAAAACATTTTTTGTTCAAGATTGTTGATAAACAACCGCTTGACAGACATAGTTTTTTAAGTAGCAATGTAAATGAAAGTAGTTTTTCGCCAATTAAGTATTGAAAGTCTAAATAAAAACAGACCTTCAGAATTCTCTAAAATAACTAAATATTCCTCTACAAAAAAAAATCCTCAATCTTCTTAAATTCCCTCTTTTCCTTTTTTACAGTCTTTAACAAAAGTGGCATTACAGTGATTCACTTTTCTGAACAAGAAACAGCGTGGCAATGTCCCTCAATATTCTGAATGAAGACAACCGTGGCTGCCAATCTAGGAATTAAATGGGTCACTGTACCCGTCTATAAGATACTACATAAAGTTGTATAGGTTGTGGTGCAGTCGGGCTGTTCGGCATATAGCTTATAACAAATAGCTTTGTATGCAGTTGTGGTTCCAAAGGTATTTTTTGTTGATATAGGATTTGTTGATAGAAAATAGTTTCTTAATCTCTCTCATATATAAATTGGGAAGGTTTTTTGGATTAGTAAACATTACTTAATATAACAATTAGAAAAATGCTGATAAATAATTTAATTATAAAAAAAAAAAATCATGGTGATAGATAGTCTATTCCACATGATTTTTTTTTAGCAAAAAATCATTTTGTGGAAACCATAGGATACAACGATAAGCATACACAGATAAACACGCTACGCATTTTTTAAAATCCACATTTATTTTAACCCATTTACATAACCGCGATGAAAGGATAAAACACACATACAATTTAAGACCGACTCTGAAACATTTAGGTCCCTACATAACATTAAGTTTTAACTTCAAACAAGAACTACGTTCCAAGCTACTAATTAGACAACAAATGTTCACATACAGTTTATCTGTACAAAGGTGTTAACTAAAGAAATACTAGTATTTCACGTCAGCAGAAACGTGGTTTAATCTCACGCGCGTTGTGTTACTTAACTTTTCAACGCAAGTGGTTGTATTTGTAAACTCTTTCATGTATTGCAGTGGTTTAATACTTTGTACTATTTTTAAAACCTACAAAAAGATGGCGTTCAAAAGAAAGAAAAACTGCTATGTGTTTGTCTTTCTATCTGGGCATCGTAGTTCTTTAAATTGGATGAACCGAATTGGGATGCCTTTTTAGTTGAAATCTTCAATATACACATACACCGTATACATAATTTGAAGACAATATCTCATCTCATTGATGAATAAATCCTGAAAATAAGGCCGCCCAACAACCCTTTCGCTGATCATGAATAAAATTTTACTCTTTTGAGTTTTAAAATTAAAAACATTTCCTAGGACTATCTGTCAGATCTAATCTGACTTTAAAACGGAACCTGTGAAACTAGCCGTTAATGTTTTCAAACAAGAAAATATAACATTATAACGACCATGTGAAAAACCATGGGCGTGGTCGATTCTGGACCAGTACCCAAAGTTCGAAACATTTTATGTTTCGAACTTTGGTACTGGGTGGGTGGGATTCGGGCTATGCCATCATTTTGAGAGACAAGCAAGGAACCAAAGGATTCCTTTCGACCCGGCCCATAAAACCATCTATAATATATTTTCTTTTTATTTATTTCTTCAAAATATTGTTTACATTTGCGGTTTATTTGGTGACAGAAATGGTTTTTTTCCGCCCTTCATATTGAAGGTTTCTTATGCTAGAACCTAATGCAAAGTTTTTTCAAATCTATTTAACAGCTTCTGTCGGGCAATTTTAAAACATCTGTTACTTGCGGGTGGCAGTCAGGGATATCGGCTTTGTGTGTCCTTCCAGTACTGGGATATTACATGCCCAAACTTTCAGATTCCAGGGCTGCTTAATAAAACTTACTGGATACAACAGATTTTCCCGACCGACCCAACCCATAACACGACAGTTCATTTTGTGACCACTGGATCAACAGGAATTTACTAAACAGTGTTGTTAAATGTAAGATCTGAGAAGATATTTATTACAGACACATCAGGCAGGTAACCAACCCGAATCTATAAAAATTTTTACCAATCGAACATTAACCTACCACTACTGTGATAAGGTTGAAAAAATCTCTTGAAGAAATTTGACAGATTCGGGTTACCGTGACTGTTTTGTCTGTAACATCTTATGGGCAAGTTTTTACTTACCCTTTCAGCAGTTTTTTTTTGAATGAAGAGTAACTACCCCATTCTTCTTCCATTAACATAAATAGGATGAAGGGTGACTTCGTAAGGAATAAAAAGCGCTGTACAAATATATTTTCAAAGTTGAAGAAACCGAATGAGACGTCATATTTATCTACAAAGTTGTAAACATAAATCTTAAGCTGCGCATGATTTTCACACTTGCAATGTTGCATTAAATTTATGCAGTTATTTGTACGTTGAGCATTTGAATACCAAGTGTTTTTATATAAATTTGTGACCTGGAAATAATGTCAAAATAATGCCTTGATGAAGAATATAAACATATAAAAAATTCCCGGAAAGAAATAAAAACTACAACTGTGATTAATTGGTTGAAACATTATGATTGAATAATACTTAGAACTAGTTAAAAAATACTGAAGAATCTTAATCTAGATGCTAATTCCGAAAAACGTAATATGGCTAAAACAGTTTACCAGTAAAGTTTTTTTCAAAAGCAAATTCCCATACACTTGCATTACTGCGATATTGTTTTTGGCTTACAAAAGTACAGCTATTGAGTCATGCCGAATCCACACAAAGTTTACTGAATTCGGAACATAACATTTTCAAAAGGCAAAATTATCTAAATTCACTTTGGTGTTCTTAGCCAAGAGCGCAAATTTGCTGCTTGGTTGTCATAGAAAAATCTTTTGGTAGTGTGGATATTTGCTGTCCTCTTCTAAAAGTCAGATGCTCGTGACAAGGGATATTGAACATTGACATGCTTGGGCATAGGGTTCATTCCAGTTAGGCCTGGAAGCAGTATTTCCTAACTTGTGAGTTTTCCAAATAAGAGTAGGATTAAAATCATTTTTGCAGCCAATTTTTTGGCGGAAAATAGGAACCATCATCGTTTGGTAATCTCTGAAAGATTACTATTTTCTGTTTCTTGTAGGATTTTTCTGTTCTTTTTAATTTAGCTAATGCTGTTTGATATTTGTGGATTTAATAATTTTGCTTGAATCTGCTGTTTTTTGTTTTTCGGATCGGGAAGTGACTTAGTGGATTAGACGGTAAGATGGAATCCACGAAGAAGTAGTATATATGCGCGTACCGATGAGTGTTGTAGTCTTTAACTAGGTGTGATAAGAGCGAAGTACGGCGTGTCAGCGATGGGTATTCGTATATGGTAATACCATAAGCGTATCGGAAATATTATGAGAACGTCCAATCGTTTGTATATTTTTCAGTTGCGTATTGGGATAATACGTAGATTGAATAAGTTAGCGCAAGAATAGACGAAGAATACAAGTTATTTGTAATATGAGCGTTGACGGATCAGTGTGGTCAATTAGCGTACAGAGAAAG
>NWSH02000087.1:2453794-2478645 GCA_002382865.2 Heliothis virescens
AATTTTTTATGTTTATAATTGATTATATTTTGATTACGATAATATAACAAGTTATTGAAAATCACTGCACTGTTTGATTTATTATTCCTAACGCACATGATTTAAAACTGATTTTCCTGCTGACTGTACTGACAAAATGCTGTCCAAATATAATATTTATTTTTAAAATGCTTTGACGAAAATGTGTGGAGCAATTTGAGAACTAACCCATTGTATTATTTGTTTTCGAAAATACAAAATTCT
The DNA here is from genome assembly GCA_002382865.2 of Heliothis virescens. Classification (NCBI taxonomy): domain Eukaryota; kingdom Metazoa; phylum Arthropoda; class Insecta; order Lepidoptera; family Noctuidae; genus Heliothis; species Heliothis virescens. Next base: position 2,454,038 of record NWSH02000087.1, read on the forward strand.
TTTTCAATTTTAAGGTCGTGGAGCAAATTGGGAAACGATTTAATTCTTATTTTTATTTAATATTTTTGTCGTGGGTGACTTTGGGAATACTTCGTGGATCAAAATGAGAATAACCCGATTCCCGGGTCAGGCCGAAATCGCTTTGTAGGTTTTAGAAACTTTCACAAAACAGCCTGGAGTTTGGAAGTTGGCGGTGTTACACCCCCGTGCCTGGGGGGGCAAGTAAAGCCGGCGTACTCGAATGCTCCTTAGTAGCAGTCGTAGATATAATTCCACGTCAGAGGCCGTCAGGCAGATTTGAGAAAACTCTGACACTAGGGCTTGTTAGGTGATTAAACCTTCAGCTCACTCGATAAAAAGAATCTAAATAAACATTTTTTTATCAGACTATATTGTCCCGCTGCTGGGCAAAGGCCTCCCCCAAAGTCTTCCATTCTTCTCTATGAAGCATGCTGCGGCCAGTCAGCGAGAAAATGTTCCAAATGATCCCGCCAGCGCGAGGTCTACCTCTAGAATAGAATAAACGTTTATAATCTCCAGTATTACAGCTAGAAGTAGTAGTATACACAGAACTATAATACTGGAAGCAAAAGTTTCAAGCGTCAGCATTATGCTCAGGTCCCCCAAGAGGGTTGCCAAGCGCTGGTTTTCTGCTTGAACCTTTGACTCCCGTTCCGAAAAAAGAAATAAAAAAAACGGAGATGCTGCTGCTCATCTTCCAGCAAGGTATACGCATAGTATCCCACTTAGTGCGTGCTGTCATAGGATTGGGATTTCTTATAATAGATAGTTGTTACTTCCAATTTCATATACTTTTCAATCTATAGGTGTATCTTTGAAAAAGCATTTCGCCATTAGATATTACGTAGCTCTTATTGTCAGATTTTAATAGATTTTTTCAATTTTAGAAAGAAAATTTATGGAGTACTAATTCTGCTAGCAGTTTCACCCGCTACCCGAGAGGAGAACTTCTTACACCCGGATGAAATTAGTTCAGCCATTTGCACGTGAAAGAGTAAGAAACATATGTACACAGGTAAATATGTAGGTACTCACATGGAGCCTCACAAACTTTCGCATTTAGGTTAGTTCTCTGAGTTGTATCTCATCCTTCACAAGGAATTTTTAACTCAACCTTGGTGAAATTTAAAAGGTTCCGGGGCAATCTAGCGGATTATAAAAATAATACAAAAATATAACCAAACAATAATTTATTCAACCACAAACTCAAGCCACATTACCGCAGCCAGTATTAACGACTGCCGTCCCACTAGTCGGTAGTCCCCCGTCTAGAGCCACGGTCCCATACACGGGGAACACCCCCTTCACTTTGATGCTCCCCCATATTGGGAGGTCTCCAATCACGGTGTCGTGATGTTTGGGGAATCAGTTTCTTGCAGTTGTTGTATACTATTTGATTGTTGTACTGTAATTATGTAAAAGGTTTGTTATTTATAACTTCTTCACAGTTTGTTCGGTTTCCGCTGACAAACTGTGTAGATCGACAGTTTAGGCAGGCATAGTCATAATAAGGATTATAAATGATACATAAATGAATGAAAATTAAACGACTTCATAATACAACAATAATTTATTTAACCACAAACTCAAGCCACATTACCGCAGCCAGTATTAACGACCGCCGTCCCACTAGTCGGCAGTCCCCCGTCTAAGGCCACGGTCCCATACACGGGGAACACCCCCTTCACTTTGATACTCCCCCCTATTGGGAGGTCCCCAGTCACGGTCACATCACCGAACTGCAGGGAGGGAACTATCTCAGTGATGATTGGGGCACCGGTCTCTTGGAGTTGTTGAACCCCATTGCTGCAATTTATGGGCGTTTGCACCCCAATGGGGAAGGAGTTGGCATTCTGGAAATGGTAAATTAGGTGTTTAGAATGTTCTGGAATTTTGTGATAATCTGCATGGTTAGTTAAAAAAACAAGTTGCTTCGTTGGTTCGGTTGGAATGGAAGTTGATTTCGTAAAGTAATGATACTGGCATTCCTCGCGATCTAACCGCATCACAGGCACTATTTTCCGCAAATGGATAAAAAGTACTCTATATACTGCTTAGTTTTATGAAAATCCATTTAGTAGGTTTTGCGTGAAAGAGTAGAAAACATACACACATCAAACAAACTATACACTATGTAATACTATTAGAAAAATGTTAATAAACGGATGCAATACTACCTACTACTATTGTAAGTTATGCTAAGTCCTAAGTTAAACAAATGTAATTAGATGTAAGTGCTAGCCCTCTTTGCAACGCCTGAAAAAGGCCGTTAAGCTGTACCTACCGATATACTTAAGTAAGACCTGTAAAACCTTAACATGCAAATAAAGAATTTGATTTGATTTGATTTTATACTACGAATAGTAAAATCAACGATTAAGTAAGAAAAACACAATTCAACACAAAAAGTAATCAAATAAACTTACGTGTAAAATAACAACAAATAGGCAGAAAACTAAAACTCCTTTACCGTACATTATGTGGCATTTAAAAAGTAACTGATTACTGAAATCGATAGTCACATCTTTTATATCGATTAATTACACAATCGTTTATCGAATCGTTACTTTTTATCGATAAGGGTAGTTACTTAAGCTAGAATGTTATCTACTTAGTTAGGCTTGAAATACTGTTAATGTTGTTTTTGTAATATTATTTTTGGTTGTTATTTATTATAGCATTCTGGCTGAATTGCAGGTGATTTCTAGTGAATATTTAAATCGTTGTGTACTAAGTATTTATTAAGTAATGTCGTTATGTGATGCAATTCAATTTAATTTGCATCAAATAATCAGGATCATTTTCTATGTTGATATCAGTTTTATGAAGTACCAATAAAATTAAAATATTTTAATTTATTCCAATACTTTATAGAGTATCATATTCAATGGATAAAAATGCGGCGCAATTACTAAGTTTCCTCTCTCCATCCGTTGTACCAAACGTGTGACGTTATCCACGTATGAAACCCAAAACAACTGCCTATAATGAAAAGTTTTCATCAATACGAATGAAATAAGCTCAAACACGGGGTAGCTGCCATACACAATAATAAGGAGTTCCCTAAACTATACTTCTTCTCCATCATCGAACCCGCAGTGGCAGTCAAAACCCATCTTGGTAAAAAGTTCTTATCAATACAAGATAAGCTCAAACGCTCAACACGTGGTAGTTGCCATATAGAGTGTGGATAGAACTTGAGTTAGATATAACTGTGGTACATCTCTGAAGAATTACCTGGATCCTCTTTAACTGCCTCGTTGGTCTAGTGGTCGCAAAGCGCGACTGCCGTGCACGGGTCTCGGCTTCGATTCCCGGGTCAAGCCGAATCGCTTTGGGGGATTTAGAAACTTTCACATAGCAACCTGGAGTTTGGAAGTCGGCGGTGTTACACACCCGTGCCTCGGAGGCCATGTAAAGCCGGCGTCCTCGAATGCTACTCAGTAGTAGTTATAATTCCACGTCAGACGCCGGCATCGTTAGGTGGATTTGAGGAAATTTCTGACACTAGGACTTGTTAGGTGATTAAACCTGTAGCTCATTCGATAAGAAAAGATGAAGCTCTAAGCCTCCATTGTATCAAGTAGGTAGTGTCAGACATACACACTTTTTCATATCAAATTTTTACCCGTTGCGGGTCTGCTATATTTATCCTCTTTTCTCGGATTTCAATCATCAGATCTTGACATGAAAATATTGAACTGAATGGCGATCACATGGCGATAATTCTCTTTATTTACACGTGTTGCCGGGGAATTTCGTTGCGCCATTTCTTCTTCCCAGCCAAATACACATAGGAAGTGGTAAAGGGCGGGCGTTTTTGGGGCTGTCTCATGTAATTTTTTATCGTTCGAAAAGTGCCGTTTTGAGCCTACTTTGAAAAAATGCTTTTTGATTATTTTTATAATGAATCTTACTCGCCCCGTACGGTTAAAAAAATCGAGTCTGTTAATGGGTCCCAGACAGACAGAAGGAGGATGTGATAGCTAAGCTGTGAAACTATGTGATCGTTTCCACCGAGGAATATGGTCTCTCTGGAAAAGGCTGGCTCTGGGGGTAAAGCACCCTGAAGGTGCGTTTTGCTAGCAAGCTGCCGATTGCAAGTAATGACCGCACATGCCACGACTGCAAAAAATCGGTCGATATCTGAGGGCGACTGCACGTGCTGCTGCCGCTACCATCTAAAACCATTGCCAGTAGTGCAGCTACGGCAAGAGAATCGTTTACTCATTTAACACAAAACCTGCAAATAATTTTCCAAAAAAAATGTTTTCCCAACCGATTTGAACCATTCTTTCTTGAGTTCCTAATTTGTCTTCGTTTTATAAATGCTACATTTTGTATAACCTACATAAAATATGGCTATGAATTCAGAATTTCCCCCTACTTTGAAAGTCAGCTAAAGTATGGACGTGTTAATTTCCCTGAAAAGCACAGTGTAGCGACATCTATCTGACAACTGAATTACTATTTACATACATAGGTTCATGTAACTAAATACAGATGGCGTTTAATAAAGTTTTCAACACTAGCAAGTTATGTTATATTATGTCATTATAAATATAAATTTATTTATATAAATTATATTATAATAAAAATTATAAATATAATTATTATATTATGTCATCAAGACTGAAATCAAAACTTACTACCCTTACACCTACTCGTAGTCGTAGGTGTAGATATTAAACTTATAAAGACAGGTGATTCAACTAGGATAATGTATAATTGTGTACTCTGAACCAAAACTTCAATCTAATAGGGACAGACCTATGGCTTTTGTCACTTCAACCGAATGTGACAAAGGCGAGCAAAAATCAAAAAACATAATAAAGAACTAAATAACAATTTATTTAAACAAAATAACTTAGTAGACACCACCGCTGCCGCATCCTCCCAATCCGAATCCAAGGCCTGCGTACCCTCGTCCACCAAGACCAGCTCCGTACCCAAAACCAGCGGCGGAACCGTAACCAGCTCCTGGGTAAGCAGGACCGGTGGCAGCAGGAGCGACGGGGCCATAGGGACCAGCAGGAGCCACCTCGCTGACGATAGCTACGGAGCCACTGCCGCAGCCGTAGTTGATGCCGCCAGCGCCAGTAGTGGGCAGCGCGCCGTCCACAGCCACAGCGCCCAAGAACGGCAGCTCTCCGTTGACAGTGAGCGCGCCTTCGATAGCGTTCTCCGAGATGACGGTGATGCCGGTGGGCGCGATGGGGGAGTAGCTGGTGACTGCGAAGGCGCCGCCGCTGGACGGCACGAAGGAGTTGGCAGCCAGGCCGTAGCTGCTGGGGTAGCCGGTCAGCCCTGCTCGGCTGGAGCCGTACGCGAGGGCGTTGCCGGCTAGGGCGAGCTCCTCAGCTGCTATTGCGTTGTTGATGTTGCCAATACATTGTCCGTAGATACTCTGAGAAAGGAATGACACTATTAGCAAAAACATCCTAATGGTTTATTTCTAGAACATCAGCTATATCTAAATAAATTGTAATTGCTACAAAGGAACTCAAATTGAAAACTACTTTCCATAACTTGGGCAAAACTTTCATTTTTCCAAAGAAGTAGATGCAAATATGTAGTCTGAATTTAGACCTATTTGATGAATCAAAGAGGTAAACAATTTACCTGGATCAAAACTGCTTGAGCGCAAAGAACGAGGATCGCTTTAGCTGCCAGCATTTTTTTGATTTTTACTAAGCTTCGAAAGGGTAAATTTCGATTGTGCTTTCTGTCGAATTTACCCCGATATTTATAGTAGGCCTTTGTTTTATTATGTAAATATTTAATCAGTGTAAAAATGTCATAATGTTAATATTATTAGATAGTGATTTATTTCATGACGCCTACACAATAAATTACTGATTACGAATGTAATATTACACATTATTTTCACGGAAAATTGCTGCAACGTCGGTCGATAGTTGGTTTATTTGAAAATGTGGTAATGGGTTGTCAATTTTCTGGGTCAAGCCGTGGTCTTTGAATCTATGCTAGGTAATTCGTCAAGCTTTTGGTACATAGATCTTAATGTAAAAGTTTATTACTAGACAAGAGTCGACAGTCGAAAGCGAAAGTCGAGTGTCGAGAATCAAGCGTAGAAAATCGGAAGTTACAACTCGAGAGTTAAAAGTTGTAAGTTGAAAATGGAAAGTCAACAGTAAAGTTGAAAGTCAAGTGTCACATATCAAGTGTCAGGTGTTTAGTGTTAAGTATCGAGTGTCAAGAGTCAACAGTCGAAAGTTGAAATCCCCCAAACTAGGGGAAGGCAGACTTTTTTTCAGCTGCCCAATTAACCAAGATTCCTTATACTGCCATCTAAGTATGGGATCCTTTACTTAAAAGCTCCCCTTACCCAGCGCTTAAATAGTATGTAGTTTCACCGACATTCTGACCCCTAACGGTTGTTGAAAACGATTCCGTCTTCTAACGGTCCTCCAAACCTGTTAGGGAATCCCGTAAACTTAGGGGCTGTTGGTGAAATTGGGTATTAATCCAGCAGTGGATTTTATCACTTTTTCGGCTATGACGACGAAAATTACCTTATCCATTATTAAGTCACATAATGAACAAACTGCAAATATACATGTACTTACAAAAACTAAGCACGTAATATTTCTCCATTATAACAAAATCATGTAATTGTATCAATATAAAACGTTGATCTGATAACTTGCAAATCATTCTATTCAGTATCTTTAACTTCAATCATGTCTTCCTTCACTGTATTGTTGCTTTGCATCCAAGCTTGCTTGATCCAGGTAAGGTTATCATCGTCATCATCAACCTTCTACGGTCCTATTCCAGGATACAGGCCTCTTCTCATACAGAGAAAGGATGAACGTTAATCACCACGGGGCTATTGGCTATTTCAGTCTTTTTAGTCCAGGTTTCCTCAAGATGTTTTCTTTCACCTTTAATTAGTCATTGGTGTCTAAGATATATGTACTTAGAATATACATGTAACTTAGCATTACATTACTAACTATATTAGTTATTGAAGAGTAAAAAAAGTGTCCATGGAGTTTCTTACCGGTTCTTCTCCATGAGACCCACTTCTTGGAACCGTGCAACTAGCTTGATGTTTCGAAAGAGCTTTACAGGCCTATTTTAATAAAAAAAAAAATGTTTTGACATTTTTTAAATTTTAAGTAATGGCCTGTTTTCCTACTAATTCCATTTTCATTTCTTACAGAATGCTTTTACCCAGTGCATTGGAAACTACGGTGCTGATTACGCAACACTCGGCTACGGAACTGGACTTTCAGGCACCTACACTGGTCTTCAATCTCCTGCCTACAATTACGCTTCTAACCCTGCGATCGCCCAATCCGCTTACGGTTACGGGTCTGGATATTCCGTTCCTTACGGTTACCAGTCTGGAATAGCGTCATATGGAGGTGATGGTCAAGGAAATGTGGGTGTTGCAGGAGAATTGCCAGTAGCCGGTAATACCGCCCTGGTTGGCCAAGTCCCGATAATGGGGTCTATTGGATTCAATGGTGCGATTCCTGCTGGTGGTGCGGTTTCTATATCGGGCAACTGTGCGTGTGGATGCAATGGTTATCAATACCAATATTGATTTGTTTTAAGTTCAATAAATCACAATTTTAGTCTTTAATTTTGTTGTTTTTCTTTTGCGTCACGAATTTCTTCTTGAAACCCCACGTAATTAAAAAGTTACTTGAAATTACAATTTACTACATTAACAGCTGTTTTTTTAAAAACAACTGATTACTTTGAAATTGAATGTGAACATTCATAGTTTTCATACATTCCATAGTAAGTTATTCTACGAAAACTGATGTTCATATTGTTGATGAACCATGGGCTGCTCCCCGTTCTTCACCTGTGTTATGAGGAATCTACTTCTTATAACCATATAAAAAAAGCCCATGTCTTTCTAAGGCTCTGCTTCTCTTTTTATATAAATAAGTGCCGAAGTTAATAAATAAGTAAGTAACGAATTAAATACATAACGAAGAAAATAGGAAACAAAATAAGGACATGACGTAGTAAATACGTAATGAACTAAATAAGTTAAGAATCAAATAATTAACGAGTAAAATAAGTAATGACAGATAAGTAACGAAGTAGCAACGAAATAACGAAAATAATGACGATGACGCTGACAAAGGCAGTGGAAGACCACGCAGAACAGTAAGACACTGTATTGACTCAACTAGAAATGATGACTTCAAAGTCAAAGTCAAATCAATTGTTTATAGCACTTACGAAAATTAAAAAAAAAACCGACTTCACGAAAAAAAAAACACTGAAAGGAACAAAACAAAACTTTTCACATGGCTCTAGAAGTTGGTGTCTGCAGGTCTGTTGACAGTGTTTATTTTGCCACCGACTTCTAGAGCCATGTGAATACCGTACAGTCGGTACCCATAATTGTTTCATCGACATAGGAAATCAAGTGAAAACTTGATTTTCTATGAAATTTGAAGAGCTGTATCGATTTCTCAGGGTTTCCATCATCAGACCCTGACCTGATGACAATGGGACCCAACTGCAAGCATAGCATACCCTTTCATATAAAGAAAGAATTTTTCAAAACGGTCCAGGCGTCTTCGAGAAATCGAGTAACAAAGACAAAAACAAGAAAACAAAAGAAACGGCCGACTTGAGAACCTCTTCCTTTTTTTGAAGTCGGTTAAAAAATCATACATCTGGTTACATAATTAATATGTACTGAATTTAATTTCCCCCTTTAAACACAGGACAAAGTTAATCCAAGTTAAAACCGGTGATAATGTTTGGTTATTGCTTTCTTATTACTTGGTGTTACCTTGTACTTATTATTCTGTGGTGTTACTCAGTACTCACTCATCATCTGCCTACTTTTTACCCACGACGGAACGGAGCAGGTATATGCGTTTAGGGTGAGAGATGTTTGTGTGTTTGTACGTGTGTTTGTGCAAAGTAATGTTCCCGCCTAGCTTCTAAACTAATGATCTGATTTTGATGCGGTTTTCAATAACGGGTTTGTCTTCGATGAGTTCATGTTCTTAGACAGGTGTCATGGCTGTAACTCACTATGGGGCGCCACAATATTAGTTCAAAACAGCAAAGTAATGTTCCCACCTAACTTCTAAACTAATGATCCGATTTTGATGCGGTTTTCAATAACGGGTTTGTGTTTATATTGTTTGTGTTTATATTCGTATATGCTCTCTAAAAAGTCTGAAATAAAAAAGCAAAATTAAAATTTTTGAAAAAACCCACGACGGTAAAAATCGAATTGAAAAAGAATAAAATAACTCAAAACCCCCAATTATATATATTATTATAATTGGGGGTTTATTCTTTTTCAATTCGATTTTTACCGTCGTGGGTTTTTTCAAATTTTTTTCCAACTAAGTTGGGGTCGGCTTCCAGTCACCAATTTTAGTAGGTATCAGTATTTTGCATGGGCAGTCCGATACTCCTTTTTGTGGGAAATCATCAAATGAGTCCTACCACTGTAAGCGTAGCGAGAGGGAGTGCCAGATTCTTATTGACTAAAATTCACCATGTTCCTTCTGGAGCTCTTCGTTTACCAAGCCTACCAGGGCTATGGATAACGGCTTCCAATAACTGCATAGTCCAGCGCGATACCCCTTGGTAAAACTGGTTGGCAGACATTCTGGCTTCTAACTGCATGACTGTATTTAACGTGCCTTCAAAAACCGGCCAAGTGCGAGTTGGACTCGCGCACGAAGGCTTCCGTACCATTATCTATGAAAAAAGTACAATAGGAATGGTCAAGTGTGAGTTACTTAAGTTGCATTATTTCTAATAGATGGCGCTACTAGTATACAATTTTGCAATTAATTAATGTAAATCAATAGCCTTAATATATTTTTTTTAATTTTTAGTATTTGTTGTTATAGCGGCAACGGATATACATCATTTGTGAAAATTTCAGCATTCTAGCTATCACGGTTAATGAGATACGGCCTGGAGACAGACAGACAGACAGACAACGAAGTCTTAGTAATAGGGTTCCGTTTTACCCTTTGGGTACGGAACCCTAAAAATGCTTTTAATGTGACCCACCTAAGCCCCGGACTCAGCCCACAGGAGGGTCATGAGCCTCTAGAACTGCCCTTGTTCAACTTGTCGCAAGATTTTATCAAGCAACTAATGACTCATTAGCAATTTACAAACTGCACTGATAAATAATCCAATTGCAGAAGCCAATATTGCTATACTATTGCAAATTATTGGAAGTACACGTATGAATTTTGCGCATTTTGTATATAAACTGTACGATTTTTAGGGAATATCATTCAATAACTTTAATTTGTTGAAGTGACTAACAATGTCTTGTAAAATTTTCATTGTTTTATGTGCCCCGGCGCTTTTTGCACAGGTAAGCAGCTTATACATTTTGGCTTCTTGAAAATGCTATGCATACTCAGGGTCTGTATCGAAGAGTTCGTGGCTGACATGAACTAACAGCCGCAAAGCTTGCCGCGGTCAGTTTGAGGATAGGCGACCATGTTGAGTTCTTGACATGATGAATTTCTGCGTTTTTTCGAAAGGCACATTAAATTGGTTGAAGCAGTCAGATAGGCAGTCACTCCATATAAAACACTAGTACTCAGCTGCAACCAGTTATGACTGGAAGTCGATCCAAACATAGTTTGAGAAAAGGCTAAGCTACCATATTTTAATATTTGCTTCTAAAACTAATGTAGTGATCATTTTGAATTATTTTTTCAGCTTGCATTCAGCCAATGTGGACTACCCTCCTATGATTGGTCTGCCTCTATCAACCCTGGATTCGGAAACTCTGGATGTGCTTCCCCTGCGATACAAACCCCTTCTTGCTCTGGCTATAATGGCAACTGCTATGGGAACTCTGGTCTTGGCTATAGTTCAGGTTTGGGTATTAAGGTGATCCCAACCAGTAGGGGATCTCTTCCAGTTTCCAGTTATTCATCAATATCTCCATCAGGATTATCAGTGATCTCTGAAAATACCATTGAAGGAAATGTTTTTGTAACTGGAGAGCTCCCGTTTGTGAGTGTTGTGGCTTTGGAGGGGGTGGTCNCGGAGCTCTGCCTGTCTCCAGCGTGTCCTCCATCGCTCCCAGCGGCCTCTCCATAAACTCAGAGAATGTGTTTGATGGTGCTCTGTCCGTGGCTGGTGAGCTGCCGTTCGTGAGTGCTGTGGCTTTGGAGGGCGTGCTGCCAAGCGGCGGTGCTGGCGCCGTCAGCTACAGCTGCGGTAACGGTGTTACTGCTATTGAGAGCATCGCTCCTGCTGGTGCCTATGGTGGTGCAGGTGCCTATGGCGCTGCCGGTGCCTATGGCGCTGCCGGTGCCTATGGCGCTGCCGGTACCTATGGCGCTGCCGGTGCCTCAGGACTTGCTGGCTATGGACTCAGTGCTGGTGGCATCGCTCCTGGCATTGGAGGAGGTGCTTTTTCTTCAGGAGTTGGATGTAATGCTGCTGTACCTTCATCGGGTTTCGTTGCTCCTTTAGGGGGTTGCTATTAAAGTGGAACTTACTACTAAACAAAAAGAAGTTCTGAAGTTGAATGAATCTGAATAAAAGTTAATTCATTACATGATTTGATTGTCTTTGTTACTGATTAATATCAAAACTTAATCCTAGAAAAACCTTATCTTATTCTTACCTAGCTAGAAGAGCTCGTGGCTCAGTCAAAGCCGCGCAGATCGATCGATCATAATGTTAAGCAACACTTGGCGCCGTCGGTCCGTGGATGGGTGACCATCTGTCATTAGAACATCTTTGGAGTCGTTACGGGTAGTCAGAGGCCAGAAGAGTCTGACATCCAGTCTTACCAAGGGGTTGTCAGGTTGCCCGGGTAACTGGGTTGTGGAGGTCAGACATTCGGTCGCTCCATGGAAAACACTGGTTCTCAGCTGCATACGGTTAGACTGGACTGTTGAGAAAAGGCTAGGCAGATGAGATCCTTACCTAGTGAGATGACGTAAGATACAGTGTGGAAAAAAATAAATTGGTGTAAGGACAAGAGAATGATTATCATAATAACCCCATTTCGATCCCATTTTGCCATTAAAACATATATGAAATACTGGGGAGGTCTGGACCTCTGAGTTTTGTGGTGGGCGTCTGTGATTGCTTTGTTTAAGTCATAAAAGTAATAAAATAAACCTAGTAATAGTTTGTTACATAAATTACAACAATTATTTTATTATATAATTAGAAGAACCTTATCATAAAATTCTCAGAAAAATATAGGCCTATTATACATTTGTGTGGAAATCGATGCCTTGGTAGGTATAATATTGTAATATATTATATAATTTAAGTAATATTTCATACATTACAGTAATAAACTATGTTAAAATATGTCAAAGGATTTCAGTATAAAAGCACTGTTTAATTTTGAAGAAGTCAGTTCAATCTTTAATACCTTTTATAACCGAATAAGGAGTGTTTTCGAAAATCCAATATGGCTGCCAAAGCTTTGCTTGTTCTTTTTGCTCAAGCGCTAGTAATCCAGGTACCTATGTTTTCTTAGACATTATATGAATTAAGTAATCGAAATTGCATTTTGTCGATCTTAAATTTTCTATGTATTTTTTTCTTTTATTTCAGTCAGCGCTCTCCCAGAATTGTGGTCGTTCCACATTCACTCCTGCAGCCTACTGCTTACCAACTCCTTTTGGGTACGAAGGATTCTCTACAGGCTGGGCTGCCAATAACCTTCCTGGCAGATCAGCAGGCAACAGCTTAACCTACAATGGTCTACCAAGCAATATTTTAAACGCTCCTGTAGTGGATATTACACCAACATCTGGAGGCGCCCTACCCGTGACCAGTGCTTCCCCAATCGCTCCTAACAGCATTGTGGTTGAATCAGAAAATATCTACGAAGGAACCTTAGCTGTAGCTGGTGAACTGCCGTTTGTGGGTACAGTAGGATTGGAAGGTAACCTTCCTACAGCAGGTTCAGGGGCTGTCAACCATGCCTGTGGTAATGGCGCTACCAGAATGATAAGTCAAGATGGGGCTTTTGTTAATAATATTGGTGCAGGATATGGTTCCTCAGCTTTTGGGAACATGTATGGAAGTATTGGTAATATAGCACCTGCCTCTCCCTTTGCATACAATTCTGGACTATCAGGTCTCTCCTATCCAGTTACTGGCTTCACTGGTTCTTACCCAGGATATACATCTGGACTTGCTTCGGGTGTTATGGGAACAGCTTATGGAAGTTCACCTCTTGGTCCTGGAGCCGCGTACGGCGGCGCCGGTGAAGGCAACGTGGCGGTCGCTGGTGAGCTGCCAGTCGCCGGTAACACCGCTCTGGCTGGACAGGTGCCCATCCTGGGTGCTATCAGTTTTAGTGGGGCTGTTCCAGCTAGTGGTGCCGTGTCCATCACTGGCCAGTGTGGGTGTGGCTGTGGCTATCAATATTTATATTAATTATTGTTAATAAATAATTTTCTAGTAGTATTCTTGTATTTTTATTTAAGTAGTATCCCTTTGACTCCCCCCTTTATATTTATATGCCGAAGATGATAGCCGTGCTCGCGTAAATATGTAACTTTATTTTTTTTTCCTTTATATTTATATTCTGGACACTTTCCTCTCCAATTAAATACAGCACACTTTAGATAGAGAAAGATGGGGAGGTCTTTGCCCAGCAGTGGGATAGCATAAGCTACCAAAAAAAATATATTCATTTTAACTTTCGACAAACGAGTAACGATATAGCAGAGTTTTAGCGCCTAATGAATTTATTATAGCGTTAGTTAAGATGTTGTTAGATAGAAATATTGGGCAGTAAAGCGAATTTCAACAGGCGCTTAATAGAAATATAATGTAGTAAGAAAAGAATACATTATTTACATAAAAATACTTTTGGCAAGGGCCGATCTCATGGCTAAAAATAAATTATGGTGTTGTGTTTGGTAATTGGTGTACAAAAATATAATATGTTCTCTCTACTTTTGAGAATTGATTCCTCCAAGGCACTGTAGAATCTAGCTTACATTTACTTAAGTTACTTATATCTATTTTCGGCAATTTTAAATATTTATTTACTTATCAAGTTTATTGACTACTTAAATTCATTTTATTCCATAACCTTTCCGTCTTGAGTCGGTTAAAATGACCTTTGGCACCGAACTGTCAGCTGTTTGCCGAAGAGTTCCGAATCGCCGCTCGGGTAAGTTCGGTTTTCTCTACTTCACCAGTCGCTCAGTAAACTTGACGCCGGAAGGCTGCGTGCGCGCATTTAATTTTAATTTTATATTGTTTCGTACTTTCGTAGTTTATAATACTCGTAATGTTGCTTGTTTCAAATTATTTGATGTATGTAGGTAACTGATCTATCACGTTTTGACGCCAAAACTACTGGACTGATTCAAATGAGGTTTGGTAAACAGATAGGCTCAACTCTAAGAAAGGTCTTTTTATTCAGGTGCGGGAAAGAGTTCCTTGTGGACACGGATGGGATCGCAAGGAACTGCTAGGGGTCAATGTCCTACAGATGTCTGAATATTTTCAGGGGGCCTAGCAATTTCTATGATGGTCTAAAATTGTATCTCTCATTTGTTGTTGAGCATTCATTTCGTTATTAAAGAGTTTTATGAAAATAAGGTGTTACAAAATAAAACTAGAACTGCTTTTCTAATTCTTTATTTCCATTTTTTTCTGTTTTTTTTTTTTATATATTTTTTCGGTTGATATGAGCCATTATCAATTATTCAATCCATTTTCGCTGATGTTACCTTAAACCATTCTGGTGCCATCAGTAGTATGGACCAGCGAGGGGAGCTCCGCAGCCACATGCGCACTGTCCAGTAATGGACACGGCACCAGCAGCAGCCACTGGGCCAGCGAACCTCACAGCACCCATGATGGGCACTTGTCCAGCGATAGCGGTGTTACCAGCAACTGGCAGTTCTCCAAAGACTGCTACGTTACCTTCACCAGAACCACCGTACGCAGCTGCAGAGCCTATACCACCATAAGCGGCAGGGCCAAGGGCACCACCGTAACCAGACCCAAGGGCTCCTCCATAAGATCCAAGACCAAGACCGAGGGCATTGCTAGAGCCGAGTCTCCATCCAACAGCAGGGGCGATGGCTCCCGATCCTCCGCAACCACAACCGCGGCTACCGATGTATTGGCCGAATACATTCTGTTTGGGGATAGACATTGTGTTAGAAAATTAGGTCAGGGACGTATGAATCGATTGTAAAAAACTGTAGTAACAAAACTGTTAGGCCTTTATAAGTTGAAGATTATCAAGATTTCTAAGCAGCAGTTACTTTGTTAGGAACACTACTAGAGACCTCATGAGGGCTTGACAGGTTTGGAATTCAAGCCATAGAAGTTTCCCCCACTAAGGCCAGGGCCTGTCGGGGCTGCGGGTTGCTCGAAAGAATACCGCAGCCCTGGCACACAAAGGGCTCCCGAAGGAACACGGTGAGTTTAGGTAAAAAACAAACCATAGAAGTTTAGTATATAGAAACACAAGTAGAAGAGGCAACGATAACAACTGGTAGACCACTCACCTGGACCAAGCAAGCTTGGATGCAGAGCAACAGAATAGCGAAGGTAGACATGTTTGTGTTTGTGTTCAACGAGAAGCTGAAGACTATACTTCTGAAGCCAAACATCACGTCTTATATACTTTTTTGAGTTTTTATCAAAAGCACGTAGTTATTTCCTATATGGGTTGAAAGAAACAAAGCATTTGATAGTGATATTCAAAGAATTAAAATGCACATTTTTATTGTTTGGCAACAAAAGATAAAGGTTAAAAAATAAATTTCGAAATCCTGAACTTGCGTTAACCNTATAGTGCAAAAGTCTCCTCTTATCACAACAACGTGTTTTTGTTTCTATGTTCTGGTGAAACAAAGTCATGCATTTTTCTATTTCCCCACATTGCAACTACTGATAAAGGTACGAAAAGTTCATTTCAAAATGCACAAATTGCTGCAACACAACTAGATAAGCACTACGTTTCAGTATAAATAGTGGATCGATTCTTGGAAAACTCATAGTCAAGTTCACTTCAACACAAACTACAATGGCAGCCAAGCTGATCCTCGTCCTCTGCGCTCAGGCGCTCTTCGTGCAGGTCAGATATTTTTGCTCTATATTTTTTTTTCGCTTTTGAGGTTTTGATTTGCCTATAAAATATTTTGGAAAATGTGTACCGGAGAAGTCTAAACATTTAAGAGTGAAGAGCTACTTTGATTTTCGGGGATAGAAATCATAAAGTTCTGTTTCAGTTTTGAACCATTATTGAAATTATCACTGTCAACAACTTTCACCTTAGTTCTATACCTGTACCTTCGATTTCTCTAATCAAGTTTTTTCTTTCTTCCAGATTGCTTACAGTCAGTGCCTTGGCCGTGGAGCTATCGCTGCTCCGCTTTTGTCTGCTCCCAGCTGGTCTGGCTGCGGTGGCAACAACGGTCTCATTGGAAACGGTCTGATTGGCAATGGTTATGCTGGCAACGGATTGATCGGCAACGGCTTGGCTGGACTCCAAATTGCTCCCACCAGTGGCGGTTCCCTTCCCATCACCAGCTCCTCAGCTATTGCTCCCACCGGCCTCGCCATCAACTCAGAGAATGTGTATGAGGGAACTCTGCCAGCGGTTGGTGAGCTGCCGTTCGTGAGTGCTGTGGCTTTGGAGGGCGTGCTGCCAAGCGGCGGTGCTGGCGCCATCAGCTACAGCTGCGGTAACGGTGTTACTGCTATTGAGAGCATCGCTCCTGCTGGTGCCTATGGTGGTGCAGGTGCCTATGGCGCTGCCGGTGCCTCAGGACTTGCTGCTGGCTATGGACTCGGCGCTGGTGCCATTCCTCTTGCTGGTCGTGGACTCAGCTATGGAGCTCGCGGCTGCGGATGTGGAGGATACTAAACTAAATAATGATACGACGGTGACCTGCTTGATGGAATAAACTGAAACTGAAAAATATGCAAAGTATTCTGTTTTTTTATTTTTTGTAATAATGGAGGTGATGATGCCTAATCTGTAGGAACTCGAGAGGCGTGGGGACGTGTTGGATTTTGAAGTTAACTTAAAAATATTATAGGATACTAGACAAAGCTTCCTCTTCAGGGTTTTGTTAGCTTTGTCTAGTATAAGACTTTGTCTAATAAGACCCTTTTTTTTCGATGGGAAACCGTCAGGTGACCCCTCCCGCAATGGGTGACAGCGTGATGGAGTGTTAGACTCTTACTAACTAAAATCCACCGTGTTCCTTCTAGAACCTTTGTGTACTTGGGCCGCGGTAACTCTTACGGACAATCCCGCAGCCCCAGCAGGCTCTGGTCCTAGTGGGCCCCACTGGGGTTTGCCGACTCTCTTTGAGCAGCGCATGGAACAACGCACGCTGCTAACACGGTCCTATTGTCTCCTAGGAGGTGGAAGGTCATATTTATTTATTGGTCACACAAACATAAATATGATAGTTTCCATTCCATACAAAATTCTATATTTCAGAACTATTACGATTATTTAAGATGTTTAAAAGTTTATCTCTCAGAACACACGGACGTGGGCAACGAAATGTCTTACTTACGAATGTCTAACGGACCTGTCACGACTTTAATATTTAAATTCAAAAGTTCGCTGCGTCGTTACCTAAATAAGTTCTCACTTCAAAATTACCTATTTTGGCTGAGGATGCAATCTTTGAACTGATGATGGAAACCTTTAGAAATCGAGGGTAATTCCCGAAAGTTGTAGGCATATATAAAATTCGATGTTAATTTTTGTCGGGTGATACTGCAAAACACTAAAGGCTTGGAATTAATATGACGGTAGTTCGTTAACGGCCGTTCCCAATAACCTATCTATCTCTGCATTTGCTTACTAAAGATAGAATTTCGACATTAGCCCCATACAAGTAATGTCAAATTCCTATCTTTAGTAAGCAAATCCGGAGATAGACAGAATATTGAATTCCGCAGTAAGGGAACTCGTCATCTATGGGGAAACTACCTGGTGTTTGTGGTTTAATGTATTCGTATCGACGAGAACTTTTATCCGATATGGGCTATGACATCAGATATGCCAAATCAGTCTCGATGTTGAAGGCAAAATATAGTTTAGTAAACTCCTTAATGCTTTATAGCAGCACACGGATGCTAAAAAAAACTTTTAACAAAAGTTTAAAAACTAACATCAAGAAAGTTGGTGGCAAGATAAAAACAGCAGCGACTTGGAGAAGCTGACCTTTCCATTTCTGACCTGAACCATTTCAACAGTTATTTTTTAGTAAAAAAAGCTCCACGTAAAGATTTAAAGTTCATCCATTAGCAGAACGCGTCATTTCTTTTTTAAGGAACCGAGTATAGAGGGTACTACTAAGTCCCCTAGGGCAGAGGGAATGGATGGTCTACTGTTTGCTGTATTTCAATATAATTTGCGAATGAACCATTGGCAATGAGGCAAGAATAACACATGTATTGCACAGTTCAAGGCCGTTTATTATTTCTGGTCAAAGATGGATGATTCAGCAGTATGATACAGGAGCAGCAATTGGAGAACCGCAGCCGCACGCGCACTGTCCGGAGATAGACACGGCACCAGCAGCTGGCACAGCGCCGCCGAAGCTCACAGCGCCCATGATGGGCACCTGTCCATACAGAGCGGTGTTACCGGCGACTGGCAGCTCACCAGCGACCGCCACGTTGCCTTCACCGGCGCCGCCGTACGCGGCGAGTCCAGCGCCTGCAGCGGGGTATGCACCAGCGAAGCCGGCGCCGGGGTAAGCACCAGCCAAGCCAGCGCCAGGGTAGGCGAGCCCAGCTAGTCCAGCGCCGTAGCCGCAGGGAGCGGCGGCGGAGAGAGCGGCGGGGGCGATGGCGGCGGCAGGTGCGTACGCGCCGGCGCACTGGCTGAACACATTCTGTGGGAACAATAATACATAGTTTGAGTGTGACTGACTTAAGAGCGTCGGTGAAATTAATATAAGATAAGCAGGTACAAGTTTTGTAATCAATAGGAATAAAGTTTGATCACTCACCTGGACCAAGCAAGCTTGGATGCAGAGCAACAGAACAGCGAAGGTAGACATGTTTGATGTTTGTGTTCAACGAGAAGCTGAAGACTGAATGATGTTCCTACTTTTAGACCACGGTTATATAGTGCAAAAGTCTCCTCTTATCAAAACGACGTGTTTTTGTTTCTATGTTCTGGTGAAACAAAGTCATGCATTTTTCTATTTCCCCACATTGCAACTACTGATAAAGGTACGAAAAGTTCATTTCAAAATGCACAAATTGCTGCAACACAACTAGATAAGCACTACGTTTCAGTATAAATAGTGGATCGATTCTTGGAAAACTCATAGTCAAGTTCACTTCAACACAAACTACAATGGCAGCCAAGCTGATCCTCGTCCTCTGCGCTCAGGCGCTCTTCGTGCAGGTGAGATCATTTTTGGTACAATCGTTTCTGCTTGCATTCTATATATCCATTACACTTAAAAGATTCTTTTTTGCCTTTTCCTTCCTCTTTGACCCATTGTTGTAATTGTTATTGAAGCAATTTCGTTAAGTTATTACTTATTACGTAATATCAGTAGCTTGTGACATACAAAACAATGTAATAACCTTAACCTTAGTATTATCTGTGCTTTTGATTTCTCTTATCATTTTTTTTATTTCTTTCAGACTGCTTTCAGTCAGTGTCTTGGCCGTGGAGCCATCGCTGCCCCAGTTCTGTCTGCTCCCAGCTGGTCTGGCTGTGGTGGCAACTGGGCCGGTAACGGTCTCATTGGAAACGGTCTGATTGGCAACAGTTATGCTGGCAATGGATTGATCGGTAACGGCTTGGCTGGTCTTGATATCGTCCCCACCAGTGGCGGTTCCCTTCCCATCACCAGCTCTTCAGCTATTGCTCCCACCGGCCTCACCATCGACTCAGAGAATGTGTATGAGGGAACTCTGTCAGCGGTTGGTGAGCTGCCGTTTGTGAGTGCTGTGGCTTTGGAGGGCGTGCTGCCAAGCGGCGGTGCTGGCGCCGTCAGCTACAGCTGCGGTAACGGTGTTACTGCTATTGAGAGCATCGCTCCTGCTGGTGCCTATGGNGCGGCTGGTGAGCTGCCGTTCGTGAGTGCTGTGGCTTTGGAGGGCGTGCTGCCAAGCGGCGGTGCTGGCGCCGTCAGCTACAGCTGCGGTAACGGTGTTACTGCTATTGAGAGCATCGCTCCTGCTGGTGCCTATGGTGGTGCAGGTGCCTATGGTGCTGCCGGTGCCTCAGGACTTGCTGCTGGCTATGGACTCGGCGCTGGTGCCATCCCTCTTACCGGCCGTGGGCTCAGCTATGGAGCTCGCGGCTGCGGATGTGGAGGATACTAAACTAAATAATGATACGACGATGACCGGCTTGATGAAATAAACTGAAACTGAAAAATATGCAAAGTATTCTGTTCTTTTATTTTTCGTTATAAGGGAGGTGATGATGCCTAATCTGTAGGAACTCGAGAGGCGTGGAGACGTGTTGGATTTTGGAGTTAACTTAGGATACCGGACAGAGCTTCCTCTTCAGGGGTGGGGATAAAATCCTTTTTTTATCGATGGGAAATCATCAGATGGCCCTCCCGCTGTGGGTGACAGCGCGAGGGAGTGTTAGACTTTTACTGACTTAAATCTACCCTGTTCCTTCTTGAACCCTTCGTGTATAAAAATAATGTTAATATTTCCGGGATGCCAAAGTTAGCAAAGGAGAATGCTGGATTTTTATGTTACCCGTCCCCATCCTCCAATAGACAAGTTGAAACTAGTGTCATCAGAAAGGTCTCGTTTGGTAGATCATGCTTATCATGACGATTTATTCTAAATTTATGGGGCTTAGGGAATACGCTGATTATTATTTTTATGAGGTAGAGACGCTACTTCAAGAGCAATGCATTTAAGTTCCATCAAGATGTGACCAGTATTTTTAAACCGACTTCCAAAAAAGGAGCAGGAGCTCCCGCGCGTAATTTGAATCAAATGGCGCGTAACTATTTCTGTGTTTGTTTTTTATTTATTTTACTAAAACTGAAAATACCGAATATCCCAGTTTTTGTGAAATGAATACCGGTATTAATTAGACCATAATTTGGTCCGGTATCACGGTAGTTCCGAAATTCGGTGTCCCGGTTTGCGAAACCTACTACAAACGTCTAACGGAGCTGTCGCGAGTTTATAATTCTTACCCCATACAAAAAGTAGTCAGCGCCGTTAAAGAACTTTTCACTTCAAAAAATGTGTTGCATGATCTATAATTTTTCAAAGTCAAGTAGTTAGTCAAGTATGAAAGTATGAGTATAGTTTTATTCTTCAAAATCATAGATGGAGTCGTGCTTAAATTTTGATTATATTTAATCGTGTTGGGGTATCTTTAGTTTACCTTTCAGTACAGTCATAGGGACAAAACATTTTTTTCGAAACTCTCAATATCGAGGGCAAGTGATGACAGTAAAAAGTAGTTGTGCACTTTCTTCATTCCATGATCTCAAAAAAATATCACAAACGCACAAAGTTAATATTCATGTTTTCACTTCTCTGCCAGCATTCCCGGAGTGCAACCCGGTGTTTTTTTTAATTCGGCTTTTAAAACACTGATAAAAGGAATGCAAAAACTGGCCAAGTGCGAGTTGGAATCGCATACGAAGGGTTCCATACCATTCTCTATGAAAAATGAACGTATACATTATACTACAACTAGCCAAACTACAAACATTTTTATAAACCGCAAATTTGTTTTTCATACAAATATATGAGTTAAAGTTATTATTTGTATTTAATATATATATTTTAAATTTTTAGTATTTGTTGTTATAGCGGCAACGGAAATACATCATTTGTGAAAATTTCAGCATTCTAGCTATCACGGTTAACGAGATACAGCGTGGAGACAGACAGACAGACAGACGGACAGACAGACAGACAGACAGACTGACAGATAGACAGACAGACAACGAAGTCTTAGTAATAGGGTCCCGTTTTACCCTTTTGGGTACGGAACCCTCAAAAGTATCCATGTATTAAAACTAAGGACTAAACTTCATCCGTAAGCAGAATAAATAGTTTTTTTACAAGAACTGAGCTTATAGGGTACTAATAAGTTACCTAGGTAGGGCAGAGGGAATCGATTTTGGAAATGCACGAATGCACCTTTGGAAATGAGGAGGGAATAAAACATGCATTGCATAGTTCAAGGTTGTTTATTATTTACTGGTCAAAGATGGATGATTCAGCAGTAGGATACAGGAGCAGCAATTGGAGAACCGCAGCCGCACGCGCACTGTCCGGAGATAGACACGGCACCAGCAGCTGGCACAGCGCCGCCGAAGCTCACAGCGCCCATGATGGGCACCTGTCCATACAGAGCGGTGTTACCGGCGACTGGCAGCTCACCAGCGACCGCCACGTTGCCTTCACCGGCGCCGCCGTACGCGGCGAGTCCAGCGCCTGCAGCGGGGTATGCACCAGCGAAGCCGGCGCCGGGGTAAGCACCAGCCAAGCCAGCGCCAGGGTAGGCGAGCCCAGCTAGTCCAGCGCCGTAGCCGCAGGGAGCGGCGGCGGAGAGAGCGGCGGGGGCGATGGCGGCGGCAGGTGCGTACGCGCCGGCGCACTGGCTGAACACATTCTGCGGGAACAATAATACATAGTTTGAGTGTGACTGACTTAAGAGCGTCGGTGAAATTAATATAAGATAAGCAGGTACAAGTTTTGTAATCAATAGGAATAAAGTTTGATCACTCACCTGTACCAAGCAAGCTTGGATGCAGAGCAACAGAACAGCGAAGGTAGACATGTTTGATGTTTGTGTTCAACGAGAAGCTGAAGACTGAATGATGTTCCTACTTCTAGACCACGGTTATATAGTGCAAAAGTCTCCTCTTATCACAACAACGTGTTTTTACTTCTATGTTCTGGTGAAACAAAGTCATGCACTTTTCTATTTCCCCACATTGCAACTACTGATAAAGGTACGAAAAGTTCATTTCAAAATGCACAAATTGCTGCAACACAACTAGATAAGCACTACGTTTCAGTATAAATAGTGGATCGATTCTTGGAAAACTCATAGTCAAGTTCACTTCAACACAAACTACAATGGCAGCCAAGCTGATCCTCGTCCTCTGCGCTCAGGCGCTCTTCGTGCAGGTCAGATATTTTTTGATACTATAGTTTCTGCTTACTTACTTTTGAGGTTCTTCCTCTTGAGGTTGAGAACCTCAAGAGTTCTTAAATTCACTTAATAGATCTTCTTTGCCTTTTCCTTCCTTTTTGAACCATTATTGTTATTGTTATTGAACAATTTCTTTAGGTTTTTGAATAATATCAATAGATTGTGACGTTCAAAACAATACAACAACTTTAACCTCAGTTTTACCTGTACCTTTGATTTCTCTAATCAATTTATTTCTTTCTTCCAGACTGCTTTCAGTCAGTGTCTTGGCCGTGGAGCCATCGCTGCCCCAGTTCTGGCTGCTCCCAGTTGGTCTGGCTGCGGTGGCAACAACTGGGCTGGTAACGGTCTGATTGGCAACGGTTATGCTGGCAATGGATTGATTGGCAACGGTCTGATTGGTCTGGACATCATCCCCACCAGTGGCGGAGCTCTGCCTGTCTCCAGCGTGTCCTCCATCGCTCCCAGCGGCCTCTCCATAAACTCAGAGAATGTGTTTGATGGTGCTCTGTCCGTGGCTGGTGAGCTGCCGTTCGTGAGTGCTGTGGCTTTGGAGGGCGTGCTGCCAAGCGGCGGTGCTGGCGCCGTCAGCTACAGCTGCGGTAACGGTGTTACTGCTATTGAGAGCATCGCTCCTGCTGGTGCCTATGGTGGTGCAGGTGCCTATGGCGCTGCCGGTGCCTCAGGACTTGCTGCTGGCTATGGACTCGGCGCTGGTGCCATCCCTGCTGCCGGCAGCATACTTGGCTATGGAGCTCGCGGCTGCGGATGTGGACAATACTAAATTCAATTATGAATGTGATCATGTTCTGTTTGATGAAATAAACTGAAATACTATGCAAATTATTTTGTACTTTCCATTCCGTTACTTAAATCCTGCTTAGTCCTTTGATATAAGATTATATGTATATACAGATGCCACTAAAAACATCCTGTAAAAAACCCAAGTCTCGCAGCTCAATCTCTCTACCGTAAAAAGTTGTGAGATCCATGTAATACCAAGTCGGTTAATTTATTTAGTCTCTGCTTAAAGGACCTTCTGTCTGTAGTTATTACATACGTTTAACAAATAGATCGACTTGGCCATCGCATGATTTGGTTATTAGTATGTATCGCACTACACAGCAGGACGGGCCAGCAACCTAATTCCTCACCAGAGTCCTTCAGAATATGATGATTGAGGTGAGTATCTTAAAGAAGTTGATGTTCCTGAAACTTCAATGGCGAACAAGAGTACCAATTAATGAATTGGTGTGGTGGGCTTTGTTTTCATGCGATGGCCAAGTCGTTCTATTTGTTAAACGTATGTAATAACTAAAGACAGAAGGTCCTTTAAGCAGAGACTAAATAGATTAACCGACTTGGTATTACATGGATCTCACAACTTTTTACGGTAGAGAGATTGAGCTGCGAGACTTGGGTTTTTTACAGGATGTTTTTA
>NWSH02000087.1:2479413-2495536 GCA_002382865.2 Heliothis virescens
TTGCGAGGGCGTGTGCCAAGCGGCGTGCTGGCCCCGCCAGCCTACAGCTGCCGTAACAGGTGTTACTGCTATTGAAGAAGCATCGCTCATTCTGTCTGTTGCCCCTATGGTAGGTGCAGGTGCCTAGGCGCTGCCGTGCCCTCAGGACTTTGTGCTGGCTATGGACTCTGCGCTTGGTGCCATCCTGTGCGGCAGCATAACTTGGTATGGAGCTCTGCGGCTTGCGGATGTGAATACTAAATTCAATTATGATATGTGTATCATGTTCTGGTTTGATGAAAAACTCGAAATACTAGCAATTATATTTTGTACCTTTCATTCGGCGTTCTTAAATGCCTGCTTAATCCTTGATATAAAGATTATATGTATATGACGATGCACAGTGATACAAAACATCCTGTAAAAAACCCGCAAGTCTCGCAGCTCTCAAATCTCTCTACCGTAAAAGTTGTGAGATCCATGTAATACCAAGTCGGTTAATTTATTTAGGTCTGCATGCTTAAAGGACCTTCCTGTCTGTAGTTATTACATACGTGTTAACAATAGATCGAACTTGGCCCATCGCATCGAATTTGGTTCCATAGTATCTGTATCCATCTACCATCAGGACGGGCCAGCAACCTAATTCCTCACTACAGAGCCTTACAGAATATGATGATTGAGGTGAGTTCTTAAGAAGTTGATGTTCCTGAAACTTCAAAATGGCGAACACGAGTACCAATTAATGAATGTGTGGTGGCGCTTTTGTTTCATCGATCTGGCCAAGTCGTTCTATTGTTAAACGTATGTAATAACTAAAGACAGAAGGTCTTTAACGCAGAGACTTAAATAGATTTAACCGAACTTGGTATTACATGGATTCTTCACAACTTTTACGGTAGAGAGATTGAGCTGCGAGACTTGGGTTTTTTACAGGATGTTTTTAGTGGCATTCTCACTTCTTCTTTTCTGTGAAGAGTTTATCGTTTACATATGATGATGATGGCCTCCTAGCCGATTATCGGCACGGCGCGCTGTTCTCAAATAAGGAGCTCAGCCAGCTGCGCAGGACATATTATAGTGCACAAGCATTTGCGCAGATACAGGTGCAACTCCCTATTCCCCTCACTCTCATTACCCGATGGGACGGGCATGCCGCACCACGACGCGTGAGAGGATCAGCGCAGGACTGACTTAACGGTGCTCTCCGATGCACGGTGTTTATCAATCACCAACTTCCAACTCCGGGCTGCTTTGTGAAAGTTTCTAAAACCACACAAAGCGATTTCGGCCGTCCCGGGAATCGAACCGAGACCTTCGTGAATCGCAGCGGCTATGCGACATACTAGATGCAACGAGGCAGTCACATATGACAAAAAGATCACGTTACGTAAAGGGTGTCTTTAGCCCAGGAAACTGAACAACTTTTCTTTTGGAACATAAGTAGAATTTGTAATGTAAAGACAGACGTTTTTTTCATAATTCAACATATTTTCCCACGGGTATGTTGTTCAGTTTCATGGGCTAAACACACCCTTACCGACTCTATACCCCCTCCCGTTATGCCTCATATAGTAGATATCTATCTACACCTATTATTTTCTACTGTACAGTAATCATTCATTAACTGCAAATGTAACCTTGTAATCCTATACATTTATATAGGATTACAAAGTTATTTATGCAGTTAGTGTATTTAGAAAACTGGACCGAAATTGCAAAATGTTTAAGTTTTCCCATAATAAGGACACTAAACTCTATATGTATTCTAAATTTGAAGCTTCTATGTCTGCTAGAAGTGCCTTGGACTTTTGATGATCGGTGAGTCAGTGAGTGACAAAATTCAGAAACTTTAACAAGTTGTCATTCTTAAACTACTGGTTCAAATTGCCTGAAATTATAAATACACCGTATTTATACAATGCCTAATTAGTTACTAAAAATTCAGGCTTCTTGTTTTATCCACAACGAAATTATAGTGGGTCGAAAATAGCCTGAATTGCTTCGAGAAAAGGATGGTACGGCCGTGCCGCTTTTTCTGCTTGACTTGGCGGGGGCACTGCCGTGCCCCCTGATTTATTATAAGTATAGTTAGGTATAGATTATAAAAAGTTTATCTCTCAGAATACACGGATGCGAGTGACGAAACGTCGTCTATTGAACGTTTTACCTATGAATGTCCAACAGTCCTTTAGAAATTCGTGTGTTTCGCGTGTGCGACGACGTGTCGGGAGTTAAAAGTGCTCAGTGTCGTATCCAGCGACTATCCTTCATCTGGGGTCGGTGGAGGGGTTTGCCGGACTCTTACGAGCTAAAAACCCACCTGGTGTTGCCTCCAGTTACCTTTTGTCGAGGTCACGGGTATTGCCAGCGCATTCTTCCACACCCCTGACCGGTATTGGCCAGCCAGATGTTCGAAGGCGGGCCCCGTCACCCTCTGCGGCCGTTAAGGGGCACGCGTAACACATCTCCACCGCCTTCAGACCTGTTTCTGTTCGAGCGACGGACGCCTCTAGTCTGTCGCTCGCAAGTCGCACCCTATGGTGGCCAGAGATCAGCCACTCTGCGACGCTCACTACGTCCGCTGCGGGATAACTTGGTAATCTGATGATCTCAAATAATTCAAGTTATATTATGCACCTCTATATGCTTTTGTAAGTTTGTTACGTGATTGTTATAAAATGCTTATTATGAAAAGCTTTTTTGAAGGAAAGGTTTTATTACTTCTGAGTCACAATGCCACAGAGATCAAATCAGGAATTGATGATGGAAACTTTTAGTAATCGAGGGTATTTCTCCAAAATTGTAGGCATACACACAATTCGATTCTCAGTTTTGTCGGGTGATACTGCAAAACAGTAAAAGTTTGGAACTAATCTGATGATAGAGATGATAGATAGTTAAGAGAACTGGTCATCTATGGGGAAACTACCTGGTGTGGCTTAATTAATGTATTCGTATCCACGAGAACTTTTCACCGATATGGGTTATGACTTCAGGCCTGTTACTTCAGTTTCGATAGTGAAGGCAAAATTTAGTTTAGAGAACTGTTAATAGATGCTTCTTCATGCTTTGGTATGAAAAAAAATATTAATTTCAAGAAAGATGGCGGCAAAATTAATACATCAGCGACCTGAAGACGCGAACCTGTAGCAGCCATGACAGCAGTTATATTTTATCTACATTAAATGTTATTTAAATTCGGCTTTTAAAACACTGATGAATGAAATGCAAAAAGGTCTCCATGTATTTAAACTAAGGACTAAACTTCACCTGTAAGCAGAATGTACGGTTTCCGTACAATGACTTGGTTGCTGACTAGGCGACCTCAATGTACTTTAATGTAAATGCGCTATTTAAAGTTAGTTGACATATCACACTCATTGCGATTGGCACGGTGGGCAGCCAACTTATAACTATTTTGTAACTTTGAGTAAGTAATAAACTATTTCAAGTGCTCTGCCGTGTTTTACCGTCAACTCAACTCAACTCAACTTTAATTAGCTCTGAGGTCTCGGTAACGACTCGTTCTGGAACCGAGCACGAAGGGTACTAGAACTACGTCTCCTAGATATGGTATAAGGCATCGATCATCTGATGTTTGTTGTAACTTAATATTATTCGCGAAAGAGCCATTGAAAACTTAAATAAGGCAAGAATAACACATGTATTGCACAGTTCAAAGCCGTTTATTAATTACTGGTCAAAGATGGATGATTCAGCAGTATGATACAGGAGCAGCAACTGGAGAACCGCAGCCGCACGCACACTGTCCGGAGATAGACACGGCACCAGCAGCTGGCACAGCGCCGCCGAAGCTCACAGCGCCCATGATGGGCACCTGTCCATACAGAGCGGTGTTACCGGCGACTGGCAGCTCACNACCGCAGCCGCACGCGCACTGTCCGGAGATAGACACGGCACCAGCAGCTGGCACAGCGCCGCCGAAGCTCACAGCGCCCATGATGGGCACCTGTCCATACAGAGCGGTGTTACCGGCGACTGGCAGCTCACCAGCGACCGCCACGTTGCCCTCACCAGCGCCGCCGTACGCGGCGAGTCCAGAGCCTGCAGCGGGGTATGCACCAGCGAAGCCGGCACCGGGGTAAGCACCAGCCAAGCCAGCGCCAGGGTAGGCGACCCCAGCTAGTCCGGCGCCGTAGCCGCAGGGAGCGGCGGCGGAGAGAGCGGTGGGGGCGATGGCGGCAGCAGGTGCGTACGCGCCGGCGCACTGGCTGAACACATTCTGTACGGAAAGGAAAATCCATTGAAATAAAAGGTTAGACACCGTAAATATAGATCTTTAACAGCAGAATCAGATAATTATTTAAGTTAAGAAAACATAGATCTGGCGACTTAAGACCGACTTAAGAGCTTCGGTAAAACAAATATAAGAAAAGCAGGTAAAAGTTATGTGATCAATAGGAATAGTGTTTGATCACTCACCTGGACCAAGCAAGCTTGGATGCAGAGCAACAGAACAGCGAAGGTAGACATGTTTGATGTTTGTGTTCAACGAGAAGCTGAAGACTGAATGATGTTCCTACTTCTAGACCACGGTTATATAGTGCAAAAGTCTCCTCTTATCACAACAACGTGTTTTTGTTTCTATGTTCTGGTGAAACAAAGTCATGCATTTTTCTATTTCCCCACATTGCGACTACTGATAAAGGTACGAAAAGTTAATTTCAAAATGCACAAATTGCTGCAACACAACTAGATAAGCACTACGTTTCAGTATAAATAGTGGATCGATTCTTGGAAAACTCATAGTCAAGTTCACTTCAACACAAACTACAATGGCAGCCAAGCTGATCCTCGTCCTCTGCGCTCAGGCGCTCTTCGTGCAGGTCAGATACAAACGCTTCAACTTCTTATGTCAGTTGAACGTGACACTCATTGTTATTCATTGCAAATTACGTAATTAATTATTATTGCATGTGACACACTTTATATTACGTGATCGATAAGATAGTAATGTAAGATTGTTTTCTTAGAACTAACAGATTTATTATTTGTTCACTTATTACAGACTGCATTCAGTCAGTATTGGGGTCGCGCACCTATCGCTGCTCCTGCGTGCGGCTCAGCCTCGGCAGGCTTGGCGGCTCCTGGTCTCAGCGTCTCAGGGTGGGGAGCGTCCGGCTGTGCTGTTAACAGCTGGGCTGGCAACGGTCTGATTGGTCTGGACATCATCCCCACCAGTGGCGGAGCTCTGCCTGTCTCCAGCGTGTCCTCCATCGCTCCCAGCGGCCTCTCCATAAACTCAGAGAATGTGTTTGATGGTGCTCTGTCCGTGGCTGGTGAGCTGCCGTTCGTGAGTGCTGTGGCTTTGGAGGGCGTGCTGCCAAGCGGCGGTGCTGGCGCCGTCAGCTACAGCTGCGGTAACGGTGTTACTGCTATTGAGAGCATCGCTCCTGCTGGTGCCTATGGTGGTGCAGGTGCTTATGGTGGTGCTGGTGCCTATGGTGGTGCAGGTGCCTATGGCGCTGCCGGTGCCTCAGGACTTGCTGCTGGCTATGGACTCGGCGCTGGTGCTATCCCTGCTGCCGGCCTACAACTCGGCTATGGAGCTGGCGGCTGTGGATGTGGACAATACTAAATTTTATTATGATACACTCGTGTTCTGCTTTAAGTAATAAACTGAAATACTATGCAAATTATATTGTACTTTTCATTCCCTAACTGAAATCCTGATAAGTCTTTTGACGTAAAAATGATGATCTTCCACATGTTGACTGATAAAACTGAACTGCTGCTAACCAAGTCATAAATATCCCAGATCAAAAGGTATTTTTCATAGCCACATTCGAAATAAATTCTTAGACAGTCTCCAATATATAACGTGAAAACGTTGAAGAGTCCTCATAAGCGTAACAGCTTTAGGTCATGCAGAACAAAGCTTTGAGCTATGTAAAGAGGCAACCAGTCACCAGTAGTCACCACAGAATGTATTTTGACCTACAAATGTGGCGGTGATGTCTAAGTAAAGTTTTACTAACTACTAAGTTTATACTAAATATTGGATTTAAAAAAAAATCTGTACTTTTTATACGCATTTTTATTTCTGTGTGTGGTTATTAAAACCCGGCCAACCGCGGCTACTTGGACTCGAGCAGGAAGGGTACCGAACCATAGTCAATAAACGAGCAAATAATAACGTTTATTTTAGGGGGTTCCTCCAAACTATATTTATTATATTCATATACTTTCAGGCGCTTTTACTTGTTATAGCGGAAACAGAAATACATCATCTGTGAAAAATTCAACGGCCTGGTGAAAGGTGGACTCACGGCCGGACAGACGGACAGCTAAGTGTTAGTAACAAGATCCCATTTTTCTCTTTGGGTTCAGAACCCCAAAAAGACCTGAATATTAGATTCATGTAGAGATTTAAATCCAGTTTCAACTTTTGTAAATCAGTAAATATTTGTTCATTAGAAGTTTTTGCAAGAAAACCGAATCAACGGGCAGTTTGTTTTCATTGCATTTTTAAAGTAGCTCATTGTTACTTTGGCTTTGTAACTGTTCATACCTACTACACTTTTCACAAAATATTGTAAGCATGGTGTTTCGCTATCAGATAGTACAAATCTTCCACCAGCTGTTTCAATGTAATCTTTCAAATTGGATAATTACTTCTTGCATTAGCGCATATAGGCAAATAACAAAATCTATAGCTTTAATGTATTGTATATAGATTTTGCTTGAGCAGTCTGCACAGGTTTCATTTGAGAAATTAAAGGATGTATGTGATGAGAAACTACGAGAATTTTATCTCCATTACTAATGCTGACGATTTTCAATTTATCCTATTCCATGGCTAATACCGCCGCAAAGTCTTCAGTGCCAAAACAATGAGGAGAATTCTAATGGGTAAATGAAATACAGAATACTTTGCACAATTCTTGTCAGCTTTATTTTCACGGAGAAATCAGTTTCAACAGTATACAGGAGCAGCGACTGGAGTACCGCAGCCGCACGCGCACTGTCCAGAGATAGACACGGCACCAGCAGCTGGCACAGCGCCGCCGAAGCTCACAGCGCCCATGATGGGCACCTGTCCATACAGAGCGGTGTTACCGGTGACTGGCAGCTCACCAGCGACCGCCACGTTGCCTTCACCGGCGCCGCCGTACGCGGCGAGTCCAGAGCCTGCAGCGGGGTATGCACCAGCGAAGCCGGCGCCGGGGTAAGCACCAGCCAAGCCAGCGGCAGGGTAGGCGAGCCCAGCTAGTCCAGCGCCGTAGCCGCAGGGAGAGGCGGCAGAGAGAGCGGCGGAGGCGATGGCGGCGGCAGGTGCGTACGCGCCGGCGCACTGGCTAAACACATTCTGTACAAAAAGGAAAATCCATTGAAATAAAAGGTTAGACACCTTCAAATATAGATCCTTAACAGCAGAATCAGAGAATTATTTAAGTTAAGAAAACATAGATTTTTCACTCACCTGGACCAAGCAAGCTTGGATGCAGAGCAACAGAACAGCGAAGGTAGACATGTTTGATGTTTGTGTTCAACGAGAAGCTGAAGACTGAATGATGTTCCTACTTCTAGACCACGGTTATATAGTGCAAAAGTCTCCTCTTATCAAAGCAACGTGTTTTTGTTTCTATGTTCTGGTGAAACAAAGTCATGCACTTTTCTATTTCCCCACATTGCAACTACTGATAAAGGTACGAAAAGTTCATTTCAAAATGCACAAATTGCTGCAACACAACTAGATAAGCACTACGTTTCAGTATAAATAGTGGATCGATTCTTGGAAAACTCATAGTCAAGTTCACTTCAACACAAACTACAATGGCAGCCAAGCTGATCCTCGTCCTCTGCGCTCAGGCGCTCTTCGTGCAGGTGAGATACAATCAGTTCACCTTCTTATGTCAATTGAACGTGACACTCATTGTTTTTCATTGCTAATTTCATAACTATTACATACTTGCATGTGACACACTTTATATTACGTGATCGATATGACAGTAATATAAGATTATTTTCTAAAAACTAACAGATTTATAATTTGTTCGTTTACAGAGTGCATTCAGTCAGTGTTGGGGTCGCGCACCTATCGCTGGTCCTGCGTGCGGCTCAGCCTCGGCAGGCTTGGCGGCTCCTGGTCTCAGCGCCTCAGGGTGGGGAGCGTCCGGCTGTGCTGGTAACAGCTGGGCTGGCAACGGTCTGATTGGTCTGGACATCATCCCCACCAGTGGCGGAGCTCTGCCTGTCTCCAGCGTGTCCTCCATCGCTCCCAGCGGCCTCTCCATCAACTCAGAGAATGTGTTTGAGGGTGCTCTGTCAGCGGCTGGTGAGCTGCCGTTCGTGAGTGCTGTGGCTTTGGAGGGCGTGCTGCCAAGCGGCGGTGCCGGCGCCGTCAGCTACAGCTGCGGTAACGGTGTTACTGCTATTGAGAGCATCGCTCCTGCTGGTGCCTATGGTGGTGCAGGTGCCTATGGCGCTGCCGGTGCCTCAGGACTTGCTGCTGGCTATGGACTCGGCGCTGGTGCCATCCCTGCTGCCGGCCTACAACTCGGCTATGGAGCTCGCGGCTGCGGATGTGGACAATATTAAGAATGTGATCAAATCACTTATTGGTATTCGACAAAATGCAGCAATAAACAATTTAGAAAAATATTAATTTTGTTGGATTATTATTAATTTTGGTTTAATAAACTAGGAAACATAAGCAGAAGCACCTTTTTAATTTCATGCTGATTAAGCACAAATAGTGAAAAAATCTATACTTCATCCAAATTCTATGTCATAAGTTTAACACAGTTTACTTGTGCTTGGCAATTGTTCATTAAAACTTAATGAATGGCTCTCATTTTACATTTACGGAAGTTGAAACTCGTCATACTGGGAGATTTTTTAAATGATAGAGAATAGAGGGATGTCCTATCTACGCAAGACGTGTCCCATGCCGCTTTCAACGGGAATAATGACAAACCGTCTGGTCGAGATAGTTCGTGCCCGAGTCCGACAAGAACTTGACTGGTTTTTAGGGTTCCGTACCCAAAGGGTAAAACGGGACCCTATTACTAAGACTACGTTGTCTGTCTGTCTGTCTCCGAGCCGCGTTTCATAATTCGTGCTAGCTATAAAGCTGAAATCTTCACAAATGATGTACAGTCACGAGCAATAATATGTATACATTGTCACATTTCCTAAAATATCTAAACTTCTACCTTTCAAAAACTATGTGTACGCCATATATTTTTCTAAATGAATTAACCATCAAACTGTGTCAAAACTAGGTATACGTTGGTTTCACAGTAATGTAAACGAAAAAGAATCATTAGAAAATAACCCTTCTAACGTCTTTATACAGTATGCATGACAATTTCCATAAGATGTATACAAAATGTATACATGTAATAGAAATTGTATACGTGTTATCGAAACTGTCATGGATATGTTATGGACTGGGTGATTAATGCGGGCATTATTCATAATCTGCGAGCATTATGAATAATGTCTAGCTCTATTGGGCTAAGTGATTAATTACTATCTAAACTTCATTTTTTATCACATTGCACGGTCATTATTATATTGCTACATGACATTTGGGCAGTTTGATAATAAAGCCAAATTTGAATTTGCGGTTCAGGGAGGGAAGAACGCGTGACACGGTTTGACCAATCAGAGACCGCTACTCAGCATGCGACTCATGCGGTGGGCGCTATTGTTTGTGTTTAGTTTTGCATTGTAAGCGAATACGGACGAACGCGGATAGGTTTTAATTTCGTAACTCATCGTCCAAAAAATATATATCCTAGAACATTAGCTGAAAGTTAGGTTTTAATGACAGAAACGAATTGCTGTAAATCCGACTGCACGCAGTCTTGTCTGCCCTACCCCTAGAGTGTAATTCAAAATCGCGTAGGCGCGGAGAGGCGAGGCGGGCCGCGAGTTGAGGAGCAGGTGGTTCTGCGACGATAAACTCGCGTGGGACCGCCGGAGCCCCGCAGCGCCGGAGCCGTGACAGAAATCATGCTTGCTGCAAAAAACTGAAACTTCCACACTGACAAAACAATGACGTTCCAAGCTTTACAAAATCTGACTGATTACTTAAATTGTTAAACATTTAGTTTATTTTAAGTAACAATAAAAATGAAAAATTATTGATCAAATTCATTTGTATTACTCTGCCCAAAGGGCGATGTACAATATGTGGAATGCCCGGTCAATTAGATTATTTGAATGATTATTATTAAATTGCTCTCTCAGATTGGGCATTTTTCATACTGACCGGGCATTATGTATAATGCAAAATTTATCATTTGGTCCACAACAGATACATTTAAATGACATTGAAAGTATATAACTACTTTTTCTTATTTTTATTGAAATTCTTGTAACATTGCTTAGAATACAATGCGATGTAGACATTACAGTTATATAAATTAACTAGCTTCTGCCAGTGGCTTTGCCCGTGCATAATATTGTCTTTCATGAATCTGAGGGAAGACGCTTTCAAATCGTTAAAAACAAATGACACGTCAATGACGTCACGCACCAAATGACAAAGACAACAATATTCGACTAGGCGCTCTGTCTCTCTCTCACTTATAAAAATGCTTTCAAATAATTAAAAACAAATGACATGTCAATGACGTCACGCGCGAAATGACAAAGACAACAATATTGCAATAGGCGCTCTGTCTCTCTCACTCACTTATAAAAATGCTTTGATTTTTTTAAAAACAAATGACACGTCAATGACGTCACGCACGAAATGACAAAGACAACAATATTCCACCAGGCACTCTGTCTCTCTCTTTCATAAAAATGCTTTCAAATGTTGCCAATATTACAATATTGCCGTGGGAAGTTACAACAGTTTTATGACGGTGTACGAAAATAAAATTGTCAGTCGCCGAAGGCTACTACCTACCTTTCTGTAATATCAGTACAGGTATTAGAGATAGTATTTTAGAGATGGCAATATCTAACGGGGCTGTGATTACATATTTTCGAAATTGTACTGTATATATGTTATTGAAGTTTACTTGAGTACATAATTTTGCATCTAAAGGTTAATATAATATTTTGGTAATATTATTGTTTACGAAATTTTGATAAAAATGTGTAGTCAATTTTGACACAATTTATGTTTACATAATTATTGAACACAGTGAAGCATCCTTATTTTTGCAATTAAATGTTGGCTACATGAATTTGAATTTTAAGGGTGTTTCTATGTTATTACTCGTGACTGTACATATTTCCATTGCCGCTACAAGAACAAATAGTTAAAATTTAAAAAGATAATTTAGTAAGGGTCCCTATACAATAAACGTGTAAAACCGCAAATAATAACTTTTGAGATTCTATATTTCGAGTATGGTAATAAAAGTTTTTCTTTTATCACCGCCGATAAGGAAAAAATAATCAAACGACTCTGCGGAAATCAATATTCTGTCTATCTCTGGATTTGCTTACTAGTGATAAGATTTGACATTAGCCCCATATAAGTAATGTCAATTTTTTATCTCTGGTAAGCAAATCCAGAGTTAGATAGGTTATTGGGAACGGCCGTAAGCGTTAAGCACACTGAGATGAAACAGTCGGCCGAAAGTCGGTCGGTCGGTGTAGGTAGAATTTTTTTTTAAGAATATCGCTGTGGAGGTATGAGAGCAGAGAGTAAAGCTCGTCACACCTCGGAGGTAAAGGGAGGATCCTCCGAGCGGACGGGTGTTATGTCCGGCGGGCTGCTGCCCGACTGTTGTTGTCGGGGTGTTCTATTATGTATCCAAGTTGCGCGCGAACACTGCTTGCGCAATGCAGGATAGTTATTCCACATTGTAGATATATTCCATGGTGTAGGTAGTGGTACCCCTAGATCGCCATTCCCATCGAAGTTATTAATCCGTCTTATACCGGCAAAATACCTCATCTTTATAAAGTGATTGCTACCGTTCATAATGATTCATGAGTTCGAGCAAACTATCAGTCAACTAAAAGTTTTGGAAGCAATTGAAAAAATGTCTGCCTCTTGCTTTTGCTGACCTGCATTTGTTTTGCGGCCGAAGGTGTTGTGCTTGGGTGCTTCAATATTGTATTGAAGACTATTCAGAGTCAAATTTCTGCAATCGATTTTCAACCTTATCACAATGGAGGTAGGTTAATGTTGGATTGGTAAAAGACAGATTCGTATACGTTGACCTGCTGTTGTCTGTATATCATTTGTGAAGATTTCAGCTTTATAGCTAGCACGGATTATGAGATACAGCTCGGAGACAAACAGACAGACAACGTAGTCTTAGTAATAGTCTTAGTAATAGGGGAATAATAGTCTTAGTAATAGGCTAGTAATAGTCTTACTAATACTAATAGGGTCCCGTTTTAGCCTTTGGGTTAAGCCGGCTCTACACTCGCGGCGCGAACGGTCGCGAAACCTCGCGACAACTGCGAATCACGAGTGTGGATGTTGTTCACGCGTTCGCGTTCGCGCTTCGCGCCGTTCCCCGATCAGTGTCGGTTTTTTGGCCCGCGACAAAGGGTTTGCGGCGCGCGAACGTGAACGCATCTACACTCGCATTTTTCCGCAGTAGCGGACAGGACATCGAAAGGTGGTAGTGGTGGAGTCACGAACAAGACTGTGAAGATTTGCGAGTGTGGAGGGACACAGTTCACGCGTGGATCGCGGCATACATTCACGGCGTGAAATAACGGCGCGACTTCACGCGCGAGTGTAGAGCCGGCTTAAGGAACCCCAAAAAACCAGTCAAGTTCTAGTCGGACTCGGGCACGAACTATCTCGACCCGACGGTATGTCATTATTCCCGTTGAAAGTGGCATGGGACACGTCTTGCGTAGATAGGACATTCCTCTATTCTCTATCATTCAAAAAATCTCCCAGTATGTCGAGTTTTAACTTCCGTAAATATAAAATGAGTGCCATTCACTGAGTTTTAATGAACAATTGCCAAGCACAAGTAAACTGTGTTAAACTTATGACAAAGAATTCGGATGAAGTATAGATTTTTTCACTATTTGGGCTTAATCAGCATGAAATTAAAAAGGTTTGTAGTTTTCTAACATCAGGTAGGTATTAGGTGCTTATGTTTTCTAGTTTATTAAACCAAAATGAATAATAATCCAACAAAATTAATATTTTTCTGAATTGTTTATTACAGCATTTTATCGAATACCAATAAGTGATTTGATCACATTCTTAATATTGTCCACATCCGCAGCCGCGAGCTCCATAACCGAGTTGTAGGCCGGCAGCAGGGATGGCACCAGCGCTGAGTCCATAGCCAGCAGCAAGTCCTGAGGCACCGGCAGCACCATAGGCACCTGCACCACCATAGGCACCTGCACCACCATAGGCACCAGCAGGAGCGATGCTCTCAATAGCAGTAACACCGTTACCGCAGCTGTAGCTGACGGCGCCAGCACCGCCGCTTGGCAGCACGCCCTCCAAAGCCACAGCACTCACGAACGGCAGCTCACCAGCCACGGACAGAGCACCATCAAACACATTCTCTGAGTTTATGGAGAGGCCGCTGGGAGCGATGGAGGACACGCTGGAGACAGGCAGAGCTCCGCCACTGGTGGGGATGATGTCCAGACCAATCAGACCGTTGCCAGCCCAGCTGTTACCAGCACAGCCGGACGCTCCCCACCCTGAGGCGCTGAGACCAGGAGCCGCCAAGCCTGCCGAGGCTGAGCCGCACGCAGGACCAGCGATAGGTGCGCGACCCCAACACTGGCTGAATGCACTCTGTAAACAAACACATAATAAATCTGTTAGTTCTAAGAAAACAATCTTACATTACTGTCTTATCGATCACGTAATATAAAGTGTGTCAGATGCAATAATAATTAATTACGTAATTTGAATGAACAACAATGAGTGTCACGTTCATTTGACACAAAAAGTTGAAGTTATATCTGACCTGCACGAAGAGCGCCTGAGCGCAGAGGACGAGGATCAGCTTGGCTGCCATTGTAGTTTGTGTTGAAGTGAACTTGACTATGAGTTTTCCAAGAATCGATCCACTATTTATACTGAAACGCTTATCTAGTTGTGTTGCAGCAATTTGTGCATTTTGAAATTAACTTTTCGTACCTTTATCAGTAGTCGCAATGTGGGGAAATAGAAAAATGCATGACTTTGTTTCACCAGAACATAGAAACAAAAACACGTTGTTGTGATAAGAGGAGACTTTTGCACTATATAACCGTGGTCTAGAAGTAGGAACATCATTCAGTTTTCAGCTTCTCGTTGAACACAAATATCAAACATGTCTACCTTCGCTATTCTGTTGTTCTGCATCCAAGCTTACTTGGTCCAGGTGAGTGACAAATCTATGTTTTCTTAAATAATTGTCTGATTCTGCTGTTTAGGGTCTATATTTGACGGTGTCTAACCTTTTATTTCAATGGATTTTCCTTTTCGTACAGAATGTGTTCAGCCAGTGCGCCGGCGCGTACGCACCTGCCGCCGCCATCGCCCCCGCCGCTCTCTCCGCCGCCGCTCCCTGCGGCTACGGCGCTGGACTAGCTGGGCTCGCCTACCCTGCCGCTGGCTTGGCTGGTGCTTACCCCGGCGCCGGCTTCGCTGGTGCATACCCCGCTGCAAGCGCTGGACTCGCCGCGTACGGCGGCGCCGGTGAAGGCAACGTGGCGGTCGCTGGTGAGCTGCCAGTCGCCGGTAACACCGCTCTGTATGGACAGGTGCCCATCATGGGCTCTGTGAGCTTCGGCGGCGCTGTGCCAGCTGCTGGTGCCGTGTCTATCTCCGGACAGTGCGCGTGCGGCTGCGGTTCTCCAGTCGCTGCTCCTGTATCATACTGTTGAATCATCCATCTTTACCCAGAAATTAATAAATGGCTTTGAACTGTGCAATACATGTGTTATTCCTTCCTTATATCCAATGATTCTTTCGCGAATAATATTAAGTTATAACAAACACCAGATGATCGATGCCCTATGCCTTATCTAGGAGCCGTAGTACTATGTAGTACACTTTATGCTCGGTTCCAGAAGAAGAAATGACTCGTTCTGCTTACAGATGAAATTTAGTCCTTAGTTTAAATACATGGAGACCGTTTTGCATTCCGCTTATCAGTGTTTTAAAAGCCGAATATGGCGGTCCCACGCGAGTTTATTGTCGCAGATAGGTTTAACGCTCACCACCGCAGCTTTGGTTTGCTGGCCGGCGGTGCCGGCCAGCCTCAGCCGCGGTGGCGAGTGTTACAACCACCTGCTCCTCAACTCGCGGCCCGCCTCGCCCCTCCGCGCCTACGCGATTTTGAATTACACTCTAGGGGTAGGATAGACAAGACTACGTGGAGTCGGATTTACAGCGATTCGTTTCTGCCATTAAAACCTGACTTTTAACGATGTTTTAGGACATTTATTTTATAGCAATAAATAAACATTCGGAATAATACATATTATTCAACATAATACTTAGAATATTTTAATTTAGGTCATCACTATCACATCATTCACATCTAACGAGTTAATAGCACTTTTGACTGATGCTTTATTTCAGTTAAAACTACTTTTGACCAAGAGTGTCAGTCAAAATAACTTTTAACTGCAAAATTGCAGTCAAAACTACTATTGACCAATAATTTTCAGTCAAAATCAGTTTTAACCAACCTCTTTAGTCAAAAGTAGTTTTGACTGATTTTGCTAGTCAGTAGTAGTTTTGACTGGTTAAGAGTTCTGACTGCGTCATATACATCACCGCCACTATGGAACAAAAAATCAAATTGAAGAAAAAAATTGTCTGTCGGTCAAAATACATTCTGTAGTGACTGGTTGCCTCTTCACATAGCTCAAAATTTTGTTCTGCATGACCTAAAGCTGTTATGCCTATTACGGTTCTTCAATATTGTCACACTTTGTTTTGGAGACTCTTCAAGAGTTTATTTCGAATCTGGCTATGAAAACAAAGACCTTCTGATTTAGGGAACTTATGGTAGTACTCCCAACAAGACTGTTAAGTTTTATCATATTTTTTCTTATATAGAAAGACTAATCAGCCATGCGATTCTCTAACTGACACATCATAGATGACAACAAAGACGACCTCACAAATGACATGCTTTTCGGTTTGAAGGATAAAATCGAAGGCGAAGTCGTCGTTGTCGTCGAAGGCGAGGATGATTTTTCATACATTTGGAAC
>NWSH02000087.1:2512272-2529127 GCA_002382865.2 Heliothis virescens
AGAATGAAATGAAAGTAGCTAGTTAACCTACTCAATAGGGCAATGAATAGGAACTTCTAATGAAACAGTGTTATAAACCTATAAACTGTATAAAAAAAACACTGGAATAATAATGGTAATAAAGGAATAATTGGAACGATCTCACGAATATCCGAATCCTTATCCACAAAGTCCAGTTGCGACTTCAAATCTTCAACCGTAGGCGACGATGAAACAGCTGTTTTCTATCGCTGTGACGCGGGGTCAAAGTCCTCCAACGTCTAGCACAACTTTGTTCTTGTAAAATAATCTTCTCGCTGCGTAGGTTTTCTTGCGAAGGACCAATTTGTTCGATAGCTTCGTAGCGGGAGCAAGTGAAATACAAGTTTTAGGTAAACTGATGTATAATTGATTATTAATAAAAGAACAAAGTAACAAATAAAGAAACGCGGTCTCAATGCCGGGGTAAGGTGTGAAGTGGCTTGTGAATCGCGGCGCTCGCGAACCGTCGCCCGCGCCGCCCGCGCGCCCTCTTCACCCCGCGTAGACCCGCCGCTGGTACTCCGCCCGCGCGCCGCCGCAGCCGCCGCGCTCCTCCATTCGCCCGCAGCGATGTCGTGCATAGACAGGTACTAACAATAATATCTCGGCTTAATAGCCAAGAGCCTCGACTAACACCTAAGAAGGCTCTCGTTAGACGGTTGGATCAAGCGCTTGATGCAGAAAGCTGTACTTCTGGACACGGCACGCATCGTCAGGAGGTTTCTCTCTATGGAGCTTAGACCATGTTCCCGATGCCGCCGGTGGGACACTATTTTTATATTTTTAAATATTTTGTGAAATATTTAAAAATGTAAATATTACTAAATAAATATAAATTTAAGAACGTTTTTGATACTTTATCTGCAATCTATGGAGTTGTCCAAAGTTCAATCAGTTAGCGTAACTGACAAAGTTACAAAAAAAATAAAAAGTCATTTATTCAAAGTAGGCTGAAAATCAGCACTTTTTGGAGGTGCATTTTTAGAAAAGACAAGACGCCCTTCACCACTTTCTATGTGTTTTTGCTTGGAAGAAAAAATGGTGAAATAAACTCCGCTGCAACAATACTATACTTCCATGTGTAATCTATACTAATTTTATAAAGCTTGAGAGTTTGTTTGTTTGTTTGAACGCGCAAATCTCAGGAACTACTGGTCCAATTAAAAAAAAATCAATTTTAGATAGCCCATTTATCGAGGAAGGCTATAGGCTACTTTTCATCCGGGTGCGCGCAGTAGTTCCCATGGAAAAGCGGGTGAAACCGCTGGCGGAAGCTAGTGTTTAAATGAGACATTTGGTTAAGTAAACTTAAAACAGTCAAAGGTTTTAAGTTTACTTCATTCATCGTCATTTTACTTGGGACTCGTATTCGTAAAAAGATCGATTGGCCAGGACCAAGGCAAGGAAGGAAGAGTTAGGTTTAAATAAATTTATTTTTCTTAGATTTTGTTTAGTTATTGATTTCGATTACCTGAAAGAAATTGGACCTGATTTCACCAACAACATTTCCAAAAACAACTGTTTGCTTTGAAAATTCAACATGTAATATCATAGTTAGTAGAATAGAATAGAATAGAAGTTTATTGTTTCCAGTATTACAGCAAACAGAAAAATAAATACTTAACATGGAAGCAAAAGAAGAAACCGAAAGCAAAAGGTTTGAGCACAGTGTTGTTTTAAGAAAACTGTCGCGTCATAATATGTTGTCGGTGAAATTCGCCGTTTAACCCACTAATCATCCTAATACATTTTATAAGACATGATCCTTGCAGACTAATCTATACTAATTTTATAAAACTGAAGAGTTTGTTTGTTTGAACGCGCTAATCTCAGGAACTACTGCTCCGATTTGAAAAATTCTTTCAGTGTTAGATAGCCCGTACGCAGTAGTTCCCATGGAACCACTGGCGGAAGCTAGTCAGATTATATAATTTGTGTACAATGCATTTTTATAAAAAAACAAGACCATCTGTTATGTTAAGCTAGGGTGCTGAAAGAAATTAACTTGGTCGTAGAAAGCACCTTATGCACTTACCTATCAGACATTTAACGTCTAAGACATTACCTATAATGGGCCTGTGGAGGTATGAGAGCAAAGCTCATCACACCGAGTGGTAAAGGGAGGATCCTCCGACCGGACCGGTATTATGTACTGTGGGCTACGTCCGACAGTTGTAGTCGGGGTGATCTATATGTATTCAATCCGCCTTTGAACACTGCTTGCACGATGCAGGTGGTTTCACTTCCAATGTAAATGATTTTACATTATACATTGTGTAGTGGTATCGCTACAGGCCAAAATAATCAGGGTAAAATAGCAAAAACTTCAAGTTTATCAACATTTTATAATAATTTATTTATCAATAAATAAGTTACATTTAAATTAAACTAAGGCAATTGAATTCTTAAACCTAATACCCATAGGGTTTGTTGGCAACATTGCCATACCCTGGCAATTTGGTACTCTGAGCACTTGACCCACGAGGTGCACAGCTGCCACTAATAGTGACAGTGCCACCACAAGCCACATTGCCATTAAACGCCACTTTGCCAGTCAATGGCACGTGGCCTGTTACAGACGTCATGCCACTAACTGGCAATTCCCCATTCACAGCTACATCTCCGTTTCCAGCACCTCCATAGGTCGTGGTTGGCATGCCAGTGTTGGCATTGTATTTAATTGGCGTGCCATTACTAACAATCCGTTTATTTGGCACGCCGGCCCCATAAGCTTGATTTGGCATACCAGCATTTGCATACGCTTGATTATTAGGCTTTATTTGACCGTATGTGCCAATTGGTTGGTTTGGTCCTATTTGCACCATATTTGGTCCACTAATAGCCGCTAATTCTGGGGATATTCTGCCTATTTGTTGTCCTGGGTTACCCAGATTAGGGTTGGGTTGATATTGAAGTCCATTATTCACTGGAGGGCCGTTGACACGTTGAGTGAGTGCATACTGGAAGGAGAAAGATAATGTTTAATCGTTATGTTTTTAATTATGGAGAGTTTTTTTATGTGGACTTAAACATGAAAAAATAATAAAACTAATAAAAAAACGTTGATGATAGAGATGGGTCACTATTGTCACCCAGGGACACCCTACGATGGACATCGCAGTCGGGAGAGGGCCCGAAAGAAAAGGTGGGACGACCTAGAAACCTAGCATCAAGACCGGTGGCTTCGTTCAAGATAAAATGGGGAGGCCTTTATCCAGCAGTGGCACAGTATAAAATAAATACATCAAAATTAACATTTTAAGTTTTAGTTAAATTAACAAAACATACAAACCTGGACAAAACAATTGACTAAACAAAAGAAGAGAAAAGAAGA
Organism: Heliothis virescens; assembly: GCA_002382865.2. Classification (NCBI taxonomy): domain Eukaryota; kingdom Metazoa; phylum Arthropoda; class Insecta; order Lepidoptera; family Noctuidae; genus Heliothis; species Heliothis virescens. The sequence continues at coordinate 2,515,628 of NWSH02000087.1, forward strand.
CATGACTATACAACTGCTTAAGAGAACAATCTCGAATGATATACAAACGTTAAAAAATCCTTTTATAACGAACACATTTTGAAATAACCGTTATGTTATCTTGATAAACATCAAAAAGTTGATCAATTGTTTCTTAGAATCGATCGATAGAGACCTGTAAAGATAAAAGATGTACGTCATTATCAAGACGACATCTATCTAACTCTAAAAAATTGCGTCGAAAAATTCCTCCTGATCGCTGCCAACCGGGAGTGTACCCAAAAGGCTGGCGGCATTGCCTCGTTGGATTGCAATGCTTATTTGTTGACCGAAATAGAAGCCAGCCTTTGGGTCACGGGTAAATATTATAAAATAGATAAGTACTTTGTAAATATTATGTAAATAAACACTGTAAAAAACTCTAACTCTGAAGTAATTATGACAGCGCAAGTTGTTCTGAGTTTTCTTAGTTTAAACATAGATGGAGCTTGTGTCTGTGATAAGGTATGTACAGACGACAGCACATCAAGTTACCACAATCTGTCAAATTTCTGCAATAGATTTTTAACCTTATCGCAATGGCGGTAGGTTAATATTTGATTGGTAAAATTTGACAGATTCGTATACGTTGACCTGCTGTCGTCTGTACCTATAAATACAATTTCCATAGAAAATAAGGCCTTTTGAATAAAGTCCTATTTAGAAGTGTTTTGCGAATGGGATTCGATGTCTAGGTCAGGACGAAATTGCTTTGTGAATTATCAGGAATTTTCAGAAAGCAGCCCGGAATCTGAAAGCTGGTAGTGTTATCCCCGTGCTTGGGAGGACACGAAGGTAAAGCTTCGACTGTTCCCCAACGTATAGTCGTTGTTAGAATTCCACATCAGAGGCCGTGAGGCTCATTCAAGAAAACTCTGACATTGGGTCATTAAACCAGAAGAAGAAGTCCCTGATACAATATGGCATTTCAACGACCATTATCCAGGTCTTTTTTCAAGTTCAACAATACCCTTTAACTAACTACATTCGAAAATACGCTGCAGAAATCGCAACCTTAAAAAATATTACTATTGTAACATTATCTACCGCACGCACTATCAAAAATTTATGTAATAGATAGATATTACGCGTTGATTATTACAGCTCATATTACTAAACAATATTGTAATTTATTAGTATAAATTCTCAAATTATTAACTAGAAAACCATTCCCAACTTTGTTTTGTAGAAACGAACATACAGATCCAAAATGGCGGCCAAGTCTCTCCTTGTCCTTTGCGCTTCAGCGTGTTTCGTTAAGGTAAATTAATACTACTGAAGACTCAATAAAATAGTAAAACATTGCAATTTCTATATAAAAAATCAAAATATCAGATCCAAAGTGAGATCGAGAAAAAAATATAAACAATTTTATCCCTTTTTGCAATTCAACAATTGATTTTAACACTAAAGGCTTCTTCCAGTCAGAAGATCTAACTAAATTCCTTTATACAATTTCAGATGCTGTCAGCCCAATGCATCGGAGCCGTGAACACCATTGCTGGCAACAACCTAGTTGCTGAGGAGTTACTCACTGGCAATATATTAGCTGGAAACCTGGCCTATGGAAGTCTAGGAGCCCCCTACAGACAAGGCTTCGGCTATGCTGCAAACACCATTGCACCAACGACTGGTGGTGGTTTCGCAGTCACCAGCTACTCTCCGATCGCCCCATCTGGCATAACTGTCATTTCTGACAACGCCATCGAAGGGGCATTGGCTGTGAATGGAATGATGCCTTTCTTAGGTGCTATAGCTTTAGAAGGTGCGTTACCCACTGCTGGTGCTGGTGGTATTAACTATGGCTGCGGTAGTGGTGCCGTGGCTATTGTAAGTGAAGGCGTGGCTAATGCTGGTCTGTATGGTCCCGTGGCTAATGGCCCAGCGTACCCAGCAACGGGCTATGGGCTAGCTGGTGTGGGTTATGGCCCAGCTCTGGGCAATGGACTCGGTTTTGGAAGACCTGGACTTGGATTGGGCTGTGGAGCGTTTTAAATAGTTCGTTAAGTTGTTGTTTGTGTAAATAAATAAATGTTGTTTTGTTGTAAAAGTATTTTTGTGTATTTTTTGTTCATTAGCTGACCCTATAATAACCCTTGTGATAAAAAACACAGCAAAAAAGGAACTAACCAGATCCAGACATTTGAGTGTGATGCGATGACTAAAGGAAATAGAGATTTAGTCTATAGTTTCGTACACAAGAAAAATTGGACCATTGACATAAATATAGCTCTTCAGTCAGTTATGATTAAAAATTGTGTCCCGTGTTTAAAATCATGCGAAGTTTATTAGTTTGCCTGTCATTTTACTTTTTAAATGACGATACTTATTCGCTTATTTACTCACAAGTAAAAACTAACGCTATAGGAATATAGCTATATAGAAACTCTTTGTTTGTCTGTCTGTCTGGCTGGCCTTCACGCCAAAACTAATGAACTGATTCAGACATTTAGTACTCCGATAGTCTACAGTCTGAGTAAATAAATAGCTTACTTTTTATCCGGGTGTGGGAAGTATAGTTGCCAAATCTGAAGTGATACTCACATCGCTATTGGAGGTTGTTCAGGAGGGTCATAAAATACATAAATATTCAATTGAAACTAACGCACACGGGAAATGACTACTATGCGCTGCTTTTTTTGTGGTTGAAATTTAACAGAAAGTATTTCAGAATTATATATTTTTAATTATTTAAATTTAATAAAAAAACAAACTAAATAATTATTAATCATCGTTTGCGTTTGTGTGAAAGCGCAAAGCGGTTGTAACGCTACTAACACATTTAAATACGGCTAGTATATACTAAATTAGCATTAATAGCCTTTTCCATACTAGGTTTGGGTCGGCTTTTAGTCTAACCGGATGCTAATGCAGTGTTTTATATGGAGCGACCGCCTTCTGACCTCCTCAAACGGGCAACCCGATACTCCTGGTCAGTAAGACTGGTTGTCAATGTTTCTGGCTTCTGAATCCGTAACGACTGTTTTGTTCAAATGACAGCCGGGACCCACCAATTTATCGTGCCTTCCGAAACACGGGAGAACTTGTCATAACGAAATGGCCACCTATCTATGTACTTACTGACCGCGCCAAGCGTTGCTTAACCTTATGGTCAATCGATCAACGAGATTTATTTAGCTCTTCTAGGTAAGGAAAATGTAAATAAATAAAATAATTTAGGGCATGTGCGCATACCTACTATTTTTAAGTAGGTAATATTTGATACCTATTAATACAATAGAGAAGGTAAGAAAATTTTGTACCAACTCTTGAACCACATTTTATGCAAATACATGAAATTATTATGTATGTCTCTGCCATGCCACGGGACTACAGAGTCCCGGAATTTTGGAAGGCGAACGTGGGGCCGAAGCCAACACAAATTATTATTATTATTAAGGCCTAGGATCAGCAGTGGAAGTCCTAAGGCTGACTACAGTAGAGAGATTTTGCTTTCTTTAGATTTTTAAAAGAAAATAGAAGCATGTAAAGAGATTTTCCAAGTACAGAGGAAATTCTCATAACATAAATGGATCGCTGCTTAACTTTAGGGTGTGCCTGGCAGGGGGTAAATTGTCCTCCACCGACTTCGCCCCCACTGGCGGATAGTGACACATTTTTAGGGTTCCGTACCCAAAGGGTAAAACGGAACCCTATTAGTTTTACCCTATTACTAAGACTTCGTTGTCTGTCTATCTCCAGGCTCTATCTTATTAACCGTGATAGCGTTTTACCCTTTGGGTGCGGAACCCTGAAAACAAACAGAAAAAGTATCTTGTATCTTTGTGAGGTCGGAAACTTTTCAGACCACCCTCGTTTAAAGGAGCTTCCAGTCTATTAGTTCCAGTATTTTACATAGGGCGACTGCCTATCTGACCTCTTCAATTTGACCTGCTTTAAAACTTGATAAGACTGGTTGCTATGACATGATGATTACCAATCCACGAACTGACCGCGTTAAGCGTTGCTTTACCTTATGATCAATTGACCCATGCGGCTGTGATTTAGCCAAAAGCCTATTAATCTAACAACATTTCTCAATCTATACTAATATTATAAAGCTGAAGAGTTTGTTTGTTTAAACGCGCTAATCTCAGGAACTACTGGTACGATTTGAAAAATTCTTTCAGTGTTAGATAGCCCATTTATCGAGGAAGGTTATAGGCTACTTTTTATCTAGGTGCGCACTTTAGTTCCCACGGGAAAGCGGGTGAAACCGCTGGCAGAAGCTAATAATTTCATATAAATGACCTAACTAATGCAAGTTAAAAACAAAATCAAGAACTACTATTTATCTTATCAATAAGAAAATGTTACCACAAACTGTGTTACAATTCAAAGGTAACTATTACACATATTAACACAGAATTTGTAACGTTTATAATGTAACAATTTACTATAAAAAGTTGGAAAAATAAAATTAAAATATCATTCATTCATTCGTTCTTCAGGACACAACAAGAAATAAAAAGAAAATGGCTTTCAAGCTTTACCTTTTGGTCGCTTCAGCGCTTTTTGTAAAGGTAAATATATATTGTTAATTTGATTAAAGTACTCTATCTTCTGTTCTTCTCATTTCTTGCTATACATTTTTGCCTAGCTTGTCAACCGACTTCAAAAAAGAAGGTTGTCAATTCGACCGTATATGTTTTTTAAGTGCGTTTGCGGATATCTTCGTCATTTATGAACCCATTTTTAAAAAACTTTTTTGTTTAACTCTTTAATTGTAGACATAAATAAACATAACCTTAGCTAAGCAAAGGCAAAATCACTAATGCACATTTTTATTTTCCAGACTATTTCAGGCCAGTGCATCGGTGTTGCCAACAACATCGCCGGCACTGCCTTAGCAGCTGAGGAGCTCGCACTAGCCGGCAACGCCCTCGCGTACGGCTCCAACCTCGCAGGGCGAACCGGCTACCCCGGCAGCTACGGCCTGGCTGCCAACTCCTTCGTGCCGTCCAGCGGCGGCGCCTTCGCAGTCACCAGCTACTCCCCCATCGCGCCCACCGGCATCACCGTCATCTCGGAGAACGCTATCGAAGGCGCGCTCACTGTCAACGGAGAGCTGCCGTTCTTGGGCGCTGTGGCTGTGGACGGTGCGCTGCCCACTGCTGGCGCTGGCGGCATCAACTACGGCTGCGGCAGTGGCTCCGTGGCTATCGTCAGCGAGGGTGTGGCGCCTGCTGGTGCCTACGGCCCCGTGGCTCCTGCCGCTGGTTTAGCTCCCAACAGAATCGGTTATGGACCTGGTCTGGCTGGACCCGGTTTGGCTGGACCTGGTCTGGGAATTAATGGTCTTGCTGGTCCTGGCTGTGGCTGCCAAAGCAGAATCTACTAATTAAGTTTATAATATTGTGAAGTTGTTGATTTTTTCGTTTGAGTTTAATTATATAGAAATTATTTAAAGAAATGTTTGTCTTTGTATTTTTTCTTTTTTAACATCCGGAACAAGCCTTCCTACGAAAAAAATTACGAAAACTCCAAAGAATTAGTAGTCTAACTTGTGTTTAGCAGCAGCATATACGAAGATAACAATAGCCCATATTGCGCTCACCAACACGCATGCCCAGCGTGGTGAGTATGGGCAAATGTCCCCTGCTTGGAGGAGGCCTTTGTCCAACCGTGGACGTGTTTCATCAGTGATGAAGACATGATGCTGATGCAATAGATGATCTAAATATAACTAACAAACATACCTACATATTTTATTTATAAATACATAGTTATTATGCAAACGTAGCTATTTATAACTTTTTTGCATTATGACTCCAATTACATTGTGCGAAAAGGCACCTTGTGACGGTACTCATTTTTTGTTTGATCGTGTGATTAGCTTAGATTTACTCTGGATAGATTAACTCTGGATTTGTTTACAAAAAATCCAGAGCTGAAAAAAATCGGGAAGTTCAAATTGTTACAAACATTGCTGCTAGATGTCGCTGTAGGTTTATGCATCTCACAAAGCTACTTACGCCTAACACTAACTTCATAATAACGCATAATATTGCCAGTCTAGTCTAGTCTAAAATAATTTCAATAAGAATAAATAAATTCGTTGTTGTTGGTTCTACGCGCGGCTCCTGTAGGATTGAAATGTAAGCTTACACTGCTGATACTACGACTTTGAATTATTAGTAGGATATGCTGTCCATCCAGAACTGAAGATCACAAGTACAGACAACAGCACATCGAGTTACCACAATCTGCAAAATTTCTGCAATAGATTTTCAATCTTATCACAATGGAGGTAGGTTGATGTTCGATTGGTAAAATTTGACAGATTCGTATACGTTGACCTGCTGTCGTCTGTACTTAGGACGCAGGGCATATCTAAATATATAAAACTCAAAGGTAACTGACAGACATAGTAATCTATCAACGCACAGCCTAAAGGATCGGGCTGAAATTTGGCATGCGGGTAGATGTTATGACGTAGGCATCTGCTAAGAAAGGTTTTCTTGAAATTCCTGCTCCTGCAGGGAAAAACAGGATTTTAAATTTTGCGCGGGTGAAGCCGCTGGCAGAAGCCTTTTTAGTTATAGGTAGGACTTTTCCGCCTGACCACTTGCGCTCTAAACCTGTGGCGCTGCTTCAAGTAAATCACTTGTAGATTTCACATATTGGGAAAGAATAATATGGTTTATTTTAAGGGCAACGAGGCAAAGCTTAAAAGTGCTTCTACTTCATATCAACAAGTAATAATGAACTTAATGGTAGTCAGGAGGGAGTGTCTACGATAGTACTTATAAATAGATGGGCGGACGATCTGGCCAAGGTCACCGGGAAGCAAGGGATGCGGGTCGTTGAAGATCGAGTGAAGTGGGGAACCTTAGTGAGGCCTTTGTCCAGGGGGGTGATTCTCTAACGCAAAACATCTTTACAACCAAGAAATCATCGTTGCAACATCCGATGAAAACTTATCGGCATTCATTAGTTATAAGTGCGCGATCGCAGCGCTTCAACGATGTTGACCGCGCGACATAGAACTAAAATATGGTCCCAAATGTATGAAAAACGGTATTCAGCAACACAAATTATCGTCGCCTTCGACGACAACGACAACAGCAGTGAACATAATATTTCGGCTAAAACGATGACCTTCTAAATCGGTGGTTCTTAACTAGTGGTCCTTAGAAGGATCTCAAGTGGTCCGCGAGCAATGCCAAAAAATAAGTTACAAGAGTCAACACAACTTTACTCGAGCGCGTCAACGCCCGACTGCGACTCGAGGCGTTTGCAGTAATTTAATACGTTTTTATTTGCAGAAATCTAAGAGAATCGATTATTTTACTTACATACATTTATTTGTTGAACATTGCCTCCAGATCCATAAACCAACCGGGTGGTCCGCGGCATAACGAAAATTTTGACAAATGGTCCCTCAGGACAAGAATGTTAAGAACCACTGTTCTAAATACACATAGAAAACTGCCCAAGGTTCCTGAAATATAAAGGCCAATTTAGGACTTATATTTAAGTTTTGTTCACTATGAGATACACTCCTGTTCTGCCAAGAGCGAGAGGAAACTTTCAATGAGTTTCTAACCTCACAAAATGGCAGAATCATTGCAGATGTTGAATAAAAGGAACCTGGGCGTCTACTCTGAAATGACACTACCGATTGTTTGGGACCGACCGACAGACGACCGAACTTTGCATTGTTGTTCTACTACGTTCGAGTTTGTTTGCTTGAACGCGTTAATCTCAGTTCCTACTAGACCAATTTGAAGAAATATTTTAGCTTCAGATAGCTCATTTATCGAGGAAAGTTACAGGCTACTTTTTATTCGGGTACGCGTAGGTTCTAAAGGGACGCGGTTGAAATCGCTGTAAATTGCGTAAAGCTCAAAATTCAGTCATATCTTATTCAATCTTAAAACATTGTCACGTTCATATCGATTATCATCATTCGTGATAAAACGAAACATAAAATCGATTGCCTACAATCAATTGAAATCGAATCAGCTATCTTTGAAACATGTCCTAATCGATTTCGAAATATAAAAGTATATAAAGTTATAGGTTTAAACGGTAGGCTCATTATAATTAGTTTAATTTTATCAGAATGTATTGTCTAGTATATTTATGTGTAGCAGTAATTTTAATTCAGGTATGTACCATTTTTAACCGACTTCAAAAAAAGGAGGAGGTTATCAATACGTCTTAATCTTTTATTTATCTATGTTTAATGGCTTTTCATGATCTTCCTTCTGCCCCTATCCCATTTTTTTTTGGTGTCGGCGCAGCATTTTTTTTTATTCTATACTCTTCTATCTGCCGTCATCTCACAAGTAACATTCTTCCTAGCTATATCGACTTTCACACTACTTGAGCTAATATACTAATTACATTTTCTTCTCCTTTTTATTTTTTTTGAAATTACATTAATTTTTGTTTGTTTCAGAATGCGCTAGGACAAACACTCGGACTAAACAATGGACTAGGACCAAATGGTCTTGGCCTAGGAAATGGCCTAGGACCTAACGGCTTACTGGGTAACAGACTGGCTGGTAATGGCCTAGGCCCTGGTCTAGCTGGCAATTTTGGTGGCAACAAATTATTAGGCAATAACTTTGCGGGCAATAATCTAGCAGGCAATTGTGCAGGCAACAACTTGGCAGCAAATGTTGCCGCTAATAATTTTGCTGCCAATAACGTAAACCTGGCTGCAAACAACTTGGCAAACCCTAACTTTGCTCCTAACTTGGCAGCTGGCAACTTCGCTGGCTCCAACTTGGGTAACTTCCCACTCAATAACAATATGGGTTTGAACTTGGCGGCAAACAACGGCTTGGCAGGAATGCCAACTGGCAACGTAGGTTATGGTGACGTGGCAGTTGTTGGGGAGTTGCCAGTGAGTGGCAACACTGCCGTTACTGGCAATGTGCCTGTTATTGGTTACGTCACGTTTGAAGGCACTTTGCCAGCGGGAGGTCTAGTCAGTGTTGCCAGCAATTGTGGATGCAATCAGTCGCAATATTAATTTTTGATATTATTGTATTTAATAAATAATAAATGTTTTTAATTTATGAAGAAACACATTTTCATTTTTGGTTTACCTACACTACACCTTGTTTAATAAACTAGTTTTTTTCCGCGGTTTCACCCGCGTCCCGATAGAACGACTTCCCGATCTGATAAAGAGAAGAGAAGCCTAAGACCTGAAACTGCATTAAGCGGGTATGGGCGCGGTTTCATACAAAAGCGCCCCGTAACGGAGCATAAGCGAAGCATAAGAACTTTTAAATGGAACCGCGCCCGTACCTGCATAACGCAGTTTTAGGCCTACATGCTATTCTTATGTGATAATGATGGCGTTCTAGCCGATTGTCGGCCACGGTGGCTGTTCTCATATAAGGACATCAGCCAGCTGCGCAGGACATATCATAGTTCACAAGCATTTGTGCTGACACAGATGCACTCCCTATTCCCTCACTCTCATAACCCGATGGGACGGCAATCCGACACCAACGGAGAGAGATCAGACGCAGGACCAACATACCCACACACACATACACAACCAAACCCACGTATAATATGTATTATGTAATGATACAATTTTTAGGGTTCCGTACCCAAAGGGTAAAACGGAACCCTATTACTAAGACTTCGTTGTCTGTCTGTCTCCAGGCTGTATCTCATTAACCGTGATAGCTAGAATGCTGAAATTTTCACAAATGATGTATATCCGTTGCCGCTATAGCAACAAATAATAAAAATTAAAAAATAAATAAACTATTAAGGCTGTTGATTTATATTAATCAATTGCAAAATTACTACTAGTAGCGCCATCTATTAGAAATAATGTGCAACTTAAGTACACTTGACCATTCCTATTGTACAGACAACAGCACATCAAGTTACCACAATCTGTCAAATTTCTGCAATAGATTTTCAACCTTATCGCAATGGAGATAGGTTAATGTTTGATTGGTAAAATTTGACAGATTCGTATACGTTGACCTGCTGCTGTCTGTACTTTTTTCATAGATAATAGTATGGAACCCTTCGTGCGCGAGTCCAACTCGCACTTGGCCGGTTTTTTAAGGTTCCGTACCCAAAACGTAGAACGGGACCATATTACTAAGACTTCACTGTCTGTCACCATGCTGTATCTCACGAATCGTGATAGGTAGAGCGCTGATATTATCACAGATGATGTATAATTGTTGCCGCTATGACAACAAACCATAAAGAGGAAACATTTTTTTGTTTGTTTGTATCCAAAAAGCTCCGAAACTACTGAACTGATTTGAAAAATTCTTTCGCTTTTGGAAACCTTCACTATTATGAGTAACATAGGCTATATTTTAAAGGGTAGGGCAAGGGAAGAAGGTCTCCCATGGCGCGGGCGAAACTGCGGGATAATAGCTAGTTTACTATATAAAGATAAAATAACGTAATCAAAGAAGAAATGACACAAAGTAAAATAAATAAAAAACTTTATTACAAAAAATAAATTATTAAATTAACAGTCACACTTAACTATTGCTGTCCACCACAGCTATAATCTACAGACGCCTTGCCATCACTTGGCACACTGCCATTTAAAGTCACTGCGCCATAAATTGGCATTCTGCCAGTCACGGCCACTGTGCCACGCACTTCTAAGTTATCTGCCAGAATATTTAATCCAACAGGCAAGTTGCCATAGTTACCACTAGTTACCGTCACAGGAATAGGATTACTGCCAAAGTTTAAGTTTGCCACTTTTGGCAAGCCAGTCGTGCCAACATTTGCCATTAGATTTGCATTTGCCATATTCTCCATTGCCGTTGCTTTGATTTCTGGCATTACAGGTGTGGAAAAAGTGGGTTCTACTATATTAGGTCTTATGTTTGCCAGGTTTGACTTTGCCATATTATTATTGGCTTTATTAGGCAAATTATGATTTGCGTAATAAGCATTTGCATAGCTCTGGCGGTTCATGAATATTCCATTACCCATATTATTGGCAATTGTTGGCAAACTTCTTCTAATTGCGTTGTTGGCCATGCCATTTGGCAAACCTCTGCTTGGCATGCCATTTGGTATTCTAGCGTTTCCTATAGATCTGTTTGGCATGCCATATGGTAGAATTTGTGCTGATATGAGCTGCAAAAGAAACATGATAAACATTAAGTGTACTCACAGCTTTGACGAGTTTCGTCGGTACCAAAAATAAAAAGTTTGGCTTTATAAAACTCTAAACGCAATGATCATTATTTACGCGAGGTCAAAGTGAGCTTCTAGCTGTATATTAACTAACTGAAATTAAAAAAGAGACGAAGTATAAATAAAAATTCGTTCATTTGTTTCCAGTACAATGACATTCTGAAATTACATCAGTGAAGATTAATCTTTAAAGATTTTAACTTAAAGATTAAAATTATGAATTAATTATAATTACCTGTAAAACAACTGATAATAATAGACACCTCCAAGCAACCATTTTGAAATGACTAAATTAAAATAATATGAATCACGACTCTAATAAAAGCAATTGAGTACAAAAGATAAGAGAGAAAACGTGATCATCTTGATCACGTTTTCTCTCTTATCTTTTTTCAAAATTATATCAGAATATCAAAGTTTGAGAAAACAAAATGATATGATACTTGTCGAATGATAGGACATGTCTTAGAATCAATTGATTATGAAAGGACCCTGTAAGATAAGTGTATAAAGTTCGTAAGTCAAAGCAAAGAACAAAATATGATGTTCAAGCAAATTCTTGTTAATATTATAAAATTAAATTCGAAAATAACTCTGTATTACTTGTGCTGTAAAAAAAAAACTATTGTAAATACTTGCTTTTTTGAAAATTCTTTATAAGTTTCTAGTCAGTTCCTTTCCATGAGACGGTTCCTTAGAATCGTGCCAACTATACTGACGTTTCGAAAGAGCCATTAATAGGTCCATTTGAAATAAAACTTTAATGAAGAGTACACAAAATAATCTAGAGCCTGAGAAAATACATAGGCTGCATTTTACTCGGGTGCGGGAAGTTGTACTCCCAGTACGTGCATTATTAACTTAATACACATTTAAAAATTCTTCTATTGTTATACCTACCACTACTTAGTTCCTAACTTACACTTAGGTTTTTCAATATTAACAAAAATGTTTGCATATCCTAACTCTACCAGAAGCTGGCACTTTGCCACTAAACTTCACAGAAGTAGGCAGTGGCAAACCGGACTCAATGGTATTACTCTCCAGTGCCGAATATGGCACTGTAGTAGTTGCCAGAATAAATGGCATTGGCGTTTCTGGCACTGATAGAGTAGATGGCATATTGTTTGTTGCTGGCATGTTGAAAGTCGTTGGCAATATGACTGTTGGTAACTTTGTGATGACTGGCAATGTTGGTAGCGGTGTGACGGCAATCGGTGTGAGTGGTTCTGAGTATGATGTTATTTCTGTAAAAACATACTTTGTTACAATGTAATTATTGAATTTGGGAAATCTTAATTGTTGTGAAACAATTAAGATGTCTCAAATTTTGAAAATGATGGTTGGAATTTTCAAAAAGATCCTAAGCTTAAAAGCGTATGACTTGAAATGTTTAAACATGATAAGACAAGATTTCCCTCTGTAGAATTTCACAACAAATGTGCTATTAAACACAGAAATAGTTTTTGAAATCCGTCCAGCTTCAGAGATGCTTTTAAACAAAAAACGGACAGAGACTATGCGTCTTTCGTAATAGGTGTACCTGAACGAATGTATGATGATCTGAATAAACCTGAGATATGGCCAGTTAACACGGAATTCAACGAATGGATTTGGTTTCGTAAACAACCCGAAACAAATTTCAGTAAGTAACAATAAAATAGAAATATTTTATCAAAATGTAAGGGGTCTTCGTACAAAACTAGACACCTTTAGAAATAACCTTATATTATTTAATTCCGACCTTTATGCAATTACTGAATCTGGCTGCAATGAATCCATACAAGATGCTGAAATTGTCCCACAAGGGTATAAAATACTACGATGTGACCGAGTCGACGGACGCAAGCAGGGCGGCGCGCTTCTAGTGGCCACACACCGTTTCGAGCTGCGACAGGTACATGTCGCGGACGCGTCGATAGATACCTACGTATTTGAAATTGTTAGCGCAACGGTTCATTTAAATAATAGATTTTTATTTTTGTGTTGTGTAGTTTATATACCACCTGGGAGTACTGAAAATGATTATATGATTTTGTTTAGGTTAATAGAAAATATTTGTGATAGGTATAAGCAAGTTATAGTTATAGGAGATTTTAATTTACATTCGTGTCCTGTTAGCATTACTAATTACTATGAATATTTTATGTCATATTGCGAGTTCACACAAAGTAATAAGGTACCTAATGTTTTGGGTCGTCAGCTGGATTTGGTTTTGAGTACGGGTTTTAGCGGGGAGGTGTCGGTGGCGGCGGCGGACGACGCGCTCGTGCCCGTCGACCCGCACCACCCGCCACTCGCGGCGTGCGTGTGCCCCGCGCCCGC
>NWSH02000087.1:2532186-2545180 GCA_002382865.2 Heliothis virescens
TAAATCGGCAAAACATAGTTAAAAAATGGTCGAGATTTGACTGATGATCAGTGTGCTAAAGAATTTGCCGATTTTTTGAATCGGTGTAATAACCAAGTAGCGCCGCGACTAGATGCTCAGGCGGCGGCGGCGGAAGCCGGTGTCTCCAGTGCACGGGTGCATTTAAACACCTTAACATTTATGAGGTACAAATAGCTTACGTAATCTCAAGCCAAAACGGTCATCTGGCCCGGACGGTAATCCACCATTTCTTTTCAGGGACTGGCCAGGGTACTAGCAGCTCCACTACATTTACATCTTCAATGTCTGTTTACAACAGTCAACATTCCAGACACGGTGGAAGATCACGCGCGTCGTTCCAGTACCTAAGGGTAAGCCAGGTCCAGATGTCAGCGGTTACAGACCAGTGCAGTGCTGTCGACACCGGCAAAAGTTTTCGAGTCCGCCATTCAAAGTTGTATACAGGGGCAGGTCCGAGCGCAACTATCGGATGCACAGCACGGCTTTTCGGGGGGGCGCAGCACTGCCACCAACCTGCTTAACTTCATGTCAAAGGTTATACCGGCCGTCGACGCTGGTGCAGGTGGACGCGGCGTATTTTGATTTTAAAAAGGGCATTCGACACCCGTAGACAATGATGTTCTACTGAGGAAGCTGGCAGATATTGGCTGTACACCACCACTGTTACAGTTCTTGCCAGCTATATAAAAGACCGCCAGCAGTTTGTTGACTGTAATGGTACGTGTTCGCAGCCATACCTACACAAGGTCTGGAGTAAGCCAGGGAGCAATTTGGGGCCTCTGGAATTTATCATAATGATAAACAACCTACCGGAAGTAGCCAGATATGTGTCCTGTTATTGTTTCGCAGATGACCTCAAGTTGCTGCTCGAGGTAAGGGACGAGTCGGACTGTGCGCGACTCCAGGATGACATATGACAGAGTGGTGAAGTGGAGCCATGACAATAAGCTATACTTCAATGTATCAAAATGCTCGTAATATCCTTTACACGTTGCGAAGCCCTATCTGCTATGAGTACAAAGCAGAGGCAACACCCATGAAAGCTAACACAGGTGCGTGATCTGGGCATCCACCTCACTCCAGACCTCACGTTTCGCGAGCATATAATATATATGCAAAAGCGTATTAGAAACCTAGGCTTTTGTACTTAGGCAGTCGCAGGGCTTTACGAAATATACAACAGTAGGTATTATACGACGCACTAGTTAGGAGTCACTTGGAGTATGGTTCTGTCATACATGGGCTCCACTGAAGCCAAGTTACTCTCTCATGCTGGAGCGCGTACAGAATAAGTTCACGCGCCACTTGTACTGGAGCTGTATGGGGTAATATCCTTTGTACCCGCTTATGTACCCAACATTGTTCGTGCTGGGTATGGTCGGGTACAACCAATTAAAGGTGCCGGCGAGAGTTTGCATTAATAATGTTTAGTTAAATACTCCGTGGCAAGGAGCACAATCCTGGAGTACTACGGTGCTTGAGTTTCTGTGTGCCGGACCGCTACGTGTGGAGACGGCGGCGCCCGCCGCTGCTGTCAGTGCCAACCGCCAGAACCAACCTACTGGCTAAAACGCCTCTCACGCGAGCGATTCGTACTATAAACGAAATCCAGAACACAATAGATATTTTTTCATGTCAGTTCAGTGAACTCGCAAGGATTATTTTATATATATTATGTTATAAGCTCGATTAGGCTACTTACTTTTTTAATGTGTTATTATTTTTTTTATGTCTTGTTTTATTGTTATATTTTAAATTTTAATTCTATTGTCTTTTTTATTTTTGTAATTATATTTTAATTTTTAATTAAGTAAGTAGATAAGCGTCTCACTAACGCATTAGGTTATGTACCTGTAATGTTAGTGATAAGATTGGATAATAATAATAAATAATAATAATAATAAAAGTTTCAGCTTTATAGTATTAGTATAAATAAAAAGCTTATAAAAAGAAATAAACTTACGATTATAACCATCATTTCCAAACCTTCCAGCCACACTGACTGCTCCTGTCCCTCTGACCTGACCTCCAAACATGTAAGGACCAGTAGTTCTCACGTAAGGAGACCAGTTATAATCCATCTCATTTGGTGCATACCAAGTATTGTAGGAGCCAGGATTGTTGTAAGATATTGCTTCTAGATTTTGCTGAAAATGGTGTTTATAATTAAGACAAAGATTTAGTCTTCATTCAAAATCAATAATTCAAAAAGTTTAATTAACACTTTAAAGGAATGTGTAATTCATTAGAAGATTCACAATCGGTTCTAAACTAGGTAGGACTGTATTTAGGGCACCAATTTATGCCAATGAACTAATGAAGGCAATATAAACCTAATGAGGTTAGGTTAGTCAATGTTTAGTTCCTACTGCATACATACGAGCTAATAATGTTATGGGATTGAATTTTCAAGGGGAAAAAGCTGCGGTATGATAATTGATTTAAGTCTTACCATTGATGCTAGAAATGGCAATTCTTCAATTGGTATGTAAGCTATTACATAGTCCTTGTAAGGGTAGGCAGTGGCATACTGGAATTTTGGTCAAACATGATTTAAAAACTAAAAGATCCCAATCGCAAAAAGGTGACATTTAAAAAGTAAAACAAAAACCGGCCAAGTGCGAGTTGGACTCGCGCATGAAGGGTTCCGTCCGTACCCCATCCCCCTAATATATTTTTTCATTTTTAGTATTTGTTGTTATAGCGGCAACAGAAGTACATCATTTGTGAAAATTTCAGCTTTCTTCCTATCACGGTTAGTGAGATTACAGCATGGAGACAGACAGACGGACAGACAGACAGACAACGAAGTCTTAGTAATAGGGTTCCGTTTTACCCTTTGGGTACGGAACCCTAAAAATTGAGAAGCTGGTGGAACCACGGGAAATAGCTAGTATGTAGCTGTATTACACTCATGGAAATTAATAAGACAAAACAAAATTACTTACGTGAATAACAAATAAAATGATTGCAAGGCACATTTTGCGTGTTATGAAACTTATTTACTCACACAAAACAATATTTTATTACGTGACCTACTTTTATATTGAATGTGCCATATTATCTGTGGCTTATATTATAATAAAAATATACTTATTGGTGTCTATTTATAGAACTTCGATTTAGTCAAAAATACAGGTTATAATTTTTTTTCATCCTGTCCCGTTACCAATTTATTTGGGGTTGGCGTAATATATTTTCCGCTTTCATTCCTCTCTGTCAGCTGGTCATCATCCACCCAATCTATCCATCTTTTCCTTGGTCTACCTCTGCCTCTCCATCCATCCATCTATCACACCCTTTGTATGAGCATGTGTTTCACTCAATCTAATCGCATATCCCATTTACTTAGGTTTTTCTGTCACTAGCGCTACTTTCAGACTGCCACCAGGTAAATAATTACTTTATGTACAGGTAAAGTCGTGCGATTACCACTAACTCATTGAAAATCAAGACGTGTTAGGAACAATAAATGTTTATTCCTATCAGTAGTTACAAAATATTAATTAAAATGCATTTATACTCTTTGTTAATTGGGTAAAGTAATTTATTGTTGTGAGTCATACACACATGTTATCGTAGGAATATCATTTTAATGCAATTGACGTAGAGAATTAAAATACAATAATTTACAGTGTTGTTTAATATTAGAAAGAGGATATTTTTCTTTGTTTGCTGGTTTATACTCCCAAAACTCTAAAATTACTGAACCGATATGAAAAAAATATTTACTAATGGAAAGCTGCGCTATCCTCAGGAGGCATAGGCTATATTTTATCCTGGTACAAAAATCCATGTGATGGCCAGGTCTGCGTCGCTTGAAAGGGTGGGTAAAGGTTAAATAAAATACGAGCATATGAAATATTTTTGTTTTAATTAAGTACAAGACTTTTCGTAAAAAACATACAAGGGCTTTATCACACTTATCACAATAAATAAATGCTCTATTTATAAATACAATAACACTAAGTAATATCAACTGCAAGGACTATTTAAAACAGTCACAGTTTCTGTAATGCCAGCAACTGGCAAGCCATTTAGGAATGGCATATTGTCTACGCCTTCAATTTGCAGATTTTTTACCAATTCCTCTGCCAAATTGAAATTGTTAGATGTTAATGTAGGCTGACAATCATTTGGCATATTAGAAAGCGTTGCCACTTCTGCCAGTGAGTTTTGGTTGACTGGCACGTTGGTGTTTCCAAAGTCATATTGCCAGTTGTTGACTGGCATGTCAACAGTACTGTATTGTAGGTTGTTGCTCGATAAGCTGTTGTATATTTCTGGATTACCACTCGCAATAAATGGTCTATTCATGAAGCCACCATTATTGTTTATGGCATTTATTGGCAAATTATTAGCATTCGACGCAACTGTTGCAAAATTATTCGGCATTCCAAAGCCATTGTTCGAAGGATTAGCAACAAACTGTTGTCTATTAACTGCCATCATGTTGCTGTTTTGCAAATTATTGCTCGCAACTGGCAATCCATTGCTGTATGGCACATTGTTTGACATGACGTTATTGTTCAGAAAATTATAAGCATTTTGATTTCCGTTGATATTTGATACATAAGTCGGCAATTCTTTTGGTGAATTCTTCAAACTGGTGACAGTTTGGGCATTATTTATGTTTGGCAATCCATTGGCGGTTTGTAGCATTTCGTTATTGATCAAACCATTAAAGTTTTGCAAATTGTTGGCATTTGCATTCACACTGCTAACTGGCGGGTTATTGCGGGGAAGTCTAGTGATGTCTGCCAATCTATTGGCAAAGTTTAATCCATTTTGAAAATTATTAAGTGGCAGTTGACTGTTGATTGATGGCAATAGATTGCCGGTTGGCAAAATGTTTTGCGGCAATCCGTTGTGTTGTGCCATAGGTGGTAAAAAATTGCGACATGGTGAGTTATTAATATTTGGCAAGCCAGTAGGTATTTGGATATTATTTGGCAGTGTATTTGCAACTGGCAAATTATTTAAATTCAAAATATTATTTCCAGCAGGCGCATTAATTAAATTCTGCAAATTATTTGTGATTGGATTATTAATTGGCAATCCATTCGGCAAATTATTAAACAGGCCATTGTTAGTCATGCCATTTACGTTTGGCAAAAATCTGTTCTGTGGCTGAATATTCTTGTTTAAAAATGGCAAATTATTCGGTAATGCCATTCCATTGTTCCAAGCCAAGTTGTTTGGCACTCCATTGTTGATGGCGAAGTTATTTGGCAGATTATTGCCACGTGGCAAACCAAAAGGCATGCCATTTCTGAATGGCAAGCCATTAGCGAGGCCGTTTAGTGGCAAGTTGCCATTATTTGGCAGATTGACTGGTATATCATTTATCTGTCTACTTGGTCTGGTGAATGTTTCTGATAGCGTATTTTCTAGATTTTTCAGTATATTCTGGCTGGGTACTTCTCGATGTGAGAGGTGAGCAGAAATTATCTGTGAATAAACGAAAAGAGAGTTCAAACGTTAGCTGGTTTATGTATTACAAATAATGAGTCATTGAATATGTTGCAACATTAAAAAAAAGCGTTAATGTAAATAATTGCAGGCTGGCTGGATTTTTTGATTATTATTATTTTGAGTAATAAAATGTCTTCTACACACTAAATGTATTATTTAGAAGATATTTTATGTTTATTTCTTTATGAGGTTTATCAACATACATCTGCACTCTAATACAATTAAAAAAAAAATAACTAAACAAAATTGCCAAGTGCGATATACAATTATAGATAAACAAAGCATGCATAAAAATTAAATCAAATTAAAAATTAAACTAAAACTAAACTAAATTAATTCTTATTGATAAGAAAACAAAAGTTAAAAAAAAAAACAAATAAAATGTTAAAGTATCTATGTGAAAAATATCTTTCACCACATGTATCACCAATAATATCATATCATAAATTAAAGGGTAAGAAAAAATATATCAAAAGTTACCTGAACTAAAAAAAAATGCAGAACACCAAACACTTTTAAAATCATTTTCGTATTTTTGCTCGCATAACTGTCTTTAACCAACTAAAATTAAATCAGTTAGCCATTTTGTTATATAGTGATATAAATTATCGATATATTTATGACGTGTTTTATCTCAGTTAATAATGATTACTTATTTAGAATCATCTTTCTATCGATTGAACGTGATCTCGTGGGCATGTGATATAGTAACATATCATAGTCCTTCCGATTATTAATGTTGCGTAAAAAATAATCTTGCAGGCTTTCATCTGCCTATCCTATTTCCCAACTATGCTGGTGTCGGTTCCAGGTGCAGCTAACCGGGTGCAGCTGAACACCAGGGTTTTACATGGAGCGACTGCCTGTCTGACCTCTAGAACCCAGTTACATGAGCAACCCGATACGCATTAGTAAGACTGGTTGTCAGACTTTCTGGCTTCTGACTACCCGTAACGGCTGTCAAAGATGTTCAAATGGCAGCCGGGACCCACCAGTTTATCGTGCCTTCCGAAACACGGAAGAACTCGTTATGACCTCTCTATCTGCCTATCCTTTTTCCCAACTATGCTGGGGTCGGCTTCCAGTCTAACCGGGTGCAGCTGAACACTAGTACATGGAGCGACTGCTTGTCTGACCTCCAAGACCCGGTTACCTGAGCAACCCGATACCCATTGGTAAGACTGGTTGTCAGACTTTGTGGTTTTAATAGATTTTCAACTTTATCACAGTAGCGGAAGGTTAATGTGCGATTAGTAAAATTTGACAGATTTGAGTAAGTTAATCTGCTGTGGTCTGTACGAGAAACGGATATTAATTTTAGCTGTAAATCGCTTTCACACTAGAAGACCTTTTAGTGGACCGTTTCGTACGTATTTAAACCAAGCGTACATACACGTCACATATTTCCCGCGGTAAAAAACGTGTCGTGCGGTATCAGCCATGCCATTCTCTAACTAACACATCATAGATGACAACGACGACGACCTCACAAATGACAAGCTTTTCGGTTTGAAGGATAAAATCGAAGGCGAAGTCGTCGTTGTCGTCGAAGGCGAGGATGATTTTTCATACATTTGGAACCATATATAATATGGTTCTATGTCGAAAAATCGTTGAAGCGCTGCGATTGCGCACTTATAGATGTTGCAACGATGATTTCTTGGTTGTAAAGATGTTTTGCGTTAGAGAATCACCCCCCTGGTATACCTACCTATAATTTTTTTGTACCCATAGTTGTTAATTCTTGTTCCCCCGGGAAGCGGGCGAAAGTGTGGGAAAACAGCTAAATTGTGAATAACTTGTAAGTACAAGAAGTTTTAGATTGTAATGAAAGTGCAACCCGCAGATAATTTATAAGAGCGATAATTTATTTTGCTGATCATACCATGATCAGCAAAATGTCTATTACATAATAATATATCAGAACTAGTCTATTACATGGTATTATAAAGAGCTAAAATTGATTGTAGATTTGTAAGTTTGTTTGTAGGGGTAATCTCTGGAAGTAATGAACCAATTTTAAAAATTATTTTACTGGTAGAAAGCTTGAAAGAAATTCGTGAGTGCTATAGGCTATATTTTATCCGGGTACGGGTAGTATTTCCCACGGGACGCGAGTGAAACCACGGAAAAACGGCTAGTTGATTATAATATTATTATGTAGTATTGAAAAATATAGCTGATGATTAAATATTTCTTTGACAATATACATTTTTAAATTAGCAGAAAAAAATAATACAAAGCAAAGAGATTGTAGACATATAGGTTAAGACAAAATTATGACAAACCGTAAATGTCTGGTCGTATTGGTCTAAAAAAATCTGCGAAAGCCTTTTAATATTTAGAAAAAGTATAATTAAAAACAAATATTTTAAGGCATCATAAGTTATTTTGACTGAAATATGCCAGCATTTTCCTGTTGTGATAAAGAAAAAGGTTTTCTAGGCAGTAAAAACTCTTTCTAAGAGACTGTATAAAAGCAGGTTCTTATTTCGGTTTCCTTGTTTACTTTTATTGAAATTTTTATTTTTATTTTGACTAATTGATTACAAGTTGAAGATTATTTTCATTATGTATGTTCAAAAAAGTCTGTAAAGTAAAAATGTGGATGAAAGTAGGCGAAAATAAGCCCCGTTTTCTTATTTTTAAGATAAAGTCTTCAGAAACGGTAAAGTATATGAAATAATATAGTTATATAATATATATATAGTTCCTTTGGTATTGAGAGCATTCAGAGCGAACAAGCTTTTTCGCATTAAGTGGTTTTAAAGTGTTTAATTTTGCGTAGGACCTTTTAGATACCTAAATGAAAACTTTATATATAAATATTAATAAAGACATCATCATAATTCTACATCATCTCAAAAGCTCACGTAACAAAGCCAAGCTAAGCTACAAAATATCTATACAAGACAATAAAGGTCGCATCCTTGGTCGAAGGTCACTATAGCATCCTTGGTCTTAAGGTCACGTTCGGGGTTGTGACCTTCTTGTCAAGGTCCAACCTTGAGTGAAGGACGGATTTCAAGGTTTTGCGATGGGAGTATCTTTTGATAAATGCTTCAATATTCTTGAATGGGATCATACCTGTTACATTATTTTTGTAATAATGTGGCATTTTTATATGTAAGTATTTATAAAATATTAAAAAAATATATGAAAATTAATCGAAAAAAAAGACCTAGTCTAGTATATTATTTTGAATGTCTTCGGGTAAAACAAAGCATATTTATTTAATAGCTTTATAGGTTATAAAAGTGATCTTTTTATAAACCACTAGCTGTTTTCCCGCGGTTTCATCTGCGTCCCTGTGGAACTTCGTCCGCATCCGGATAAAATATAAATTTATGTTACTCGAGAATAGTGTAGCTTTCTAACAGTGAAAGATTTTTTTTTAATCGATTCAGTGGTTTTGGAACCTTTACCAAACAAACAAAATGTTTTTTATATTAGTAGATATAGATGCAGTATGAGTCCTATGAGGAATATAACAACTTTCAAGACAATATGACTGTTACTATTTTTCCAGACACCAATCGATATTTTCTTTTTATCACTGTGTAGCTATTTGTAAAAACTTGTAACTGGCCTAATATTATGTCTCTCTATTGTTTCCTCTAGCTGTAAGTTTTCCGAAAATGTTAAAATAAAATAAAGCCAAAAATATAAATCAGAAGAAATAATTTAATTACGTACAATAAATACTTAACATTACTAAAAGAAAAACATATTTTCCTTCTAACCTCAAAATCAATAATATCTGACAATTCCCGCTCTTTTCCCTAAAACGTCACTCCCAACTGTCACTTGAGGTTTAGGCAAAGGAATTCTGCTTTCAGCCTTCTGCGAACATTTACACGCATTTGCTGCGAACATTAGACTTTCTAAGGCGGACTTTTTTAATGCTTCGGCCATATAAATCTTTTTATTTACTTGCCCAGGATATTTTTGAGGCATTTTTTGTATGACAGACATGATGGTGTTTATTTTATCTTCGAATGGCATGTTAGTAGATAATAAGGAGTTTATCAATGGTGATCGTGGTTGTACGGTCGTTGGTTGGAGGTTTTGTATCTGTGGTGCTCGAGGCCGATTCACTAAGATCTGTGCGGATGCGTTCTGTAAAAAAAAAAATGAATTATTTTATGATCATTTTTAGAAGCATTAAGGCTAGTTTCACTGATTCCAGGTAGAGTTTTAGATAGCTATCTGACAGATACTGCTGCTTCTTCTTATCCCACTCGCTGCAGGCTTAATCACCTAACAAACCCTAGTGTCAGAGTTTTCTCAAATCCGCCTGACGGCCTCTGACGTGGATTTATATACGACTGCTACTGAGTAGCATTCGAGGACGCCGCTTTACGTGCCCTCCCAGGAATGGGGGTGTAACACCGCCAACTTCCAAACCCCAGGCTGCTTTGTGAAAGTTTCTAAAACCCACAAAGCGATTTCGGCCTGGCCCGGGAATCGAACCCGAGACCTGTGATCGGCAGTCGCGCTATGCGACCACTAGACCAACGAGGCAGTTACAGATACTGCTATGGAATACTAGTCAAAATTAAAAACATTTCCATGACATTAGGTATCTGTCAGATACTTCGGCAGGCTATCTTCGGAGGGACAATGTTTTTGATAAAAACTCAAAGGGCCACTTTCAGAGGTTCCAGATAGCTCCGAGAGAGATTAGACCGATAATGGCTAAGAAATATTTTTAATTTTGACTCCTTTTTTGGCGTTATTAGTCAGTTAGCTTACCTACTAGAACTTTATCTAGAACCTCTGAACCTGGCCTTAAATCACAATCGTATTAACATAACTTGTAGAAATAGTATAAGTAATAATTAAGGAGAATTACAGATAAATATACTTACACACAAAAACAAAGTTTGTAACACGAAAACACAGAAGAGCATCGTAATTTGAGACATTTTGAATTTAAGTTGTAAAGGATTATAAAATATAACTAATAAAACAAAAGAAAAATGTTG
This sequence comes from Heliothis virescens, assembly GCA_002382865.2. Taxonomy (NCBI): domain Eukaryota; kingdom Metazoa; phylum Arthropoda; class Insecta; order Lepidoptera; family Noctuidae; genus Heliothis; species Heliothis virescens. The sequence goes on from NWSH02000087.1 coordinate 2,542,671, forward strand.
AAAAAACTAAGATATGTTTTACTATTTTTTTTGCTTTTTTTTACTTTACTCCTACAACCACGAGCTGAATAAACTTAGATAAAATAACTGCCTAAGTTCCCATTTAAGTATAAAACCTTATCAGTAGGTAAATATTATCTATCATCTCAATTATTATGTAAAATTAAACATTAGTTAATAATTATTATCTAAAAGATAAAAAACATATGTAATAAATAACGTAAACTTTATCTAAATCAAAATGATGCAAATGCGTGATGCATTTATATTACAAAATTAGTTAGTATCTTAGTATTTAAACGCGTAGTGCTATTTTCAAAAACACAGTTTAATTAATTAATTAACACACACAACATGAATTGTATTATATTTGTGGTTTCTACCATTTTTGTTTCTGTAAGTATTTTAATAAAACTACATTTATTTTTCATAACAAAATTTTGATTTATGTAAAATAATACAATACTATAAGTAGTTATACGTCACACCATAATTACAATACTTAAAATTCTTCTTTTGGCACTAACTTTATTTAGGCACAAATAACACTAAAATAAACCATAGGTACCTATTGTAATTTTTTATATTTTTTTACTATAAATGTCCACTAAATATAATGCTAAGATCAACATTAAATGTACTACTTATTTTATATTTTTTTACTTACTTTATTTTTGCTTTATTTTCAGGCACAATGCCAAATCTTCGCGCCATATCCTAGAACAGTGCCAGCCATGATGCCATCCTGCCCATGTGGCAAGCCCGCCACGTTGCCAGTCATGAAAGTCCCCTACGAAGTGCCCATGGCAGTCCCTGCCGCCGTGCCAAGAGTGGCCAAGTCACCCATAGGGTGTTTAGACCCTACGGTCACGCCATTTGGCACGCTCGCTGAAGCTCCGTTGCCGCTTGGCTTGCCAATGGCAAATCCGTTTCTGCCAGCTGCTTCACCCGTGTCAGCTTTGGCGCCATTTTCCCCATTGCTGCCACCTGCAAATACTTGCAGTAGGTGCCAGTATTTGAAGAAGATACCTATACCACCTCCGTGCATTTAAATTATTTGTTTATGGAATAAATTATTTTGTTAAGTTATTCATTTGTTTTTGTTGTCTCATGTGATTGGAAATTAACCTTTGAACCAGTATGAAAACTCTTGTGTGGCTGAATTTGCAACTTCGTGAATGATTCACGATACTTTATTGCCCCTTCAGATATTATTACCAATCATTATACTTTTGCCCTTATCCGAATTTCTACGAGGATCGCGCAGACATGTCTAACATTTTATGCCAGTTACTTCGCTCTTCATTTCTGAAGTTAGCCTTTTGACTCCAGCATTGTTCGTACCTAAAGATCTTAGCGAGAAGCTTTGCTTGTCCGAAGGAAGGTGGATGCCAATGACTTTACAATAGTTATAAATACGTAACCAACACTACAGTGCATGCTTGAGGCGTCAAATGACTAACTTCAGAAATGTAAGTCAATTGGGGCAACAAGTACAATAATAGATTTTTCTGTTATTTCAGCTGCTACGCCTACATTATTGTTATCAATTAATAATAAAGGGTTGAAATCCCTGAAATACAGACCTATATGACCATATGTTGGTAACTCTCTCTCTGTAGTCGGTCCCTCATTACTGAGGATCGTGGTCACTCGAAGTCTTCATGCGCACAATCTGTCTCCAGCGATTCCGGTCGGAGGTCGCCCTCACCACCTCGTAGAAATTGGACAGGGATGAAGCTCCTTTCACTTGGTCAGACCATCGTGTTGGCGACCGTCCTCTTGATCTCTTTCCTTCGGTATTACCAACAATGACCAGCTTTTCAAGGCTATCATCGCCTCTTCGCATTATGTGGCCAAAATAGGAGAGAATGCGTTGGAAACATAAGCTCGACAGTCGGGTTTTAATGCCAAGTTGTGAGAGGATAGATACATTTGTGCGTTTGGCCGTCCACGGTATACGGAGCATACGCCTCCAGCACCACATTTCGAATGCATCTATTCTCTGCCTCTCTCTTTCTCGAATGGTCCAAGTTTCTACTCCGTAAAGGCAGATCGGGAATATCAGGGCTTTGACTAAACGTGTTTTAGTCTTGAAGCTTATTCCACGGTTTTTCCAGATGTTCTGTAGACGTGTCATAGCATCTTTGGCCATGGCTATTCTGCGTTTGATTTCCGGGACACAACTTCCTTCATTATTTATGGTTGACCCCAAATAAACGAAATTGTCCACAGTGTCAATACCCTGAATGTCTTGAACATCCGATAATCTACCCGCACGATCCACTACCATCAATTTGGTTTTTTGTCGGTTTATGCTAAATCCTAGGTTTTTACTTTCTACCTCCAGTCTATGCAACAATTCCTTCATGTCGTTAAAGGAAGTTGCGATGAGCACTGTGTCATCCGCATACCGTAGGTTACAGATGCGGCTTACCACCACACAGTAAATCCTTTATCCCAGTCTTCAATTGATTTGTCAGATTATATATCACCGATTATACTCCTTG
>NWSH02000087.1:2557493-2572335 GCA_002382865.2 Heliothis virescens
TTTTACACAACCAATAGAATTTATCCCTGAGGGGATATTACTGAATGGGCGGAGACAAGATGTTGAAATAACTAATTTCTATTGGTTGTTGAACACGTTAAGGTGAATACGACATCTGGAAGCAGGAAATTCAAATATAAAATGTTTTTTTCATGTTTTACCTAAGTTAACATTCAATATGAGGCGTGATCTTATCTTTTGCGGTTATAATATACCACAAAGTAATTTCTGATGTCCTTGTTTAACTCCGAAACTTCTTACTTTTCAAATGTTCCTCGATATACTATCATATCGTTTAGACTTTCCCGTTTCCAGGCGTCGCATTGACCTTAAAAAATAATTTGCTATGGTTTTGTGGAGCCTGGGCATAATAGATTCAAAATAATGCATTTTAATTTTGTAAAGTTTTTCAGAATGTCAAAGTGTGAGACATTTTAAGAAGCCACTGACATCTATAAACATATACATACATAATCATAATTTTCTACACACTACATAAATGCCAACATACCAACACAAACATATTTACTGAGACTTAGTTTCTGAAAGACTGTCTAGTCACTAGTAATTAGTAATATTATTCCGTTCCGTTAGTTTGTTTGTTGTGTTGGAGCTTCCCTAAAATTGTTATATAAATATAGTTTTTAGTATTTTTTATTAAAGCGGCAACATTATACATTATCTGTGAAAATTTCAGCTCTCTAGTAATAATTATGAATACGAGAAAGCCTGGTGACAGACGGACCGTAATAAAAGTCCTGTTTTACCCTTTGGATACGGAACCATAAAAAGGAATTATTAAATTATATGAAGTATCAGTTATGTTAGCACTCATAACACAACCTACAAAGAGTTTAGGCGTACCTGACATTGAACGATCCATAGAATTTTTTTTTTTGGAAACATTTGATTTCGACTATGAAAATCTTTCAGAAACCAGACCAGTATTATTAAACCATCAATCATTAACACCTAACGTCAGACTCATTCGCTCCTAGGCGGTGGAGGCTTCCCACTGGCTAGCACCGACTTCATAGTCTTCATCATGTTAGGAATGATACCGATGTGTTTATCTACACACTTCACTGCGCACTTCTCGAATTCTATTGTGCATTTGTCAACCTGTTGATGAAAAGAATAGTTAAATTAATAAAACCTTCAAAAAGCATTTTTGTGGAGTTTTAGGGACCATGAAATTTACTGAAAGACAATGAATATCAAAGAATCTTTGGCGGAGGAGATCAACCTACATTTGATTTGAAAGTTTTTTATTAATAATTTTTTTATGGCAATTTGCTATGTGATGGATAGTGGCTCTAGCACCAGCTTCTCAAGTACGAATATGTGGGGTTGATTCCAACTCAACTTCAACAACTGGCAACTTCCAAGTATACCCCTGCAGTTACCAGTTACCTAATTAAAAGTTGAGTAGTTAATATGCATAACTTACAAAAATATTTCCATATTTCATGCCCCATTGACTAGTATTGTTTCAAATTTTTCTTGTTAATACAGAGGGAACTATTTATATGAGAATATTTAATAGAAAGTCATCTAGTGATTCCGATTTTAAACTAAGATGATAATGGTGTTAACATTGAATAAACTCTTACTGTCTCCTGACTAGGATCGGAGCCCAATCTGTCTCTGGCGTGATCGTTGCAGTCCATCACACATCTCTGTAATCTGTTCTGTAGGTGATTGATCTCGCCCTGGAAATATAACACAGAAAAGGTTTAACATTTGTCACACACAAACACAATGGAAATATGAAAGAAAGAAAGAAACAAAAACCATTTATTTACAACAAAAAAGACGCATACAAAACGGACAACAACAGCACGAAAATCATAAAATAAAATGGAAATACAGTACAAACATGGACGTGACACAGACTATACACAAAAAATTGCGTCAGTTTTGCGCGAAAGGGTCAGCGCTCAGCATATATATGCTGTGTTCGCACCCGAGAGTGCGAGACAACAGCGCTGGTTTTCAGCGCTGACCCGTATATAGAAAGTATTACAGTATCATTCTCATCAATGCTAGCTTAAATATTACATCTGAAACTGCACAAATACCATTGTAAGGTATCATTGGATGGCCGAAGAGTTTGGTCTCATAAGTTAAACCATACATATTTTTGTGCACCGAAATCACAGAAGAGAGAGTACAAGTGGAAGTGCCCTTGAGCTGTTGCGCCCAACACAACTATTTGACTAGATCACAACACTCACTCAGTGACATAAAAACAACCCTATCCAAATTGCATAGACTTATTTTGATAAACTTGTGTTTTCTCTGCCGTGACCAAAATTAAGTGCAAACCTCTTTAGCGAGCTAGTTTAGCGAGAACGGTACCTTCATACTAAAAAATAACAACTATAGGTACCTGCACATAATTATTAGCCTGGTTGAGTGGTGCAGTGCAGTTGTCAATACAACCGTGCACCCTCTCTAAAGAGGTTTGAGGATCATCACAGCATTTGGCAGCACATCTGTGCATGTCACCCTGAAAAAAAATAATTAAATAATCTTTTGTTATAGAATTTTGGCAATGTAAAAATGGAGTGTATAGTTTGGTTTTATTTCTGTTCTTTTGATTATATTTAAAATAAATCTATACTATTCTTATGAATAAAAAAGATGCTTTTTCTTTTTGTTTGATTGTTTGTACTCTAAAGGCCCTGGACTATGAAACAAATAGTAAAATATTGGATAGTCGAGGATAGTAACTAGACTATCTCCAGATATTTTGAGAAACATGTCTGATAAACCCCCTGGTTTTTTATAACATGCGGAATATCATCATCAGACTTAAGTTTACACAGTTATATAAGTAACTAGAGAGGATAATCACTGTACCGATTATTATCAATAACAAAAAATCCTTGAGTTGCATCATCCATTTTTATTACCGAAACCGACCGCCATGTTTTATTTATACATTTCTCGTGGTATAACTAAAGACATAGACATTATAATTATGGCTTAAGCTTATAAGAAACTTATTTAAAGGTGTATTGCATAAGCATTGCATGGTGTCGGTACAATAACCTCACTTACTTGCATTTTTCTCAAATAACTCTTGTCCAACTCATTGACAAGGTTCGTCATCTCCTGCTCAATCCTAAACCTCTGTGCTTCAACCATTTTGATGCTTTTAATTCAGGAATAATGGTTAATTTTGTAAAATTTTAGGATTTACGAATTCCGAATGATAAGACAATTGCCTAACCAAACTTTTTTGACGGGGTTTTGACATTGACGTTTAATTTCGTACTTATTTGGCACATTGGAGTTTCGAAATGGACACTTATCTTTTGAGAACTTGCCTGCAATGTAAGAGATCCGACTACTATTTTTGTAAGCTTGATATATTATGAATATTTATGAGTGCATTTTTCTCCATGTTGACCGGCCAACCGGCCAAGATATGTAAACATCAGTATCTTAATACAAAATTTAAATCAAATGAACAGACAACTAAATATCTACTCTGAAGAAGAGGTGGTTATTAAAACAATAAAAAATACACTATAGAAGGCTTAAATTAAAATTTTATTTATGACACAACAAACTGGTTAATCTATGACATAAAATGCAAAATTATATTCCAATACCAGATAAAAATCCACTTAACAGCTCTTCATCAAACTTAAAAATAGGTAATTTCTTTATTAAAGCAGCGCACTCACATTCACAAACTGGAGCCTTTTCTTCTGTTTCTGCTAACCGGCTGAATCTATCCTGCATTAAGGATGGAATTTCATCCATTAAATCTGGCAACCCAGTCGTACACGGCGGCGGTGGCGGGAAAGCGACTCGATTTAACATTTCACTTTTTGGCGGGAAAGTTGTAGTTTGTGGTACCTCTTTTATAATATTTAACAGGTTTTCTTTTGGAGTTGGTTTAAAATTAGGTGTTGCGTCTTGCAAATTGTTATTCAAAACGGTAACTTTAGGTGCCGTCGGTGGGGCAGGTAAGAAATAGGCTACAGCCGTTTCTGGGTAACACTTCGGTGTTGTTCTGTCAAATGTTGGTGCATTTGTTGGTGTTGGTGCTGGCTTTGGCCCTGGTATTGGCAGTTTGGAGTTCAGTGTTGGCGGTATGTTGCGCCATTCTCGATTGATGGACTGGGCGTGACTTATCTGTGAAGATGAAATACATAAAATAATCAGTGATCTTAAAGTCACGACGTTGATAACAATTATGCAACTCTATCTAAATGTTGATTTTTCACAATGTGTATTTTTTACAGTAAAACCGTGAAATACAAAAGTTATGGAGTATCTTAACCAAATAAAAAAACTGATTAGACCAAAAAACCTATTTTTTTTTTTACTTATGTGCTGTTATTATTATTATATTTTTTAAAATAAATGGCTTACGAACCTTTAAAATTAAATAAAAACTAAAAAGGAACAACAATGGACTCGCCATGGTCTCGTCAAGTTCACTAAAAACAAAATAAATTAAATAATTTCAGGCATTTTTATTCGACGATTAGGAAAGTAAAAACACCTTATCTTTTTATAAACAAATGTAATAACAATTGAAATCTTTATTTTCGTAATTGATTTGAAGAAATTCAAATCTACGTGTCGTTATCTTTTTATTTCTTGTGCAAGACTTTTGTTAATATTTAACTTGCGTTTAGGAAACATACGTACGTATTTTTCGCCAATAAGTCTTCCTGGACTAACCAGCTGAAATGTTTTCATATAATCTTATGCATCTATAAAATATGGAAGAACTTTATCAATTTTATCCAAACTACAAAATAGCTGATGAATTTGTCTAGGTGACATGAAGATAATATATCTGATGAACTAGCAGTTTTCCCACAGTTTCAATCGCGTCCCCTAAGAACTGCTGCCCGTACCCGGATGCAATACTTATAGCTTATATTACTCGGGGATAATCTGGCTCCCAACAGCGAAATATTTTTCAAATCAGTCCAGTAGTTTCGGAGCCTTTAGAAAAAACAACAAATATACAAAAAGATGTTTCCTCTTTAATAAATTAGTAAAGATATTTTTCTAAATTAAAATTATGAAGAGAGTTTGCTTATTTGGCTGAAAGCACAAACCTGAGGAACCCCTTTTTTTATTTAATTATCTCTTTGTTAAAAAGCCTTTTGTCAGGGGAAGGTAATGGCTACTTTTATGACATACTAGCTAATTTACTACTAATTTCTATCAAAACAACTCATGCTTGTCGCTTCGAAAAACTCCCTAAGCTTTGGAAAGTTTTTTTCAGGTCCCAGAATCATCTTTACGGATGGTAAGTAGTCAGAAAACCTAACAAACAGCCGCATTCATATACACAATTCCGAAGTATGGATGTCGAACCAGAAGTCACTTGCAATCTCCATCACACAATATAGGTAATATTGCATTGCATCAAAAATAAAAATAATATTATTTCTACGAAGTAAATAGGTTACCAATCTAAAATTACTAAATTGTTACAGAATTAAGTTGATAAGTAACGTTTATTAGGACATTACGATTTTGTAAAAAGGATATTTATAAGCAGCTGAAAATCGTATTTCTTTGTTTGTGTCGTGAACTAGTCACTATGGAGCGCCAACGGCTGTTATTTTTACTGGCATTAGTTGTCGCAATCAGTGTAAGTTATATATTTTATAGCTTAAGTATTACAAATGTTAATTCCAAGCGATTTTAATAATAATATGCTGGGGAGTTTGTTCGACCATTTCTTCTTCACAGCAAAAACGCACTGGAAGTGGTGAAGGGCGGGTGTTTCTGACGGCTGTCGTTGATAATCATGACCTTCAAAAGATGCTGAATTTTAGCTCTTTGATTATATTACTTTTTGACTAATCTTTTTTCAATTAACCATGGGTTTGAAAAGTTCCAGTGGAAATAGTGAGAAAACAGCTAAGTTTTCTAGATTTTGTTTATGTGCTATAGAAGGTGTCAGAGAAAATAGCATGATACGTTGAAATTCTGCTTTCAAAGTGTACGAAATTAATTCCGTAACAAAGTTAAAATTACTAACACATTTTTACAGATGACAACAGCACGCCCAAGATACACCATGCGCCGTGGCCCCTGCCAATGTCCCCGACAAAACATGTATTTTTCTAAACTGGCAGCACCTTGCTTCGACACCATAGACTATATGCCTCAAGCGTGTCAAAATTGTGGCAACGACCAGCTCATTCTGCCTCCTATGTCAGCCGAATTGCCTTTTGGTTTTGGATACTTTCCATCGGCAGTGCCTTTTGTGGCACAGAGCTTTGCCCCAGAGCTCGATTTTTTGACGACGGGAGCTTATATACCTGTAGCGTCAGCCTGTGATAGTTTGACGTTGGCGGCCCCCGTGTGCCCCGATATAGCGCCTTTGGTTAAGCCTATTATTTTGTAATTATGCATGAATTATGTAAATATAATGGTGATTTTATTATTTTGTTGTTTTATTTCTACTTCAATACTACTACTATAATAATACTCTCTCACTCGACCTCTCTTCAGAATAAAACTTTATGAGAAAGCTGTTGAGAATGAATATTGATGGATATAGAGGAAGAGGACATGTGAAAGATGATAATTGGCTGGAAAGGCTGTTTACAGACATTACATAGAGAAGTATAGAATATAAGGGCATGCTTAACCGACCCCCAATCAAAATTAGAATACCTAAGGGCAGGGGCATTATTTCGCAACAAATTATTGCCCAAGAAATTACTCAATTTTACATTTTAATAAGTAATTCATAAAACCGTCTGTCTTTCTGTCTGTCTGTCTGTCTCTGTCTGTCTCTGTCTGTCTGTCTGGTAACTATCATAAAACGCCGAAATAAGTGTTATTGGTTGGTTAACAATCACCGATTAAATGAATATTAGACCAGATAAAATATGTCTTCAACGTTAGGAATCAATTCGGAATAATTTTATCACTACGCAAGCGTAGCCGCGGAGAAAAGCTAGCTTATCACATAAATTACCACACACTAACGATAGGACACGAATCTAAGATAAAATCAAGATAAATAACTGAGAAACATTTGAAAAGGTATAATTATTTAAAATTCGTTAACGTAAAACTTCATTCATACGGAATAATTTTTAAAATGAAGTATTTTTTGCTGTTTTCGCTGGTGACTTTATTTAGTAAGGTTGGTTTGTTATTATTTTGTTGTTTTTATTAGAACTATTTCTGTACCCATGTATATTTACTAGGTAATATTGTTTTAACGTTATTACCTACATAGTAAATGACTTAGCCAAAAGCCTCGTTGACGCTTCACGTGACCAGAGGGCTGGCTTATTCTTTGGTGAAAGAATTAGCATTGCCATACAACGTGGCAATGCAGCCAGTCTTCTGGGCACGTTTCCGGGGGACAGTGATGTGGAGGAATACTTCGACGCCTAACATCACTCATGTTCCCTTTTTTATGTACATTTTTATTTTAGTTTGTATATATTAGTAATTAATAGTAGTTTTAAGTTTGTATATGTTTATAAGTAGGCTTAGTTTATATAAATTGTAAAACTTTACCTACATCATTTAATGTTTTGTCATTCTCATCATAAACACCATTATTACCAGCTTCCGCAAGGGAGCTATTTCCTGTACCCGCATAAAAAGTAGCCTATATGTTATTCTGATATATAAGCTATATTTCCGCCAAGTTTCAAAAACATCCATTCAGTAGTTTGCGTAAAAGAGTAACAAACATACACACACACACATACATCACAAACTTTCGCATTTACAACATAATATTAGTAGTTTACAATATAATATTAGTAGGAAGGATTGTTTTTGTGCTTGCATGACTTTTAAAACCCATCACCTGTAATATTCTCTGTTTTGACTTACCCATGTATTAAATCCATTAATAAGATTTGTAAAAAACTCCAACATGGTGGAAAATTACATAGTTAATAATTTATAAATAACTTACAATTTGTTTATTTTTCTTTTGTTATTTTTTTCAGTCAGTCACACCGCAACTGCTTCGACCACCTTTCAACTACAGACCGATTGGAGAGAATATCCTCGATACTGGCACCTTCATCAACCAGCCAGCACCCACAGTGATATCCGAACCTCCTTGCAACAGCATAGTTCCTATTCCTAGCGCCGCTCCTACGCCTAGCACAACAATCATCACTGACTGCTCGCCTACCGTATGTCAGAACTTAGCTAACACGATACAGCTTATGATAGTCTGCAACTTATTGCAGAATAGCAAGAGTTCTGACTTAGCATTGCAGTTAGCTACACCACTGTTAAACGAAGTTATGACGTCACCCGTTTTGTCTTGTGGGTGTAATAACCCGTTGTCTCCTACAGTCAATTTGCCTAGCATTGTTTCTCCTAGCATAGGAGCACCTAATGTCATTTCTAGCAACTACATTCCCCCTAATTTGGTAAGTCCTAACATTTACTTGCCTAATCCAGGCAATTCGCTCTTAGTTCCTACTACGCCTAACATTGTTGCTCCTAGTAATGTAGTGTCCTTGCCGCCTAGGGTCGTTGCTCCAGCCCCTTGTCCTAATTCGCCTCAAATCAATCCAGCTAATGTGAATGGTTTACTAAATACCATTATGGGTATGCTAGGCAATATACAAGGCTAGTGTGTTAGTGATTTATGTTTAGAAAATAAGTACGTATTTAATTTTTTGATATTTTTTTTGTGCAAGAAATAAACGTTTTTGAGTAATAATTAATTGTTTTTTTTTTTATGAACGTGATGTTTAATTTTCATGTGTTGAAAGGGAATCGTTATTTAACTTCTTTGGTATCTAAAGTTTAATATAATATTTGCTGAAGCGAATTAACAATACTTGTTTTAAGCAGAAAGTTTGTCAGAAGATGAAGTTTACTTTATCTTTCTTTATATAAGAATAACAATGAAGATAATTTTTAATTATCATAACAGCTGTTTTCTCGAAATTAAGTTAAATAAGCAGTATTTTTAGAAATATCTCGACTTGTTCCCAATGTTTTATTTGAATACATAATTAGGTATTTATATCAGTATTTATATAGTAGGTCTAATTGATGTTCATTTTGTCAAAAGGATTAGGGAATAAAACCAAGATATTATTATATTTCAAATCTTTTAATGTATCTTAAAACCAAAAATATACACGTAATATAAGTATCAACTAATTTAAAACTAATGACTAAAACAAACATCCACATCTTGGTCCCAACATGTTGACCAACAGATCTTGTATTCCAAACTTGGATCCACACCCACAGCCAATATTGGGCAAACCAAAGGATGGCCCAAAGGAATCACAACCACACCCAATATTAGGCAAACCACACGATGGTCCGAAATTGTCACATCCGCACCCACAAGGATTTGGGAAACCAATTGGCCCACAGTTGTCGCAACCACAACCAATATTTGGCAAGCCACAGGAATCACACCCGCATCCACAACCATTGTTTGAGAAGCTATAATTTATTCCGCAAGAATCACATCCAAGACCATTGATTGGTATACCAACTATAGGGCCACAATTATCGCATCCACACCCACAACCAACGTTTGGTACACCATAATTGATCCCACAAGAATCACAGCCACAACCAACGTTTGATACACNTGTAAAACTTTACCTACATCATTTAATGTTTTGTCATTCTCATCATAAACACCATTATTACCAGCTTCCGCAAGGGAGCTATTTCCTGTACCCGCATAAAAAGTAGCCTATATGTTATTCTGATATATAAGCTATATTTCCGCCAAGTTTCAAAAACATCCATTCAGTAGTTTGCGTAAAAGAGTAACAAACATACACACACACACATACATCACAAACTTTCGCATTTACAACATAATATTAGTAGTTTACAATATAATATTAGTAGGAAGGATTGTTTTTGTGCTTGCATGACTTTTAAAACCCATCACCTGTAATATTCTCTGTTTTGACTTACCCATGTATTAAATCCATTAATAAGATTTGTAAAAAACTCCAACATGGTGGAAAATTACATAGTTAATAATTTATAAATAACTTACAATTTGTTTATTTTTCTTTTGTTATTTTTTTCAGTCAGTCACACCGCAACTGCTTCGACCACCTTTCAACTACAGACCGATTGGAGAGAATATCCTCGATACTGGCACCTTCATCAACCAGCCAGCACCCACAGTGATATCCGAACCTCCTTGCAACAGCATAGTTCCTATTCCTAGCGCCGCTCCTACGCCTAGCACAACAATCATCACTGACTGCTCGCCTACCGTATGTCAGAACTTAGCTAACACGATACAGCTTATGATAGTCTGCAACTTATTGCAGAATAGCAAGAGTTCTGACTTAGCATTGCAGTTAGCTACACCACTGTTAAACGAAGTTATGACGTCACCCGTTTTGTCTTGTGGGTGTAATAACCCGTTGTCTCCTACAGTCAATTTGCCTAGCATTGTTTCTCCTAGCATAGGAGCACCTAATGTCATTTCTAGCAACTACATTCCCCCTAATTTGGTAAGTCCTAACATTTACTTGCCTAATCCAGGCAATTCGCTCTTAGTTCCTACTACGCCTAACATTGTTGCTCCTAGTAATGTAGTGTCCTTGCCGCCTAGGGTCGTTGCTCCAGCCCCTTGTCCTAATTCGCCTCAAATCAATCCAGCTAATGTGAATGGTTTACTAAATACCATTATGGGTATGCTAGGCAATATACAAGGCTAGTGTGTTAGTGATTTATGTTTAGAAAATAAGTACGTATTTAATTTTTTGATATTTTTTTTGTGCAAGAAATAAACGTTTTTGAGTAATAATTAATTGTTTTTTTTTTTATGAACGTGATGTTTAATTTTCATGTGTTGAAAGGGAATCGTTATTTAACTTCTTTGGTATCTAAAGTTTAATATAATATTTGCTGAAGCGAATTAACAATACTTGTTTTAAGCAGAAAGTTTGTCAGAAGATGAAGTTTACTTTATCTTTCTTTATATAAGAATAACAATGAAGATAATTTTTAATTATCATAACAGCTGTTTTCTCGAAATTAAGTTAAATAAGCAGTATTTTTAGAAATATCTCGACTTGTTCCCAATGTTTTATTTGAATACATAATTAGGTATTTATATCAGTATTTATATAGTAGGTCTAATTGATGTTCATTTTGTCAAAAGGATTAGGGAATAAAACCAAGATATTATTATATTTCAAATCTTTTAATGTATCTTAAAACCAAAAATATACACGTAATATAAGTATCAACTAATTTAAAACTAATGACTAAAACAAACATCCACATCTTGGTCCCAACATGTTGACCAACAGATCTTGTATTCCAAACTTGGATCCACACCCACAGCCAATATTGGGCAAACCAAAGGATGGCCCAAAGGAATCACAACCACACCCAATATTAGGCAAACCACACGATGGTCCGAAATTGTCACATCCGCACCCACAAGGATTTGGGAAACCAATTGGCCCACAGTTGTCGCAACCACAACCAATATTTGGCAAGCCACAGGAATCACACCCGCATCCACAACCATTGTTTGAGAAGCTATAATTTATTCCGCAAGAATCACATCCAAGACCATTGATTGGTATACCAACTATAGGGCCACAATTATCGCATCCACACCCACAACCAACGTTTGGTACACCATAATTGATCCCACAAGAATCACAGCCACAACCAACGTTTGATACACCAATGATTGGTGCACAGGTATCACAACCACAAACGGCTGGTAATATTTTTGGGCCACAATTATCAAACCCGCAACCACATCCCACATTTGGTGGCCCATATGTCAATCCACATGGGTCACAGCCACAACCAATGTTTGGTATGCCAAAATTGGGACCATAACCGTCACAAACACAGCCATAATTTGGTCCAACGTAAGGTACATCACACCCACAGCCAATATTGGGTATTGGTAAGACTTCTGGGTAGCAAACATTTGGTATAATTGGGTCGCAAGGAGCGATAAAATCGCAAGGAGTTATAATAGGTTCACAAGGAGCGTATGGAGGTAGGTAATTAATTTGAGGTGACAAGCAGTCTAGTGTGGGCGACAAAACGGTAGCTTTAACTGGTATGGGGTCACATAAAACGGGTGACGTGTAATCGCATTGTGCTTTCATGGTGTTTTCAATGAGATTGCTAACGATTAGCAATTGAAGAGCATTGGCAAGGGAATTGGATACTGAGTTATCTACTATAGTGGTTACAACTTGTGGGGGGTTACAGGGAGATGTTGGATTAGAGGTGGCTACAAGGTTACAGGAAGGTACTGGGTTGCAAGGAGGTATTGGGTTACAGGGAGGTATTGGGTTACATGGAGGTATAGGGTTACAGGGAGGTATTGGGTTACAGGGAGGTATAGGGTTACAGGGAGGTATTGGGTTACAGGGAGGTACAGGGTTACAAGGAGGTGGGTTATAGACTAACGACGGTGGGTTACATGGTGATACTGGTGTAGTTAGTGGTAATCTTGACAACAGTTGGGCTTGACTCTGTGAACAAAAAAATAATAATGAATCACTTGTTGATATGCCAGATCATCTACATATAATAATATACTAATAATATAAAGCTGCAGAGTTTGTTTGTTTTTTGTTTATTTTAATACGCTAACCTTAGGAAATACTGGTCCGATTTGAGAAATTCTTTCAGTGTTTGATAGCCCATTTATCGAGGAAGGCTATAGGCACTATCTGGGTGCGCAGAGTAGTTCCTATGGGACGCAGGTGAAACCGCGGTGGAAGCTAGTATAAAAAATGTACTAGATTATTTATAATGAATATATTCAAACTATTTGCTTACCTGGCAAGCCAATACAGCACAAACAAATAATATGAACGCGGCCATCTTGAAAAACCTAAATAAAATAGCTGACAACCTCTTTTATACCACATATTAATAAATTATTACAAAAACAATATTAGTAACACATTGACATCAAATTAATTTCGTAAAAGATAACATGGTTTATTTACAAATGTTATTATTTAAACATAATAATAGCAATTAGGTAAATGATACCAAGTTCTTATCGTTGTCTTGTAACATTAAAGGAAATGTTATGAAAAGTTTACGATAAAACCTGCATACATCCACTCATTAACCTCCTTTGATTGACGAAGTCTCGTAAAATATAAATGCATTTTATATCATGCAGCAAGCTTCCACGGTGTCGCGGTTTTATCCGTGTACCTTGGGAACTACTTCGCTTACCTGGATACAAATAACCTATAGCCCCCTCGATAATAGGTAAGCTACCTAACACTGAAATATTTTACGACAAAACTATCTATACTAATAACAGTATAAAACTGACGAATTTGTTTGATTGTTTGTACGCGCTAATCTCAGGAAGTACTGGTTCGATCTGAACAATTATTTCAGTGTTAGATAGCCCATTTATCGAGGAAGACTTGAGACTTATTTAAATAAGCGGGCGCGCTGAGGAGTTCACACGGGACGTGGGTGAAACTGCCCCCACTACAAAATAAGACTTTCACATTCAGAAAATACATCGTAAAACAATCAGGAAAATAGGCTTACGAGTATGATTGCTACCATTATTTTTAGATTATTTATCTCGTATGTCTCTGCCATGCCATGGGACTACAGTCTGAGAATTTTGGAAGGCGAACGTGGGGCCGACGCCAACACGCTGAAGCCCTTTTGAGACTTTTGAGACAACTTTAATGAGATGGTGACACTATATTATTTAACTACATAATAAAATAACGAGGTTAAAAAAGTGTGGGTTGACGTCAATTATTTTATGAAACTGACACCATTTATGATTCATCGAATAATTTCCAATTCAGCGATTCCATTTCCGCAATCATTCCTATCGTTATTTGTGTTCATAATTTATGACATTCGAAAGTCCAGCCAGGCTTTCATAAATCATTGGCTTTATATGCATAAACGGTCCAAAATGGCGATTTAATCTATTTCCAATAAATTATTTTAATCGATCTTATTTACAACCAGCGGTTTCACCCGCGGCCCATGGAACTACTCGGCGCACCCGGATAAAAAGTAGCCTATATAGCCTTCCTCGACAAATGGGCTATTACTATCTAATACTGAAAGAATTTTTCAAATCGGAGTAGTTCGCTTTATAATATTAGTATAGATTAGCTAGTTCCCTTCGGTTCTGTCCGTGTCGTTAGGGAACTACCTCCCACACTCGGGTAAAAATTGGCCCATTAAAATTTCCTTTTTCAGGTTGACTAAAGACTATACCCATACTTTATGCTCTAGCTAGACTATCGGTGTAGGTACACACGACAGCAGGTCAACCTACCGGAATCTGTCAAATTTTACTAATCAAACATTAACCTTCCAATATTGCGACAAGTTTGAAAATCTATTGAAGAAATTTGACAGATAGTTGTAGGTTAATGTGCTGGCGTCGGGGCCAAATTTCATTTAATTCGGTTCAGCAGTTTTGGCCTGAAAGCCGTCCAGACTAATCTAATCATATTTAAGTTCCCGGAAAATTAATTTTAATCAATAGAGATAAATCATGCACCAATTTATCTATACGAACTACATCTGATTACGATTACGTAATCGTAATGAGATGAGAGATAAAAGTCTGTATATCAATGAGACTATTATCAATCTGATAGTTATTGTATTTTATCTGTGGTCGTCATGGCGCGGGCGGTGATCTTCCTGTTTTTGATACAAAGTTTTGTAATTAAGGTTTGTAATTCATTAATTGTTTAATTATGAAGAGCTCGTGGCTAAGTTTAAGCCGCGCGGATCGATCGATCATAAGGTTAAGCAACGCTTAACGCCGTCGGTCCGTGGATGGGTGACCATCTTGTCATAACGAGTTCTT
>NWSH02000087.1:2579769-2589961 GCA_002382865.2 Heliothis virescens
TAAGGAGACCAGGATCTGATGATGGGATCCTGGAGAAATTGAGAGAACTCTTCTAATTTCGTACGCTTTTTTACGTCGATGATACTATTACAGTCGGCCCGACTATCACTGTGGGTGGGTATGAGTATTAAAGATATTATAGTTTTATTTTAGAGCCGAAAACTGAAAAGCATAAAATAAAAAAACTTTTTACAAAAAAAACCACTGAAAGGGATAAAAAAATAAAACTTTTCACATGGCTCTAGAAGTCGGTGGCAAAATTAACACAGTCAACAGACCTGCAGACACCGACTTCTAGAGCCATGTGAAAAGTTTTATTTCTTTATCCCTTTCATATCATAACTATTAAGAACTTAGGAGGATCATAACTATCATTGACTATTAAGGGTTCTGTATATGTAGATACTCTATAGACTTGCTGATCCTGCGGTTTCACCCGAGTCCCGGGTGAACTTCTAACCGTTGCCGCCCAAAATAATGCCTAGTTAGGTACTCGGAGATAGTGTAGCTGTCAACAGTGAAATGATTTTTCAAATCGTTTCAGTAGTTGCGGTGCCAGTACCAAGAAACAAACAAAAAATGTTTCCTATAATACTAACTTCCGCCAGTGGTTTCACCCGCTCTCCCGTGGGAACTACTGCGCGCACCCGGATAAAAAGTAGCCTATAACCTTCCTCGATAAATGGGCTATCTAACACTGAAATAATTTTTCAAATCGGACCAGTAGTTCCTGAGATTAGCGCGTTCAAACAAACAAACTCTTCAGCTTTATAATATTAGCATAGATTAGTTCGGAAAATATTAACCAGGTATTTTTACCGTATCGGAAACGATAGAACAATGTCATTATTTGTTTTTGTGAAAATGTACTCTGTTTTAATATAACGAATACCTACCTATTATGTTTTGTTTTGAAGTTATGCAATGTATTATAAGTATGCAATTCGTCTTAGATTTCATTCATATGCCACGGATTTAAAAACAAATCATACTTTTACTACGTACGCAAAAAAATGCCATTCATTTTTTGAAACCATTTGTGTTCCCTAGCCGCAATACAGGCAAATTATTTTCTATACATATAATCAAAGTCCTGAGTGACTCATCGACGCAGGGCCCAAACCCGTGAACATATAAAGCTCAAATTTTGTTTAAATTTTTTTTGAGGCATGAATGGCTCACAGAGGCGCCCTCAACACAGGAACGTGTAAATAGATGTCGCTTATTTAGAAAGAATAGTGTTGCTTTTACTCGACTTTCGACATTCGAATGTAGAATTCAAGATGGCGTCTGATGGCGACTTCGTTACCATGGCAACCAAACTGTTGTCACTAAATTTCTCAAAAGATGTCGCTAGTGGTAACTAAATTCAGCTAAATTCTTACTTTTGTAGAATAATATATACCTCTAAATTCGAACCTGGGAGTTATTCACTTACGCCCGTTTCCAATAACATATCTTACATTAGATTTGCTTACTAGGGATAGAATTTTGACTTCGATACTTACAAGTAGGTAAGGCTTAATTCCTATCTCTTGTAACCAAATCAACAAATAGATAGGTTTATTGAATTCCGTAATTACTTACAGAAGAGTCAGCATTTTTTGCTACGTATCATTATCTGAAATTACTTAACAATTTACCCAACTGCAGATAATAGTAGCAACCTTCCGATAAAACGGCAAAGTTTTAGATAATGTTTAGTATATAAAGTCATGTTAGTATAACAAAAACATTAATTACAATTTAATAATTTAGAAGTTAGAATTCTAATACTTCAAGATGGCCGCCAAATTCATTGCTATTGTTTGCATTCAATTTGCAATAATGAATGTAAGTAATAAATTAGTTATTTATTTGAATTTACATCAAACAACAGCTTTTTCCAAAGTAAACCGTTGTTTCAAAAAAATGGACGGATATTATGTCGGTGAACTTAAACCTTACAAGGTTTTCTGGTAAGGTCACTGTTTTGCTTTTAGATAATATAAGAAAAAAAAAATTCAAAGTAGGCTAAAAATCAGCACTTCTTGAAGGACAAAAACAAAAGACATCCAAAAACACCAAAAAATTCGCTGAGAAGAAATTGGTGGCAATAAAACCGAACGAAAATAGATTTATTCGTTAAACTAAAATTCACCATAACCTGTCTCAAAAACCATCTGATAATTTATTTATTTTTTGCAGACCCTCAACGCCCAATGCCTCAATCGCATCATCCCGAACTGCGGCCCAAACATACTACCTATGCCTCTGCCGGTAGGCGAGACCATTCTACCGAACCAGATGATCATAGGTCCCAACTACGCCCCCCCAATTCTAGACATCCCCTACGGCGTCGACACCATCGTCACAAACCCTGCTTTGCCATCCACGACCATAATACAAGACAGTACGGTCGCAAATAATTTGGCAAATGCTTTGCAGTTGTTGGTCGTCAGCAATCTACTTAGCAACACGTTACCTACTTCGGCTCCTGAGGTTATAGTACCTGGGTTTGGATCAGCCCTGGAGTATGGCTTGTCTCCGATCAGCCCTGTGATTGCTCCTATCAGTCCTGTGGTGTCTCCGATCAATTCTTGCGGTTTTGGACCTTATAACTACATTTATTAAGGTCCTTTAAGTTATTTATTTGTTTAATTTTATGTGATGTTAATAAATTTGTGTTGGTGGTAATTTGTTTGTGTTCTTTTTTACCCCTTAAACCCCGGTAAGACCTGAAAAATCCCATCAGGCTATATAAAAACACCATACCCAGTCTTTGACGTTTAAGATGGTGCTACGGGTATTGATTTGGTCATTATTTCACGAAACACTACATATACTTCTTAACTTACCACACCGACGGTTTCAATGCCATCTTGCGCAAAAAGACGGCTTCCCAGATCTACAGAGTGCGGGGCAGCCGGAATGAAATCCTGAAGACGATATCAAACAGGTTCTCATCCCCGATTTGGAGGTGTTTGATTGAGAGGGTGATTTAAATATTGTTATTCTTTTCCTTTTAAATATGGACAATTTATTTATTTTTATTTTTAACATTTGCATGGATTTAAATGACAGTTCTAAAATACTGCATGACGATAGTAAGTTATTCTAATAGATTTAGAGCACTGCTTAAAAAAATCTGGTTTGATAGACAGCATAGTTTAGCGTAGCACATAGTTCTTATAACAAGCAAAAATTGCAAAAGGAATCTATATTTCCCCAACGTAGTAAGGAAAAGGCTAGGTAGATAAGTTGATCTGCTACCTGATTTTTGAAATGTGCGCTCTACAATTCATCTCGTTATAGAAGTAGAGGTTACTTCTTCTACAGGTAAAGTCACTTCTATAACAGCCTTTTCACACTGGCGGATTTTCCATGAGAATAAACCGAGCAACATCGCCCGATTTTTAGGGGCGGTGCAATTAATTGACAATTGCCTATGTAATAACCCTTATTAGAAAATGATGTTAAAAACACCGAGCAGTGTCGTGCGGAAAACCCAAGTGGAAAATCCGGTCAAAAAATATTTACTGTCTAAGACGTTACGTGTAGAAGAAGTAACCTCTTCTTCTAAAACAAGGTGGAGCGCACATTACAAAGATCAGGTAGCAGACCAACGCATCTGTCTAGTCGGGCCCCAACGTTGGGGTCGGTTTCCAGTCTAACCGGATGCAGCTGAGAACCAGAACTTTACACGGAGCGACCGTATGTCTGACCTCTGCAACCCAGTTACTCAGACAACCCGGCCTCTTGGTAAGACTGGTTGTCAGAATTACTGGTTATTAACTATCCGTAACGACTGCCAAAGGCTCTGACTGCTGCTCATTATGACAGCCGGGACCCACCAATTTATCGTGCCTTCGGAAACCTTATGACGATTGATCCGCGCGGCTTTGACTTAGCCACAAGCTCATTCCTCTCTTTCAGGTAGCAGACCTAAAAAGTTGAATTGGATTTACTTCAAAACAAACTGTCAGAAAACTGTCGGCGGACAGTTAAATCTCCAGTCTGTGGGGTCCTATAAATTTTAACTATGAGCTCAATACCCTAGGGAAGGCCTTTGTCTAGCACAACGAAACCCAAAGCTGGCCAATTTTTTCAATAGGAAAAGACTTAGTGGCAAACAGAAAAATAATGCATCTAAATAATTCTCTATCCTCGTACAGTTTTCTATCTATCCTGACCCATCCTATTTAAACCTTCGCCAAGTAGTTATATCGCTCATTATCTTCTTGTCCTTATCCCAATTTATTTGTGGTCGACACAGCGTGTTTTCTTCTTCCATACTCTTCTATCTGGCATCATCTCACAAGCATCCATCGTTTCTTTGATCTTCCCCTTTCAGAATAAGTAGTTATGCTATTAAAAATGAGGGTTAAGATTCCAGGTCAAGTAAGCCGCAAGTACCAATGCCGCTTTCCTAAACTTGTACCAACTTTCTAGCGGGAACATCTGGACTATAAAGATTTAAATCACCAAGCCATAATAAGCGCACGGGGTGATTAACGCTCAATCCTTCTCTGTGTGAGAGGAGGCCGCAGCCCAGCAGTGGGACGATACAAAGGCTGATGATGATTATAATTTATTCGTTCAGTCAATGCAGATTTGTTCTCTGAAACAACAGCTACTTAATCATGAAATTCATATTCCATTTACGTTCAAATAATTTCAATTTCTTAAAACTTTTGTCGCAACAATAAAAGGAAAATTATTCCATACTTACTTAATTTCGTAACATCTTACTTTTGATAAAACAATTCTGATATTTCTTACTTGTTATCAATTTGTAAGAAAGTCACGTCGCTTTCAACAATATTGTAATATCTATTATTCTTTTACTTACCGACTACGTAATGATATTATTTCAATGTTTCGAAATACATAGTTTATTTAATGTTATCTATTGTCGAAGTATTTTTGTCACGTTGGTCTAGTGAGTAACTTCAGCTGCAATGATTAGCGGTTTTGACATAATAAGTATTTTTTATTGTAAAAATAATGACGTCGGTATGTTACCTAACTTTGATGGAAAATAGCATTGATATCTTGTTGCTTCCTTAATTCAAACGTGTACTAAAATACTGCCAGGGTAGTCAAATTTACAACAAAAACTGTATTAGTCATTTATTTGCTTTCCATGCTATTTTAAAGACCTGATTCAAGACTTCACTCCCTGACAGGGCTGCGGGTCGTTCGCGCGAGCTACCGCAGCCCTGGCACACAAAGGGCTCCCGAAGGATCACGGTGAATTTTGGTCAGTAATAGTCTGACACTCCCTCACGCTATCACCCACAGCGGGGTCATCTGATGATTTCCCAACGATAAAAAAGGCTTTGCACTCCCTATTCCGCCAACTCAGGCCTTAACCATCAGAGTGTTGTTCAAACATCTTGTTTATGCCCATTCTATTGGGGGTTTCTAAACTTCTCCGCTTTGCTTTTTAGCCTCCACAGGCTAGACCTGATAGTCCGATAGGACTGCGATCCATCTCGACCGGGGAGACCTTCAATAAATATATAAAAATTACATCATTTGAATATCTGGTGCCAGGTTGCCCAGGTAACTGGGTTGTGGAGGTCAGATAGGCAGTCGCTCCATGTAAAACACTGGTTCTCAGCTGCGTTCGGTTAGACTGGGAGCCGACCCCAAAATAGATGGAAAAAGACGAGGCAGGTGACATCATTTGAATATCTTTATAAGTCGCTTTGGGTAATTGGAAGCCAGAGAGTCTGGCAACCAGTCTAACTAAAGGGTACCAGGTTGCTTAGGTAACTAGGTTAAGGAGGTTGGATAGCAGTCGCTTCATGTAAAACACTGGCACTCAGCTGCATCCTTTTGGACTGGAAGTCGACCCCAACATAGTTGGGAAAAGGCTAGGCAGAAGACGGTACATCTGTTTAGGCCTTTTAAAAAACCCGTTACAATATACGAGTACAGACGACAGCAGATCCACGTACACGAATCTGTAAAATTTTACAAATCGAATATTAACCTTCCGCTAATGTGATAAGGTTGAAACTCGATTGCAGAAATTTGACAGATTGTGGTAACTTGATGTCATTGTGTTGTCGTCTGTACAAGACTGTAGGACATGAAACCCCCACATAATTTAACATTTAAGTAATCTCATTACACATAATGTTCTTAGAACTGTTTTAATTACTTAATTAGGGCTTATAAATTCGTGTTAATGTGTCGTTTCGTTTCTAAGTAGGCAGTATGGAGGTGAAATTGTTGCTTGTATTTGTGATATGTCAGGTAAGTTCTTTATGAAAACTACTACTATAAAACGTCAAAAATACCCCCTGTCGCTGACAACTCAAAAGGCAGTGGCAAAGGATGAAAAATCTTAGTGGACAACCTCTTTTTAACAAAATAACTTAAACTTATAGCGTAACATAATCATCACCGGGCTTTGTATCGTCCCACTGCTGGGCACAAGCCACCACGTGTGCGAGATGCGGGTGATTTCAGACTTTATAGTCCAGACTTCCACTGGATGTTTTATTTTACCTTTAAACTATCATTAGTGTCCAAGATATACTTAGAAAGTACATACAAACTTAGGAAAGTTTCGTTGGTACCTACTTGCCTGATTTGGAATCGAACCTTGTGATACTTTATCCACTAGGTCAACGTTACAAGATTATAACAAATTTTATTTCTTTATTTTACATTTATTATCAAACAACAAATAAAACAAAAATTTCAAAATAATTTCTTCAAAAATCAAATACAATCTCCATTTTACGCTCATTCCATTTCTGTCGAAACACCCCAATCAAATATTTACGCGAAAAATCTCATTTCATAAAATAAAAGGCAGTGTGGAAAAACTTTTTATCACCCAGGTACCTCTTTAGGGTTCCGTACCCATAGCACAGTATAATTATCTTATACAGTATTGCGACTCGGCCGTGGCCTTGAAATAAGTGCCTACAGCCGCGCGGTACGTAAGCATGAGATAGGGTTGTCGCTGTCGCCCACCTACAGCGTTTTAATTGCATCTGCCTACTTTGAGTTTCTATCTAGTTTTGAGATTGTAAATATATTACTTTTTATTTATTTATTAGCACAAATACTTAATAACAATATAAAATATTATTACATAATATGATTACATAAAATACTCTGTGAATAGAAAAGAATAGAAAGTGTTCAATAAAAATGCAAGTTGTTTTTTTTATTGATAGATTTAATTAAAAAAAAAACATGATTATGTATATAACTAAACAAATCGTTGTTATAAATTTGCGACCGAAAAATATTTGCGCCTTGATTGCGATGTTCGAAATTCTTTGTTATTATATTTTAAGGTATAAAAAATCCGGTTGCGAAAATCGCGGTTGCTGATCAAAAACCAGTACACCGTCCGTTCGTCACTACGGCACACCCGCGACTGTATCATACTAAGAACATACCAAGTTCCGAGCGCGTAGGTATAGCTCGCGCGTCGTCCGTTTATATGAAGTTAAACTACTGTATGTAATATTATTACCGTGCCCATAGGGTAAAACGGGACGCTATTATTAAGACTTCGCTGTCTGTTCGTCGGTCACCAGGCTGCATCTCGTGAACCATGATAGCTAGAAAACTGAAATTTTCACAGATGATATATTTCTGTTACCGCTTTAGCAACAGATAGTGAAAACTAGAATTAATCACATACGTATTTTAAGAAGCTCTTATATATAACAAACGTGTTTTTTTTATATCATCTGCCTAGCCCTTTCCCAACTATGTTGTGGTTGGCTTCCAGTCTAAACGGATGCGGCTGAGAACCAGTGTTTTACATGTAGCGACTGCCTGTCTGACCTCCACAACCCAGTACCCGAGCAACCCCATACACCTCGGTATGACTGGTTGTCAGACTTTCTGGCTTGTGACTACCCGTAACGACTGTCAAAGATGTTCAAATGTCAGTCCAACAAACGTGATTTATTAGAGACTAGCTTCCGCCAGCGGTTTCACCCGCATCCCATGGGAACTACTCCACACACACGGATAAAAAGTAGCCTATAGACTTCCTTGATAAATGGGCTATCTAATACTGAAAGATTTTTTTCAAATCGGACCAAGAGTTCCTGAGATTAGTGCGTTCAACCAAACAAACAAACAAACTCTTCAGCTTTATAATATTAGTATGGATAAACAAACAGAACCCTTCGTCCGAATCCGACTCGCACATAACCACTTTTTATCTAAGGTCAACGGAACGTAGGTTAGCATTTTGTCAGCCTGATTTTACTCTGGAGAGCAATAAAACGAATAAACGTGTGCCAATTACCGATGCTTTCTATTCATGTTTTAATTTTAGAATCTTTATTAAGAGAAAACGTTGGAAAAAACATTATTTTATATGGTTATGACTTGTTTTCTACAATATTTTGGGTAAAGATGACCCTATTATATTTCGACGGCGCCCACGCAGAAGGTCGGAACATAGTTTTTAACGAAAATCGGTTTTATCATTTCATTTCATTAATATTTGACATTTTGACAACAATTTTGAATAGTAGTCTATTGAATAGTAATCTTTGACATTTTGACAACAATTTTGAATAGTCGTCTATTCAAAATTGTTGTCAAAATGTCAAATATTAATGAAATGAAATGATAAAACCGATTTTCGTTAAAAACTATGTTCCGACCTTCTGCGTGGGCGCCGTCGAAATATAATAGGGTCATCTTTACCCAAAATATTGTAGAAAACAAGTCATAACCATATAAAATAATGTTTTTTCCAACGTTTTCTCTTAATAAAGATTCTAAAATTAAAACATGAATAGAAAGCATCGGTAATTGGCACACGTTTATTCGTTTTATTGCTCTCCAGAGTAAAATCAGGCTGACAAAATGCTAACCTACGTTCCGTTGACCTTAGATAAAAAGTGGTTATGTGCGAGTCGGATTCGGACGAAGGGTTCTGTTTGTTTATCCATACTAATATTATAAAGCTGAAGAGTTTGTTTGTTTGTTTGGTTGAACGCACTAATCTCAGGAACTCTTGGTCCGATTTGAAAAAAATCTTTCAGTATTAGATAGCCCATTTATCAAGGAAGTCTATAGGCTACTTTTTATCCGTGTGTGTGGAGTAGTTCCCATGGGATGCGGGTGAAACCGCTGGCGGAAGCTAGTCTCTAATAAATCACGTTTGTTGGACTGACATTTGAACATCTTTGACAGTCGTTACGGGTAGTCACAAGCCAGAAAGTCTGACAACCAGTCATACCGAGGTGTATGGGGTTGCTCGGGTACTGGGTTGTGGAGGTCAGACAGGCAGTCGCTACATGTAAAACACTGGTTCTCAGCCGCATCCGTTTAGACTGGAAGCCAACCACAACATAGTTGGGAAAGGGCTAGGCAGATGATATAAAAAAAACACGTTTGTTATATATAAGAGCTTCTTAAAATACGTATGTGATTAATTCTAGTTTTCACTATCTGTTGCTAAAGCGGTAACAGAAATATATCATCTGTGAAAATTTCAGTTTTCTAGCTATCATGGTTCACGAGATGCAGCCTGGTGACCGACGAACAGACAGCGAAGTCTTAATAATAGCGTCCCGTTTTACCCTATGGGCACGGTAATAATATTACATACAGTAGTTTAACTTCATATAAACGGACGACGCGCGAGCTATACCTACGCGCTCGGAACTTGGTATGTTCTTAGTATGATACAGTCGCGGGTGTGCCGTAGTGACGAACGGACGGTGTACTGGTTTTTGATCAGCAACCGCGATTTTCGCAACCGGATTTTTTATACCTTAAAATATAATAACAAAGAATTTCGAACATCGCAATCAAGGCGCAAATATTTTTCGGTCGCAAATTTATAACAACGATTTGTTTAGTTATATACATAATCATGTTTTTTTTTTAATTAAATCTATCAATAAAAAAAACAACTTGCATTTTTATTGAACACTTTCTATTCTTTTCTATTCACAGAGTATTTTATGTAATCATATTATGTAATAATATTTTATATTGTTATTAAGTATTTGTGCTAATAAATAAATAAAAAGTAATATATTTACAATCTCAAAACTAGATAGAAACTCAAAGTAGGCAGATGCAATTAAAACGCTGTAGGTGGGCGACAGCGACAACCCTATCTCATGCTTACGTACCGCGCGGCTGTAGGCACTTATTTCAAGGCCACGGCCGAGTCGCAATACTGTATAAGATAATTATACTG
>NWSH02000087.1:2589986-2628835 GCA_002382865.2 Heliothis virescens
AAATCGATGGCGCCCACGCAGAAGGTCGGAACATAGTTTTTAACGAAAATCGGTTTTATCATTTCATTTCATTAATATTTGACATTTTGACAACAATTTTGAATAGTAGTCTATTGAATAGTAATCTTTGACATTTTGACAACAATTTTGAATAGTCGTCTATTCAAAATTGTTGTCAAAATGTCAAATATTAATGAAATGAAATGATAAAACCGATTTTCGTTAAAAACTATGTTCCGACCTTCTGCGTGGGCGCCATCGATTTACATGTAGCGGGTGGGGAAGGAGATAAGCAAAGTAATTAAAATATACTAAAGACCAGCGTTCCGTGGGAACAGTTTATCAGTACCCTGATAAAATTACTCGGTATATTACTCGGAGGCAACAGTGAAAGAATTTTTCAAATCGGTTCATTCATCGGCTCCGTTTCGGAGCCATCAACCAACCAAACAAACTAATGTTTCATCTTTATTATATTAGTATAGATACTTTATGTTGATGAGATGTTTTATGTTAGTCTACCATTTTTTTTTATGAGAAATCATCAAATGACCCCTCACGCTGCACACGTAGCGGGAGGCAACAGACTCTTATTGACTGTATCCCATCATGTTTCTTTTAGAGTTTTTTGTGGATCAGGGTTTCGGTAACTATCCCGCAGATCCTGGAAGTTATAATCCAACAAATGAGACCTACCTAATATGACATACAAATCATAAATTAAATTTATTTCTTCTCAGATCATCACAGGATTAAGTGGATTCACTCTACCATTGCCAGAAACCATAGGCATAGCGACTCCAATCCAGCCAAAACTTCCTCCCTTCTCCGCCGATACATCACCAATCACCAAATCACCACTAATATGGGACGGTGAAGATGTAACGCCGAAGTTATTACCACCAGCTGCACCAGGATTGGTTTTTAGACAATTCTCATCACCAATCACTTTTACTTCATCATCTAAATCTTTACCTGTACCTAGGATTGATAAATCATCTATAAAAGATGTCAAAATGCCTGAAAGATTAGGTAAGAGGTTTATATCCAATGATTTTAGTAGAAACGTTACTCCTTATGCTCTTCCACCAAGAGTATCTTTAACATATAAAAATCCACTCTGGTCATCTCCTACATCGTCATCTTATATTTCATCAGGCATTTATTCTGCTGTACCAAATAGGTTATCATCAGTATCAAGTCTACAATCATTGCCCCCTGTTCCTCTAGAACCTTATTTATCTTCAAAAACAGACACGTTTGCACCACCAATTTCCAAAGCCATATCCACACCTAATTTCTTGACTCCTACTTCTTTACCTTTTCATTCAGCTAATTCATTACCATATCCATTGTATTATAAATCTATGTATTTACCAGGAGTAAGAACGCCCGATAGATTTCCATATTATGGTGAACGTTTATCATATACAGAAACTCTGAATTTTAACGTCCAAAGTCCAACAAATACTTTTAGTCCATTAAATTCGGCTTCTGAAATTAATAACTTACCTTTACCCTTTTTGGATCCGGTCGAGTTATCAGGTGCTCCTAAACCTACGAATATAGCGCTGACACCAAAAATATCTGATAATATTCCTTCATCTGGATTTTCATTACTGAATTCTGAGATCAGATCTAGAACAAAACCTGGGATTGAGTCTAGTATGGCTTCCCCGTCTTTCAAGCCCGAGTCTCCAAATCCCATAAGTTCTGCAGTTGGTACATCAAACACACCATTTTTTTCACCAAAAGTAAGTCTTGAAAAGGCACTATTTCCATCTCAGTGTGCAAAAATCCAACCAACTCCTTTTGAAAATGACGTGTTGCAAAATTGTACAAAAATATTTGACAATTCAAAATCTTTTTCAAGAAATAAACCTAACATTTACCCTGCTGCTGATAGTTGGCTTAACAATAGAGAAACATTGAGCCCATATCATGCTAGCCCGTATTATGGTGAAAATGTAATAAATCCTTACATAATAATACCTGATGTCACTCCTTTTTCATCTTCATTAGCTACTGAAGAAATTCTGTTTTTACCACCTACGATTCCTTTTGAATCTATACCTACTACTTATTATCCAGACCTTCCTTATTCCCCTATTTCTCACACACCATCCATATCTACATCTATATCCCAATCTATTTCTAATACAGCACCTTCATTCAGTGATATTGTATCCAATTTCACAGAACAGCTGTTATGTTCGTGCAAATCATATTTAAAATCAATAACCCAAAATGTTAAGGCATCAATTTATTCTAAAATAAATCCTTATGCATATCCTGGATTGGAACCTCAACCATTATTGCCGAAAATTAACCCATTGCAAGCAAATTCTATATTACCTAACTTGCATTCACCAATTCATTCAACAAAAACTCCAGCTGTAGATTTTTCTACTTTCACCTCATTCAATTCACCGGTTTTAGAAATGGCTTCTTCCGATCTATCACCGGTTTCGTCATCACCGACATCATCAGTGACTAACTTATCACCGTTTAGAGACATTTCATCACCATGTCTTAACCCTTCATATCTGCCATCCCCTGCTTTACCATCATCATTATTTTCTAAAGAGTCTCTTGTTAAATCAGCTTCTAAAAAAGATTCTGATGAGAGATTGTTAGAGTCGATGATGATAGCAGAAATATTGGATGACGATGACAGTTTTGATTGGGATGACCTTGATGCATTTTTGACTTTATTGTCTTTGACTTAAGAGTGTGTTTTGATTGTCAAAAATGCTTTTATATGGCTTTTGGAGAAGGCGAGTGTTGATGTCTGTCATTGTATGTTTAAATAAAATTGTTTTATTTGTATTATTCTGTTGTTTTATTTAATTTGCTCACAATGTAGTAGCCTTTCTACATATGTTTATCAACACTGAATACAAGTCTAACGTCATTTACGTCCATTGCCAACAACTGAACATCATCATTTGCCTAGCCTTTACTCATGTATGCTGGTATCAGCGTCCAGCCTACCAGTGGGCTAATGGGCTATCCAACACTGAAATATTATTTCAAATTCGACCAGTAGTTCCTGAGATTAAGCTCGTTCAGACAAGAAACAAACTCTTCAGCTTCAGTACCATTAGAATAAGCAAGCGAGTAAAACCGCGACTCACAACAAGTATTCCACAAGTGAAGGGCAGACAGAATTCTTAGAAAATATTGATAAAAAAATAAACCTTTTGTTGTTCAGTAATGAACGAGAAAGGACCCCTTTATAAAACTGACCATAGAGGTGACATGATGTGAGAAGATGTCTCGTTAGGTTGATAATGGATGTATTGGAAAATGTGTCCATTACGTTGTTTTTGTTATGACTGGGTATTGGAAAATATTATGTTACTTATTTATTATTAGTTAAATAGACAATACTATACTATCACTACACAGTATAAAACAAAGTCGTATGTCGTATCTTTAATATTATAAAGCTGAAGAGTTTGTTTCTTTGTTTGCTTGAACGAGCTAATATCAGGAACGTTTTGAAAAATACTTTCAGTGTTAGCTAGCCCATTTATCGAGGAAGGCTATTGGCTACTTTTTATTAAGTTCAACTATTTGAACATCATGAAATAATCCAATAGCTTAGAAAGTTACTTTAACAATTAGAATTTATAAGTAATCAAATACGAGAACATAACTTGAAATATTGTAAGAAAATAAGAGAAAACCTATAAAAAATAAATAAAATAATTTAATACTTACACACAAAAATAAATTATTAAAACAACAAATCTCAAATACAGTCAAATTAAAGATCAATTCATTTATTCAAAAATCCAACATCTCAAATTTTCTTCTAGACTTTTCTACCAATAGAATTCAGGTTCATCCAAATAAGCAGGCAAAACATACGTTATTCCTTGGTCATTAAAGTCACTTTTGGCTTGACTATCCATTGCTACATAAGCTGAATCGTCTGTATTAATAACTGGTCCGTATTTCACAACTTTTGACCTCGCAAACACTGTTTCTATATCTTTATTTTGTTTATCATTATTCGTTTTAATTGTATTGTCATTTGTACCACTATAATATGGCGTTTTAACTTCAGAGTATATAGAAGATTTATCTGCTATATATCTTTCATTTACGCCATCATTTTCTTTGTCGCTGAAATTGTAGTAGTCAGTGTTGATTTTATGCCTTTCAACTTTCCTAGTTTGGAAATCAGGTGCCTCTAAAAGTGGTGGACTACGAAACTGTATTACTTCTTCTTTATTTTCTTTTATAGGTTTACTTGCATTTTTAACACTTGCCAGTTCAATTTCATCATATTTTTTGTGCTTTTCATAATCTTTTGGCACTCTCTCAGGCAGAGTGAAACTTTCAAATCGCATTCGACCTATTAAGTCGTTGCCTTTATCTACTGCGTAATAATATTTGGTGTCACCTAAGTTTTTTATGTAAACTTCTTTATTATTTGCCGTGTTAACCATGCTGTCTGCGAAATGTGGGTAATAGTCTGCTATATATCCTTTGCTATAGTCAGGATCAGGAGGAAGATCCGAATCAAAATTTTCACCATCATTTTCATGTTCAATATTGTCATTTTCAATAACGATTTCTTCATTCTTATCAACTATGTCATCGTTTTTCAGCACTTCATCAGTTACTGTTTCTACTTGAGATGGCTCGTCATTCGATTTTGAACTCTCATTCTTTGGCATTGGGTCGATATTCAGTCGCTTGACTCCATCGATATATATCGTTTTGTTTTTAGCTACTACATTTACTTTAGGAGTTACTGCATGAGTACTAGAGTTTGCTGATCTTGGTGCTCCAGTTACTGTTGAATTTTTACTTTTTACTACAGGCTTTCTTTTCTGCTGTAGTCTAGTTTTGTGAGCTGGTAATTTATTAGTTCTCTTAACGCTAGCTGGCTCCTGATTTTTAGCTATCAAGGACTGGTAAATATTTTCGTAGTTAGCAAAAAAACTACTCATAGCAGGATTATTTTGAAATTGTGGTAGGCCGTTAAAATTGAAAGGACTTGCAAAACCTTCGGGCAGATTTGGGATCAATTTTGATAACTCATTTGTTTCTGGTTTTGAGTTTCTTACAACTCTGTTCTCTTCTGTGAATCCTTCTTTTTCTATGTTTAAATCTTCTTGTTTTACTTTTGATGATTTAGTTGGCGTAGATTGTTCGGGTGTAATGTTTTCAGAAGTTACTTTATCATCATCTTTGCTGTTCGATTTTGGCTTCTTCTTACGACGTCTTCTAGGCCTAGGATTTTCAACCCTCGTTTCTTCATCAGCAACACTAACTGTTTCATTCTCTTTATTCTTCCTCTTTTTAGTTCTAGGAAGCTTTCTGGTTTCGTTTTCAGTTTCTGTTATTGATTTATCCTGTGCAGGAGGATCATTGTTGCGTTTGCGAGATCGTTTTTTCGGTTTTTTAGGCAATTCTGCATCAGTTTTTTCGGTATTATCTACTTTTTCGATAGAATCATTAGTACTTTTAGCTTCATCATGTCTTCTTCTAGATTTTGACCTTCTTCTTTTATGCTTTTTACGCTTTACTTCTGTGCTAGGCTCTTTAGGTGTTTCATCTATCTTTGTACTTGGCATTTGATAATTCTCAGCTACCGGTGCTCCGTAGTAAGCATTACCGGGATTAGCAGCAATCGGATTACTAGGATACCCAACCAAATTTGAACCATAACCCCCAGCATTAGGGTCGAAATTTGTCTGCCCAGAGTTCAACAAAAGTTTATTTATTAACATCTGCCGTATGTTAGAAGGCGATAAGTTCGGTTGATTTTGAACCATCGTGCTTTGTGAATAAGGTGTGATATCGTTTGGCTGGTTAGGGTAGACATTTTGCTGGTAATACGGATATGTTTGGGCCGGAATTACAGGAGATCCGTTGTTGGAAGATACCTGAAATGTAAGGATGATTGATCACTATGTTTGTATTGTGAAAGAAAGGTAACAGCCATTAATTTTGCTTGGTGGATTGGACACTTCATGTTTTTCAATTGAATTTGTATGAAAAGGTGCTTTGGGGCTTAAAATATAAATAAAAATAGGGGTAAATATTCGCTGATTATTATAAAGTATTTTTATGTACAAAGCATTACTCATATTATAAATATGAATGTAACTCCGTCTGTTTGTGTGTCGCACTTTAGCTGAACGAATCATAAAATATACTTAGTTTACTGCGCTATAAAATACTGAAACTTTGAAATAACCTTGTGACTGATGTTGAATTATAAAATAAAATACTATACCCAATATTCAAAAATGGCTAGACTGATTTTAATGTGTGTACCAAGTGCCTGAAGTTAGGACGAGTATGGTGAAATCCCGGAAAATAGCTGAGCATCAACCTACCACAATCTGTCAAATTTCTTCAATAGATTTTCAACCTTATCACAATAGTGGAAGGTTAATGTTCGAATGGTAAAATTTGACGTATCTCGGTAGGTTAGCCTGCTGTGGTCTGTACCTACATAAATAAAAAAATAGAACTTACCAAGACTGTATATAACAGGAACAAAAATATTCTTAAAATCATCTTTTCTACAAATCATTATTCACAACTCAAAACAAAACATTAAAATCACTTTTTTGTATATTCCCAATCAAAAAAATATAAAAAAATCACAATCCTATACAAATCTTCATATTCAAATACGCACGTAATATAATTTTGCTTTTATATAAAATCGAATGATAGTGCAATCGATGTTTTAATCGATAAGTCTTCTCGATTAGGCACGCGTGAGATATCAATACTTTATTCTGGTTATTCTGTGCTAATGTTACGTTTTGAAAATTAGTATTATTAGATATACGCTAGCCTATTCTATTCTTAAGAATGGCGTCCAAGGCCGATTGTCGGCCACGGCGGCTGTTCTCATATAAGGAGATATTATAGTGCATCCCTATTCTCTCACGACACGACTGGAGTGAGAGATCTGCCATGCGATTCTCTAGCTGACACATCATAGATGACAACAACGACGACCTCACAAATGACAAGCTTTTCGGTTTGAAGGATAAAATCGAAGGCGAAGTCGTCGTTGTCGTCGAAGGCGAGGATGATTTTTCATACATTTTGGAACCATATTTTAGTTGAACCGCCGCGCCGTCAACATCGTTGAAGCGCTGCGATCGCGCACTTATAGATGTTGTAACGATGATTTCTTGGTTGTAAAGATGTTTTGCGTTAGAGAATCACCCCCCAGGATTATATTACGACCGCATACCACTTTGGTCGGTTGATGATGGAGACTACAATAATTTTCAATGGCATAGTATTTTCTTTCTGTCTGGCCGAAAGCTGAAACATGATGCATTCTACTAGACCTGGAGTATGGAAGTTGGTGGTTTTACAATCCTGTTTCTTGGCATGTAAATTCTAACTGTATTTTGGCAATAATTAAACGTCAGGCGGATTTTAGAAAACTCTAACACTAAGAGCTCTCGCACACTGCAGATTTTTAGTCGGCCGATAGTTATTTCGGGCTCATAAATCAGTATGAAGATGCGGCTGCTGCAGCTGCTGAAAACCTCAAACGGCGCAAATATGTAAACCTTACCGGTAGTTGCATGTTTGAGCCGTTTGGGGTCGAAACATTGGGACCATGGGGCCCAGGTGCCCACAGACTTTTCCGAGATATTTGTAAGCGTTTAGTGGAGTCTACTCGTGACCAAAGGGCTGGCCTATACTTCGGTCAAAGAATTAGCATTGCCATTCAGCGTGGCAATGCGGCCAGCCTTTTGGGCACGATTCCCGCTGACAGCGATGCGGATGAGTTTTTTGATACGTAATATTAATTTTATTTAAGTTGGTTTGTATATTATAATTTTAATTTAGTAATTTAAGTTTGTAAAAAAAAATGAGTATGAAGATGAATGGTAGTATGCACATTACAATGATGAGATATTTTGCCGGTATAAGACCTACTAAAAACTTTGATTGGATTGGCGATTTTGTTTAAAAAAAAATTTTGCCTACCAACGGACCAACTATCGGCCGACTGTTTGGTCTGCAGTGTGCGGGGACCCTAAGGCTTGTGAGGTAAGGCTTGACTAACGCTGCGACTCGCTTGATAAAAAGACTGCTAGTGTGTTCCAAAATATTAGCTCAATAATCTGTCTCTTCTTCTTGACTGTTGACTGATCTGTCTTGTCAATATACTGGTCAGGACTCATGACGTCATGAACCTGACGCCATCTTGTACTGGTCACACAAGTGTGTACTGTGACGTTCATTAAAAGCACAAACAATATTTTCCAATATGACGTCAATGCGTTGAGCAGTCATCTGCCTAGCTTTTTCCCAACTACGTTGGGGTCGGCTTCCAGTCTTACCGGATGCAGCAAAGATAATAGGCGCAGTGACCATGTATAGTACATGGTCACTATCTATCAATATCTGCTTTCATTTAACTTGTCTGTTTGTTCCTCCTGTACTTGCTGCCTCGTTGGTCTAGTGGTCGCATAGCCGACTGCTGATCTCGAGGTCTCGGGTTCGATTCCCGGGACGGGCCGAAATCACTTTGTGGGTTTTCGAAACTTTCATAAAGTAGCCCGGAGCTGGAAGTTGGTGATTGATACACCCGTGCATCGGAGAGCACGTTAATGTCGGTCCTGCGCCTGATCTCTCTCCGGTCGTGTCGGATTGCCGTCCCATCGGGTTATGAGAGTGAGGGAATAGGGAGTGCACCTGTGTCTGCGCAAATGCTTGTGCACTATAATATGTCCTGCGCAGCTGGCTGATCTCCTTATCTGAGAATAGCCGCCGGCAATCGCCTAGGATGCCATCATCATCATCATCATCACTTACTGCGTCATCTTCATACAAGCATTATTTCCATGTTTCAGTTCCTGTATCTATGTGTACCTACCTATGTGTAGAGGTGTAATTTGAGTAAATAAGTAGGTAGGTATGCAATGAAACTAGTCAAACAGTTCAGGAGCAACTAATCTATTGTTTGCGAGGAGTTTGAAGTGTTCGTGGGTAAGTAAGAATAGCGTCCTAGCGTCCTAGCCGATTGTCGGCCACGGCGGCTGTTCTCATATAAGGAGATGAGCCAGCTGTGCAGGACATATTATAGTGCACAAGCATTTGCGCAGACACAGGTGCACTCCCTATTCCCTCACTCTCATAACCCGATGGGACGGCAATCCGACACGACCGGAGAGAGATCAGGCGCAGGACCGACATTAACGTGCTCTCCGATGCACGGGTGAATCAATCACCAACTTCCAACTCCGGGCTGCTTTGTGAAAGTTTCTAAAACCCACAAAGCGATTTCGGCCCGTCCCGGGAATCGAACCCGAGACCTCGTGCACAGCAGTCGGCTATGCGACCACTAGACCAACGAGGGTAAGTAACAGCCACTTGATCGATCATAATGTTGTGAAAGGCTTCGGGGGCTAGATCTGCGGATCGGTTATCATTTTGTCACGAAAAAGCTACAGACAGACAGATTTAATTTCGCATTCATACTATAAGCATGGAATGGATCTGGAAAATATGCGCACAAAATCACAGACATGTACATACATACACGAAAAAAAATTTTTTTTTTTACAAAAAAGAAACTTCTAAAATGTTTAAAACTATTTCTATAGATACTTAAATGTCTAAGCTATAAACAGAGATTAAATTCATAAAACTCTTTCAAACTGTAGGTACTCAAGCGACTCTTACAAATTAATTTGTTATTTACGCTCGGAGCCGACAGTTTTCATGAAAAAATAATCAGTTCGCAGCTAGCACTTTAGATCTTGCAAGTTAAAGTTTAAGACTTAACGGAGAATCCCAAGATCTTTTCTGTTTCATGTTTGCTTAATGACTAAGCATTAAGCAAGCTTTTAGAGTTAAACTCTGTAGCCGATTTACTTGAATTTTTAACCGACTTCAAAAAAGGTTGTCACCGTTCTTGTAGGTGAGTGAGATCACATACTATAAGAGTGATTTTTAAATACGTGTTTAGTTAACTTCAATTACGCTACACTTGAGCTGATATTCAGCATCTTATTGGTTCAGTTACGGCAAGTATTTATTTATTTATTTATTATCTCACCAAACAATATCATTACAGGCTTACGCCCAATGCGATAATGTGGTCTTATGATTTTAGAAATACCTAAAAATAACAAAACTAAAGAACTTAACATCTATTAAAAATTAAATAACAAAATACTAAAACAAGTACTTAGTTAATATATTCGGGACGTTTAGTTTACCCATTAACTTAATTGATTTAGAGACAAGTACATAGGTACCTACATCGAAAAGTATATTTAAAAAAAAAAAAACAAGAAATAAGTCAAAACAACTTTAATTCCAAAACCAACAACAACTCAAATCAACAACTTTTCCAACTCAACAACGATGCTAGTAATCAACTTTATCAGACTGCTCAACAACCCACTGCCGTCTGTCAGACCGCTCAACAAATTCAACACTAAGTTCAGAATTTGAGACACCAAACCCAACAACAGTCCTGGGGCTGCCAACACATTTGATCTAAACAAAGATATCAACACACTGATATATAGGAACAGGACAGACGCTAAGTCTGTCAACGTCGCGTACAAAAGTGGTAAGGTACAGCCGAAGTATGGCAACAACGCAGGCGTCAAATTCTGCACAATGTTGGATAAGTTGTTGAGGTTGTTGATCAAGTTGATGAGGAAAGGTATCAATAAGCATGCGAGTTGATTCGCGATTGGTAGGACGGTGGAGATTTCGTCGAAGGCTAGGCGTAGCGCGGAGACTGAGTAGGCTGGTATCATGGCTTCGCTTTGACCGATCTGAAAGAATAAATTATAGGTTAATTACTGAAAAAGAGATTAATAATGTTATGGCTATTGAATAATTATGTAAATGTTAGTGGTATGCTAAGATCTGAATTTGTGAACATTTTGATGGTATGAGACGAAAATATTTTAACGGACGAAATGTGGGCTACTAAGTTTTACTTTCCCAGGAAGATATAAAGTCAACAAGACAGTTCTAAAATTGTACCCAAATGTGACAAGAATACTTCACATGTGGAAATATCCCTTAATTAATACAGGGCATGATTTAAATTCTCTCATAAAAACTATGAAACAGATCGATATAAAAGATTAAGGACCAGTTACACAAGTTACAGATAGAATTTTAGATAGCTATCTGACAGATCATGATTTGATCATGCCGTAGGAAAGTTTAGAATTAAAAAAAAATCTATGGCACTATCTGTCACATAGCTATTTAGAACTTTATCTGGAATCCGTGAAACTGGCCGTAACGCTCATTCCTTCTCTGTATGACAGGGGTTACACGATCAGTCTGGCGTCAGTCAATTCCATCAGTCTGGTCATGAATGATGGGAGACTGATCTTGTAACCGGGTGACTGACGGACTGATGGTCCAAAATGTACCGTGTTTTCTGCCCGTCAGTCTTTCGTCAGTCTGTGACTGATGCCAGAATGACGCCAGACTGATCGTGTAACCCCTGTCTGAAGAAGAGCCCTGTGCCCAACAGAGGAGCGATAAAAAGGCTAATATCAAAATAGGTTTCTAAATGACAGCTGATTGTCAGTCAGTTGACACGCAATTCTCTCGATTTTCCCGCCCAAATCGAAATTCGGTCAATGACCCCATTAAAAAAAATGAAAAAATACTAACCAGCACAGCCAGAGACAAACCAAAGACAAAAACAAAGGGACGCATTTTGTACGTCGATACTAAATCTATATAAAATTATATTTGTCTATTGAATTCATTGTTTAGTCTTTATAAATGCACCTGTTATCGTATAGTACGCAATGTGCAACATTCTTTCAAAAGCTGTTAAGTAATTTATATGGTTTTGATTACATAAATTATAGTTATAACATAGTTTTTATTATCACGCCTATATGTTTTAAGGGGTATTAAGAAAATGTTTCCAAAATTCGTGGTGGATGAGTGGAAGCCTCTCATGTGCAGACGACAGCAGGCCCACCTTCCCGAATCTGTCAAATTTTACCAATCGAACATTAACCTTCCTTCATTGTGCTAAGGTTGAAAATATCTAGAGGAAACTGGGAAAGTGTGGTGATTAACGCTCAATCCTTCTCTGTGCGAGCGGAGGCCTGTGCCCAGCAGTGGGACGATAAAAAGACTGCTAGCCTATTCGCTGGGTGCGAAGTACTAGGTGGGGGTAATATAATCGATCGCAGCGCTCATAGTGGTCAAAAATAATAATAATGTTGGCGCTGTCTACCACTAGTCCACTGCATTACTGAACTCTGTCCTTGTTTTGTTCTTGATTCCTCTACATCACGGACATGTCCAGCAGAAACCAACAATTTTCCTTTACAGACGGTTTGTGGTTGAAATTTTATTTATTTATTTATTTGCCTCAGGCATCTAAGGCCCATAGAAAACACTATACATAAATAATTATAACATTAAATTATATGCTAATACATATTTTATATAAAAACAACTTAAAAACTAATGCACACGAAGCGTCGGCGTCGTGTTACGTTGCGTGGTGTCGCGTAGTCTTCCTCGGAATCTCCGATAGATGACACCCTTCGGCCAAAACTCTTCCATGAGGAAGGTCTCGAAGTGATGAGTTGGAACTCGCACTATGAACGACTTGAAGTTCGTGTTGTGGCGCGACTCCAACTTCTCCACCCTCAAGGTCCAGTTGGTCTTGGACCGGACATACTCCACGATCTGCTCCACCGTCGTGGTGTGATGTAGTCGGGACACGTACAGCTGTACACGTATTTATATTGTGAGTGACACTCACAAACCCGGTCCTTAAAATAATAGGTATTCATTTCGATCTGAAAACGATATTTAATTTATCACTAGCGATACAGAAACAATTATATATGTTTATTATCATTGAATATAACCATTAAAATAGCTTTATCTTCTTGTTTTACAGTAACAATACAACTAAAAATGAAATAAACAAACCCTGACATATTCAAAATAAAACATACTTTTTGAATAAATTTTACTTACCTCATTTGATTTGAATGACTAAAAATGATTTCACAACCCTTTCTTTCACCAAATCAAGGTGTCACAATAATTTTGGAAATAAATTATTAGATAATTTTGGTTAAAACAATGTCGCGATAATGTATGTCAAAACGTCAAAGCCAACAAAGTTGCGGACGCTAGGTGGCGCTGAAGTCGTGCACAGAGCGAATACTGTCCCACTGCTGGGCAAAGGCCTCCCCATGTCATTTCCACACTTCTCGGTCTTTTGCGTGTTCCCACCAGTCTCGGTTGTAGGCGTCTAGATCGTTTTGCCATCTTTTCCGGGGTCTACCCCGTCTTCGATAAAAGACTGATGATGATAAAACTTTTTACAAAAAAACAAAACCGGTTTTGTTTTTTTGTAAAAAGATTTTTTTTATTTTATTCTTTTCAGTTTTCGGGTCTAAAACTATAATATCTTTAATACCCATATCCACCCACAGTGACAGTCGGTCCCGTAATAATATCATCGACGTAAAAAAGCGTACGAAATTTGAAGAGTTCTCTCAATTTCTCCAGGATCCCATCATCAGTTCCTGGTCTCCTTACCATGGGACCACACTGACATCGTACTCTTTCAAACACAAAAAGAATTTCTCAAATCGGTCTATAACTGCCGGAGATATGGATTAACATACATAAAAAAAAATATACGGTCGAATTGAGAACCTCCTCCTT
This sequence comes from Heliothis virescens, assembly GCA_002382865.2. Taxonomy (NCBI): domain Eukaryota; kingdom Metazoa; phylum Arthropoda; class Insecta; order Lepidoptera; family Noctuidae; genus Heliothis; species Heliothis virescens. Next base: position 2,603,688 of record NWSH02000087.1, read on the forward strand.
TTTGGGAAGTCGGTTAAAAAGAACAAAATAAAAAATTACGATAGAAAACACAGTTTTTATTCGCCCTTTTTTTCGATTATTTATGAAGGGTTATTACAAAAACTTAAACAGTAATTCATAAATATGAAATTTTATTAAAAGTAAATACTGCAGTTATAAAAATGCCCCACTAATCAAAAATGCATTCAAAGCACAGGTGTACAAAATGTTCTTACTAAGGTGAAAACATTTTTGCAGCAACAGCACTTTAGAATTACAATACAAGTTTAAGGTCATTTAAAACAGCCGTATAATGCAATTAGCATTATTTATCGTAATTATGACAAATCATGTTACGAAAGAGATTTTTTTGGAAAAGGCTGAGATAACGGTTACTTATTACTTAACATATGTGTTTTGGCGAATTTGACGTCTGATAATGTGTTTGACGAAACAAATCAGTTTGTATTATTAGCTCTTTATTATGTCTAGCTGTCGCGTAGCCGACTGCTGTGCACGAGGTCTCGGGTTCGATTCGCTTCGTGGGTTTTAGAAACTTTCACAAAGCAACCTGGAGTTGGAAGTTGGCGATTGATACATGTGCATCGGAGAGCACGTTAATGTCGGTCCTGCGCCTAATCTCTCTCCGGTCGTGTCGGATTGCCGTCCCATCGGGTTGTGACAGTGAGGGAATAGGGAGTGCACCTGTGTCTGCGCAAATGCTTGTGCACTATAAGTTGCCCTGCGCAGCTGGCTGATCTCCTTATATGAGAACAGCCACCGTGGCCGACAATCGGCTAGGACTTTCATAAGACCACTGTTGGGCTAACAAAATGTCTTGCCTAACTTGTACCATATCATTATTGTATTCTCAATTACCTACACTTACTTTGGCCCGTTTTAACCGACAACATATTCGTCTGTTATCTTAAAACAACAGTTAACATTGAAAATTGAACGTGAAAATTTGTAGTAAACAATTGTTTGGAGACAAGTGACGTTTATGAAGTTGGTGAACTTGGCCTTCCTACTATTTTGTTTATACTAACCGCGCCCTACCCTGAAGGGATTGAATGGACTTTTCGGTAAATTACGTATCATCAAAAACATATTTATTTTCTTTATTGCTGTTACCATCATCATCATCAAGTTACATTTCTATTTCATGACTAATCGTAACTTTTAATGCGTATATTGTGAACCAAAATTTCAGAATATTATTTTAATATTATAAAGCTGAAGAATTTTTTGAACGCGCTAATCTCAGGAACTACTGGTCAGATTTGGAAAAATATTTCAGTGTTAGATAGCCCATTTATCGAGGAAGGCTATAAGGTGACTTTTTATTTGGGTGCGCCGAGTAATTCCCACGGGACGCGGGTGAAACCGCTGGCAGAAGCTAGTTAGGTGTATTGACTTTCATAGGTTTTCATTTCTAAAAATAGTTTCATCATCGGCCTGGCCTGGCCTCAACTATGTAGAAGTCGACTTGGTGTCTTAGGTACTGGATGTTACTGAGTACCAGTGTGCCACATGGACCGACTGCCTATCTGACCTTCTCAACCCAGTTACCCGGGCAACCCGATACCCCTTGGTAAGACTGGTTGTCAGATTTCAATACAGGTAACCCAAAATAATTTTGTTTTTTTTTGCGACACGCTTATCAATCCCATCTATATGACATAATTAAATAATACGTATATCTATGCAGAAATAGTAAACCAAGTAATTATTACGCAAAAACACATCGATTATATAATGTAGTAACAATATGAAATAACTTAAAGATAAAAAGTATTACTAAGTACTATCATTTGTACACAAGGAAATTAAGTAACGTTTAAGTATATAAAAGTATTTTTTACTTGAAAACAAACATTGTAAATATATTTTTAAGGGAGGTGAAACATTTAGTTTTCAATCATGTCCAAGATTGGTCTAATCTTAGTTTGCGTGGTGGCTGTGTTTGTTACGGTAAGAAAAATAACCAACAAATTCTATAATTATCTACCTACTTTACTTGATGTCCCATGCTTATAATGAGAAATACCGGCTAAGGGCGAGTCGGAATTGCGCAAAAATCGTTCCGTACAAAAAAATGCCCATATCTATCTATCTATCTTTCTTATATATAAAAATCAATTGCTGTTCGTTAGTCCTGCTAAAACTCGAGAACTGCTGAACCGATTTGACTAATTTTTGATTTGAATTAATTGTTGAAGTCCAGGGAAGGTTTAAACGTTGAGAAAATATCGAAAAATTAAAAAAAAAATGTGTTACGAAGTTCACCGGATCAGCTAGTCTATATATAAAAATCAATTGCTGTTCGTTAGTCTCACTAAAACTCAAGAATGGCTGGACCGATCGGGCTTATTTTGGTCTTAAAATGTTTGTACAGATCGAGGGAAGGTTTAAACGATGAGAAAATATGATTATAAAAAAATAAATAAAGTGATACGAAGTTTACCTGGTTAGCTAGTTATATATATAAATATTAATTTACCATAGTTTTTAGTGTTTGTTGTTGGAGCAGCAATAGAAATACTTAATCTATTACGGTTCCCGAGATACAACCTAGTGATAAATGGTCATCGAAGTCTTAATAGGGTCTCGTTTTAGCCTTTGGGCACTGAACCCTAAAAAAGTCCTTCACGATAGTGAAAATGTATGAACACAGCATATTGTGCTGCTCATGTTTTAGAGTGGCAAAAATATTTTGATGAAAGTTGTAATATTTGTTCTAAAGTTGAAATATTTTTTCCCGTGTGTTATAAGATTATAAGACCATTATAAGACCTTCCAAATAAAAATATAACAAAATCAACAGAAAACCAATAAATTAATTTTTCTCCCTCCATTTCAGCAACCAGTCTCAGCCACCAGCGTCCAACTCCCAGCCGTCTACCCGCTGGTGAACATCTTACTCCCACTCCTGAACAACGTCTACAACCTCCTTCTATCCCTCCTCTCAATCTTCGACACCCTCCCTGCTAACATCAGCTGCATGATTCCCGTAGACCTTGGAGCTTTAGAGACCTCCTTACTCAAACTATATTCCCAAGCTTTGGCTATAGTGAATTTCTTAAGGTCTTTGCCCGAATATGCGGTCGGAGCGAATCCTAACACGCCTCCAGCGAATGTGGTGAACCTTCAAGGGTTACTGACAACTCTGATCTCGTCGATAACAGATTTGACAGATGACATATTGACAGGCATCGGCGGTGGTCTGTTGCCGGGGTTGTTGAAGTTGGTGGTGATGGTTGTTGAAGCGTTGTTGAGCTTCTTGTTGTAAGTTGTTGAGTTTGTTGTTGTAATAATAAAGGATGTTTTGTCGTATTATGGTGTTTTTATTTTTGCTGTTTTATGCGTGAGTCGTTTCAAAAAGTGTAACACTTACCATTTCCTCTTTTTCACCACCTAAGGTAGACTGGCAGAGAACGCCTAAGGTGTTAAGTTCGCTATTGTACATTATGAAAACACTGCAAATAAATAAGTTGTTGAATTTATCGATTGTAATTTTTCTTAAGAAAGCTACATATTTGTATTTCAATACAAAATGACTGAACTAAGCTATCATAAACTAAACACTAAGCGACTATAGCTATAGTGAACTTCCTAAGGTCTTTGCCCGAATATGCAGTGGGAGCGAATCCTAACACGCCTCCAGCGAATGTGGTGAACCTTCAAGGGTTACTGACAACTCTGATCTCGTCGATAACAGATTTGACAGATGACATATTGACAGGCATCGGCGGTGGTCTGTTGCCGGGGTTGTTGAAGTTGGTAGTGATGGTTGTTGAAGCGTTGTTGAGCTTCTTGTTGTAAGTTGTTGATTGTTGTTGTAATAAATGATGTTGTGTGATATTTTCGTGTTTTTATTTTTTCTATTTTATGCGTGAATCGTAGGATTTTTCAGTTGTAGATACTTATAACTAAAGTACATGTTTGGAAGCGAAAATATTTTTTAAGTGTCATTCAGTACGAAAAGACCAAACCTAACCTTCCTAAATTAAGGCCTATTTCACAGGTTCCAGAAAAAGTTTTAGATCTGACAGAGAATGCCATAGAAATATTTTTATGTTGACTACATTTCTATGGTATTATCTGTCAGATAGCTATCAAGCACTTTATCTGGAACCTGCGAAACGTGTCCTTAATCATCTAGCCATAAACTACTTAATTTCGGCTTCCACAACACAAATATAAGGTCATGGTCACCCATCCACATATCGTCCTCGCCATGCCTTACTTATCCTCACCTGACCGCTACTGTAAAAACAACCTCTCATATCATTGAGGAGACCTTTTCCCCCGCTATATAAATACTTTAAATTACGTCAGAGCAGACAGGGGACTGAAAATAATCAGTGACGTCAGAGTCCATTAATAGTCTTGCAAAATGTGAGTGTGTAATGAACCTTAAACTCCTCGTATCGTCTATACTTACTAATATTATAAAGCTGAAGAGTTTGTTTGTTTGTTTGAACGCGCTAATCTCAGGAACTACTGGTCCGATTTGAAAAATTCTTTCAGTGTTAGATAGCCCATTTATCGAGGAAGGCTTTAGGCTACTTTTTATCCCGGTGCGCGTAGTAGTTTCTACGGGAAAGCGGGTGAAACCGCTGGAAGGAGCTAGTACTGTTATTAGACTAAAAACTCATGTACTTACGCTATTTTCGTTTTTAGCCAACATTTCGACCTGATTCAGGGTCTATAATTGTTTTATTGGGCTCCGTACCCAAAGGGGAACTCGGAAAACGGGATTTATTGTACGGAACCGTTGGCGTGCGACTCCGATTCGCACTTGGCTGGGTTTTTCATACTACTACAGGAATGCAATAAAGTATTTAGTCCTTTTTCATGAAACTTGTAAAGGAAATTGTAACTGAACTCTAAGCTCTCTAAAATATTTTTTTCTAGTCGAACCAGTAGTTAATGAGATAAACACGTTCAAATAAACACATGAACCAACTCTACATACAAAATCTTCTTTATACACCGTTCTTCATTTTAAGAGTTCGTGGCTAAGTCAAAGCCGCGCGGATCGATCGATCATAAGGTTAAGCAACGCTTGGCGCGATCGGTCCGTGGATGGGTGACCATCTTGTCATACGAGTTCTTCCGTGTTTCGGAAGGCACGATAAATGTGGGTCCGGCTGTCATTTGAACATCTTTGCAGTCGTTACGGGTAGTCAGAAGCCAGAAAGTTGACTACCAGTCTTACCAAGGGTGCCAGGTTGCCCGGGTAACTGGGTTGTGGAGGTCAGACAGGCAGTCGCTCCAGTGTGGCACACTGGTTCTCAGCTGCATCCGGTTAGACTGGAAGCCGACCCCAACATAGTTGGGAAAAGGCTAGGCAGATGATGATACACCGTTCTTCATTTTATCCGGTACTAAAATAAAGCCTATGTCACCTGGTAATAGTGCAGCTCTCTGACAGTGAAAAAAAATCGCTCAATAGTTTCGAAGCCTTTAGCGTACAAACTTACAAAAAAACTGGCCAAATGCGAGTTGGACTCGCGCTCGAAGGTTTCCGTACCATTATCTATGAAAAATGAACGTAGGTATCTATTACCTACAACTAGGCAAAATACAAACATTTTTCGGGCAGCAAAAAGTAACTTTGTTTTTCTTACAAATCTATGAATAACAAAGTTATAATTTGCGTTTTCACACGTTTATAGTATGGGGACTTCCCTTAATGTATTTTTTTAAGTTTTAGTAGGTATTTTTTATTTTAGCGGCAACGGAAATACATCATTTGTGAAGATTTCAGCTTTCTAGCTATCATGGTTCATGAGATACAGCCCGGTGACAGACAGACAGACAGACAGACGGACGGACGAACAGTGAAGTCTTAGTTATGAGGTCCCATTTTACCGGCAAAGCTAAGTCTCAACTTACCCCCAAACGATAGGGCAGGAACATACGTTATCACTCATATATAGATGATGACGTCAGGTATATTTTTGTGCTGCCATTACTGATAAATAAGGTTATGTTCATAGTACACGACTTTGTAACGCGATTTTGCGATTTAAAGTAGCATTAGAGTCCCCCAACTGCGATTGCTCAATTTCTGGCTCTTCAAGTCGTAATTTTTAATCAGGCGGTTTTTTGTTTTAAAATTAATAATTTTAATTTCAATCTTTTTAGTAATGATATACCATTTTGTAATCTTTATGACCGGCTCTGTATTTTGATCATACGTGTCTCAAGGACGCCATGATGAGTTTTCAAACGAATCCAACGATAGCCTGATTGTCGTAATCCGTTCGACTATTTTTAATATAATGAAGAATATATATAAGAATATACATACGTATAAACATACAAGATACTTACGAAAAACATAACTTTTATTGGCATTCGGATAATTACGATACTCCCTTTATCAGTGGTAATCCCGTCCCGGTGTCATTTGTACATCTTTGGCCATCAATACTCTTATCTGTAAAAATTTAAATGTCGCCATCATCTGCCTAGCTTTTCCCAACTATGTTGGGGTCAGCTTCTAGTCTAACCGGTTCCAGCTGAGAACCAGTGTGAACCATGGAGCAACTGCCTATCTGAACTCCACAACCCATTTATCTGGGCAACCTGACACCCCTTGGTAAGATTGGATGTCAGACTTNAGGAAAGAAAGTTGCACAACCAAATATATAAACCTTCCTTTTTGGGAGGTCGGTTAAAAATATCCTTCCTTCTTCTACTAGTCAAGGCCTTTTATTTGATACCCGTTTTGAACATTGACATTTTGTCAAAGGTTTCTGACTACCCGTAACGACTGCCAAAGATGTTCAAATGACAGCCGAGACCCACCAGTTTACCGTTCTTTGAGGAACACGGAAGAACTTGTCATGATGAGACAGTCTTCCATCCACGGACTGACCGCGCCAAACATTTTTTAACCTTATGGTCAATCGACCCGCGCGGCTTAGAATTTGAATTCAAGAAATAAGAGCTTGTATAATATTGGCTTCGTAATGGAAAATTAAACAAAAGCAATTGATAACTCTGCCAAATGCCAACAAAAATAACAGTACGCCCAGAGCTTCTGGTCCACAGTTTGTACCATTTAACCGTACTACATTTATCGTTATACTACGAACGGCCTTACATATCAACAAAAGCCTCTATTCATACAGTAAAATCCTAAAATATTCCAACTTCACCATCATTCAAAAATAGAACGCGCGACAAAAAAATCGCACAAATTTCTAACAGTATTTGGTCAATCGCACCCTTCTGCCCGCCCACCTGGCCGCACCCTATTCCCACCCCACCATGCGCAGTGAAGACTCTGGTATAGATCGCCAGTTCTACACGGGACGCTGAAAGAAGCAGTCATGCACCGGTGAGTACTGAAAATCTCTGAAATATCTTATTATAGGATAACATTTAATTTATTTTGTCTCACTTTCAATGGGAAGCTTTATTACCGAATGGGATTCTTTAAGCTTTTGTTTTCTTTCTTCTTTTTTTGTGTTCCATTTGTGATTTTGATTTTGAATTTGGAAGGGTGTTGGAAAAGTTTGACGTTTTTTTTTCCAATTAGGAAAGTTTTTTCGTTCGGGAATTATTTTTAGGGTTTAATTATTTTTGTGTATTCAATTTTTGTTTGAGAAATTATTTATATTGTATTATTACAATTTATCTTCGTGATTTTATCTTTATTACGTTTTTATAATGAAACTTCGGGTTAATTTAATACATGCATTAATATGTAATATGTATTTTTCGCGCATAAAGAAAAGGAAATGTTTTTTTTTTAATTTTCCTCTTAAACCTCCTGATTATTCTACAATTTACATGAAATATCATCATATATCTTACGTCTTACTTTATCCAGCTGTGGGAAATTATAGGCAAGTAAAAAAATATCTTCACGAAATTCAGAATAAAACACACAATCATAATTACAAAATGGCGCGTAAATATCTACCCAAACACACTGGCATTACTCACTAAACAAAAAGTACGCGAAAATAGTCTCTATCACAAAGACAAAGGAACCAACACGGTTTACAAACAATGAATTGACCGTGTGCATAGAACCTTGTCACAGCAAGTCTCCCCTTTGCCAAGGTTGTCTTAGGTCACGTTTTCACTATGCCTTGGGGGTACAATCTTATGGCGCTTTCAGAGAGGTATTTAAAATAAAAATAAAATAAAATAAAAAGTCGTTTATTCAAAGTAGGCTGAAAATCAGCACTTTTTGAAGGTCAATTTTACATAAGACAGCCCCCAAAACGCCCGCCCTTCACCACTTCCTATGTGTTTTTGCTGGGAAGAAGAAGTGGTGGAACAAACTCCCCAGCAACACAAATCTGTCTGTATGGTTTGAAGAACCGGTTTTATACAAAAAAGATAAATTAATACATGAAGTATACTATTTCATTAGATATTTACCCATGTTGGCTAGCACAACCCTTTATACCCATACCTATAACTCAAGCAGCTACAAAAGAAAATGGTTAACCTATTAAAGATAAAAAAAAAAGTATAATGCCTCCATTCGGTGAAAATAGGTATAGCTTTAAAGTGTGCCCACCCACATGCGCAACTGTTTGTGGCTATAGGTACATCTGCCACATTAACAAATGAAAATGGCGAACTAGGACCACAATTCGTACCATAAGTAATCAATCAAGCATTATATCAACTACGAGTGAAAGCATATGTAGTCAGCAAGACGACCTGGTACCACAAGCAGCACCCGTTCACGAGCATAACGCGAGGATCAGCCATCGCCCCCCTCGCACATTTTTGAGGGAGGGAGGCAACCCGACCATCGACGCTACCGCAAGCAATACCGTCTAAGGGAGCATGACGACTTGCTGCTACACAAAAGAAACTAGTTAGCACTAGTAGATTTGCGGTCGCTAGTAGACCCTTCACAGTATTGCAATACAGCCCATCGTGAAACAACACAATGAGAGTAATTTGTCAATTTTATATTTAATAATAAAATAGTAAATAATGTCAATAGTAAAAAAATAATAATAATGTCAATAATAACAAAATATTAATCACTTCAAATGACAATGATAACTTGAAACTGTCCGGTGTTTAACTTGAGGACCAACTGCTCTTATCATTAATGTAGTCATTAATAGTATAATATGCTTTCTTTGACAAAATAGATTTAATCTGAACTTTAAATTTATCAAATGGCAATTCTAACAATGACTGAGGGAGTTTATTATAAAAACGAATACCTAGCCCCATAAACGATCCATGTACCTTGTGAAGCCTGTGGATGGGTACACACAGTTTATGCTTGTTCCTAGTGTTGATACTGTGAACATCACTTTTCTTGGTGTAGAGGTGAATATTCTGCCTAATGTATAATATATTGGCAAGGATGAATTGCGATGCCACAGTAAGAATACCTATTTCTTTAAAAAGTTCCCTTAAGGAGTACTTGCTACCTAACTGATATATTGCACGAATAGCTCGTTTTTGTAATATGAAAACGTTTTCGATATCTGCAGCTTTGCCCCACAGTAAAATACCGTAGGACATCACGCTGTGAAAGTAACTAAAATAGACTAGTCGAGCTGTGTCCACGTCAGTGAATTGTCTGACTTTTCTGACGGCGTAGGCAGCAGAACTAAGCCTTCCCGCGAGGCTAGATATATGTGAACCCCATTGGAGCTTTGCATCAACTGTTATTCCCAGAAACACTGTAGACTTCACAGTTTCCAGAACCTCATTATTAAGGATAATATTAGGTCCTAAGTTTTTGACATTAGGCAAAGTGAACTTGACACATTTAGTTTTCTTAGCATTGAGAACTAAATTATTTGTTGTAAACCAGTGCGTAACCAATGAGAGTGCACTGTTCACGTCATCGAATTCCTCTTTATTTCTATCTACTTTGAAAATTAGAGATGTATCATCTGCAAATAAGACTACATCGCATATGTTTTTTAAATGATATGGTAAATCATTTATATACACTAAGAATAAGAAAGGACCTAGTATAGAACCCTGTGGTACGCCTAATTGCACTGGCAGGCCTAAAGATTTAGCACCGTTGATATCTACGCATTGCAATCTACTATTTAAATATGATTCTATTACGTTTAGAGCTCCTTTTTGGACTCCGTAATAGCGTAACTTGCGTAAAAGCGTGTCGTGGTGGACGCAGTCAAATGCTTTGGAGAGGTCACAAAAAACTCCAATTGCATTTTGAGAGTTTTCCCATGCATTAAAAATATGTTTTAAAAGAGCAACACCAGCATCGGTAGTCGAACGACCTTTTGTAAAGCCATATTGTTCGCTATGGAGGAGGCAATTTACATTAAAATAATTGAGCATCTGCTTGAGTATTAATTTTTCAAAAATTTTACTAAATGCAGGCAAAATTGAAATCGGTCTGAAATTACTGATATCCGATTTATTGCCTGATTTAAATAAGGGAATGACTTTACTGTGTTTCATGAGGTCGGGAAATACACCAGCATCAACGCATTTATTGAATGTGACAGCTAGATAGGGGGCAACGATATCAATTATATTACTTAAAAGCTTAGTGGAAATACCCCAATAATCACCGGTGTTTTTGGCCTTAAGAGTTCTGAAGACATTGATGACATCATGCGGCGTCACATGCTCAAAATTGAACAAGAAGTCGCACTTTGGTACACTACTATGCAGGAGATTCTCAGCATCAGTCGAAGAAGAATTTAAGGAGCGAGTTGTAACTATGGGAATATCAGCAAAGAACTCGTTAAAGACTTTTGCTACGTCCTCTGCCTTACTAATGAGTTTGTTATCAATTAAGATCTCAAACTTCTTTTCGTGTTTGACTGATTTACCCGTTTCGTTATTTATTATTTTCCATGTAGTTTTAACTTTATTATCAGACTTTTTAATTGTATCACTTATGAATTTGGATTTTGCGATATTGCAAACCGTTTTAAATAATTTAGAGTATTGTCTAACATAATTAACAAAAGCATCATCAAATTGATAGGTTTTAATTTCATATAGCTCATACAATCTCGCTCTACTTTTATAAATACCTGCTGTGGCCCATTGATTAAAGTTGGCCGAGGTAGTTTTAATGTTTAAAGTTTTAGTTTTAAATGTAGAATCAAATTCATTCTGAACAATACCGAATAGTGATCCATACATAATATTAGGATCCTCTTCATAAATAAGATTAGGTTCGATTTTTTTTGCTACATTACATTTAAATCTATTACAACGACTAGCTGAATATGACCTACACTGTATTTTAAGTGGACTCGTATGTATAACCATGGGAAAACTCACTTTTTGGCCACAGTGGTCAGACGTGAGGTCATTAAAGACTAAATTATTTGAGGCATTGGAATCGGTAAATATATTATCAAGGCAAGTTGAAGAAGTAGCCGTTATTCTAGTGGGTTCAAAAAATAAATTCACTAAATTGAAAGACTTAAATAAGTTTAAAATTCTAGTAGTTAATGTTGAAGCCTCTAAGATATTAATATTAAAGTCACCACATATAATTTTTCCTTTGAGACTTGATTTTAATTTATTAAGAGTGTCTTCAATTACCGATTCGAAAATATTAAAATCTCCTTGGGGCGGGCGGTAAACGCAAATTATAATATAACGCTCAAGTTCCACACAGGACAACTCAATAGTGCGCTCGATAGAATGATTTGCAATATCTAAGCGTTGTTTACATTTTAACTTATTTGAAACTAGAATCAAAGAACCGCCACGAATAGCATTTTTTCTTACGAACGCACTCGTCGTATTCGTCGAAGCGCCACTGTTTTGAAACGCACCTTGGAGCGCTCCTTTTAGATAGAATTTTATTAAATTGTTATCGGGAGTGCTACTGAAAGGAGCGCTTGATTAGGTGCGTTTCAAAACAGTGGCGCTTCGCGGAATACCTCCTTTTAGACAAGATTTTAAGCGTGACGCATTTCAAGCAACAAAAAAAAAATTGTCAGGAGGTTTCACATGTCATCGTTTGATCATGTAGTTTGACATTGTTCGCGTATACGCGCGCGACAATGCTGTACGCTTTGTTTGAAAAACCGAGCGGCAAAATTCGATAGTATGAAAGCGCTCTTAAACTACCCGTTCTAATAAATAGGAGTTATTGTTTATAACGACCAACTAAGTAAATTAGATATTTAATTTAGTTAATGAAACGGATGGTTTATAGGTATTATCCTCCGTCACAAAAGGGAGGCTGTTATAAGATTGATCACTATACTGGGCTGTGTTGACCAGATTTTTTGGAAAAATGCTCTTCACCTGTTTCCATTTATATTTTTTATATTTAACTATTAGTTTCCATCCGTACTTCTCATACAGCTACTTCGCGAACCGAATACTGGCTTCTTTTAATCGATCGAGAAAGGCTATTTAGCCTTTCTCGATCAAAGAGCTATCTTTCACTGCAAAAAAAAATTCAAATCGCATCTGTAATTCCTGAGATTAGGCCGCACGTACCTAATAAATAAGCACTTATTTTACATGGGTATTTGTCTAACCTGGAATCAAACCAACCCGTGTAGGTACTTGAGAGCCTGGTGCATTAACCACTACCCCACCACGACTAAAAGCTTCTTGTATCATTACCCTTCGTAGCCTTCTCAACGAAAGAGCTAAAACCCAAGTTCACTGACATCATAAGCGTCCGTTTATCTTAAAAAAAATGTTTACTTTGAAAATTGATTGTAAAAATTCTAAGTAAACAGTTGTTTTAAGAAAATCGACGTTTATGTTGGCAGTTAACTTGGGCCTAAGGTTTGCTATAATTGCGTCCAAGGCTGATAGTCAGCCACTATACACATAAGTGGGCCGGCGGTTCTCATATAAGGAGATCAGCTAGCTGCGCAGGACATATTATAGTGCACAAGCATTTGCGCAGACACAGCTGCACTCCCCATTTCCTCACTCTCATAACCCGATGGGAAGGCAATCCGTCACGACCGGAGAGAGATCAGGCGCAGGACTGACACTAACGTGCTCTCCGATGCACGGGTGTATCAATCACCAACTTCCAACTCCGGGCTGCTTTGTGAAAGTTTCGAAAACCCACAAAGCGATTTCGGCCCGTCCCGGGAATCGAGACCGAGATCTCGTGCACAGCAGTCGGCTATGTGACAACTAGACCAAGGAGGCAGTTGCCGGGTTGCAGGGTTGCTATACACATAAGCGGGCCGGCATTATTCGGAACATCTAGGCGATAAAATCGAATACATGTAGACTAGCTTCTGCCAGTGGCTTCACCCGTGTAAATCTTAAAATCCCGTTTTTCCCGTTCCCGTGGAAATTTCTGGAAATCTTTTCTTATCTCGCTTGAGAGTCTTAAGATGAACCTCCGTGCGAAATTTCAGCTTCATAGGTTCACAGGGTTTTAGCCCTGCGTTGATGTGTCAGTGAATGAGTCAGGACTTTGATTTGAATATGTACCTATATAAGATGAATTTTCGGGGTAAAAAGTGCTTCGGGTCGATTTTGTTGTTCGACATATACTTACTGCCGAAACGACAATGCCGGCCCGCTTAGGCGCTGCCTTCACGAGCGAAAGAATCACGACGAGTCCGTCCTTTCATCCGAGATTTCATTGCCCGTTGCTTGCCATTTTTTGTAGGAATATTTAACAGGCGACCATTTACTTATTGCACGATTACGTTTGCACAGTTCAAGTAGGGATTGCAATCCGGTACCATTTTCAATCCGGCCTGAACCGGCCGGATTGGCGTGTATCCGGCCGGATCCGGCCAGATTAGCAAATATGCTAAAGTGTATACTTACTTCGCCCTCACTTTCTGCATGACGGGTCCTCACTGGATACGGTTGCTTCGAGAGGTACGTGCCTGTCTCCGTGGCGGCAATTGGCGGCGCCGACCTTTCGCGCCCAGCTCTGGTTTAAGCCATGGTGAGGGGCGAGAGGGAATGGGATGCCGTCTCCTCCTTCTGCGGAGCAGTTTTGCTAGAGAAGGAAGCGGCGGAGCGACTTCGAATTCGCACTGCTCATCCCAGCCGCCGCGGTAGACCTGGTGGACAACACGGCCACCGGGTGTGGAATGTGTAAACGGGCCATAAGAGCTACGTTTTCAACTACAAGGCTGTCATCACGACAAAGTGTTATCGTGTTCTTGATCAGACCTGAAACGGTGAAACTTCAGCACGCTATAAAGTGCTAAATTTAGTTTTCCTAGAATATTTTTGGTTGAAGCTATTCTAAGAAACAATGAGTCATTTAGGTAAATCTTTTAGGGTATAACACAATAAGGGTTTCTCAAATACAGTTATTAATTCAGAAAGCCGGTCTTTGTAACACTCATAAAATAACAACGTTATAAAGCAAAACATGAAAAAAATGGTGTACCTAATAAAGTATACATATATGTATATCTTTCTAATAAATATAATATACAAAGCATACATTTCGAAATATGGGACTTCGAGTTTGTTTGACGTATTTTCTGAGACATATTTACATAAATCATGAATGAAACATGATTGAAATAGAAGATTTTCCTCACAGCTTTTTACATAAAAACCGACCAAGTGCGACTCAGGCTAGCGCTCGTACAAAAAATCACGTTTGTTGTATAGGAGCACCTAAAAATTCTCTATTATAACTTTTAGTAGTTGTTGTTGAATTGGCAACAACAATACATCATCTGTGAAAATTTCAGCTCTCCAGCTATCATAGTTCACGAGATGCAGCCTGGTGACAGACGGACAGCGAAGTCTTAGGAACAGAGTGCCGTTTTATCCTTTGAGAATGGAACCCCAAAAATAAAAAATATATAAAAAATATTGTCTCCTCTATTACGATACAGAATAAAATCTTATTTGCATTTACACATGCACAAACTGGAACAGTATTACGTGGTATAGATGTTCAATTTCACGAAAGCGGTTGAAGCTATACTTGTGTGCGTTAATGTCACACACACATTCTCTATGTATGACTCGGCGACTCAACCACTACTGAGCGCTCCCGAGCTAACTCACACAAACACAGTGTACATGTACAGTTACATACACAAGCCCGTGCATCGGAGAGCACGTTAATGTCGGTCCTGCGCCTGATCTCTCTCCGGTCGTGTCGGATTGCCGTCCCATCGGGTTATGAGAGTGAGGGAATAGGGAGTGGTCCCGTGTCTGCGCGGCTTTGACTTAGCCACGAGCTCTTCATAAAACATCCATACACAAAAGTGCTGTCATGTCACGGATGTCATATCAAATTCTGCTGTATATCCAATTTTTCTGTGCAGTGGAGCGTCTATATCCAAACCTATGCTCGTCATACGTATTTTCTCGACTTATTTACTAAGACAAGCCATACATTATCACTGATATGTTTGTAGAATTTCTGAAGTTAGAATCGGTAGAGTTAGGCCGTGTAGATTCTTCTTATCTTTTACACAGGGCAAGCCTTATGTGGTCGTCTTAGCAAAAATTTACATGAAATGTTTTTAGTGTGATCAGTTAGTATTGTTAATTTATTTAGAAACTGATTGGTCCAGTCAGTCTTACCAAAGGGAATTGGGTTGCCCGGGTAACTGAGTTGAGGAGGTCAGAGAGCTAGAGTATCATGAAGAAAAAGAACATCGGGTTGCACTCCGGGAGTGCTGGCAGAAGTGAAAACATGAATATTAACTTCGTGTATTTTGATATTTTGGAATGGTTACGGAATTATTTTGCACGAATTGACTTAATTATCAGTATAAAAGGTAATAAAAGTTGTAACATTTCTGTGGTTAAATGCTACATTCATTTATTGCACACTCAAACATGATAATTTGTATTACATAATAAAATAGATACCTACTTCAGAACTTAATAACATACGGACACGACATAACGTCGTTCGTCGCATGTTTTACCTACAAACGTCTTGCGAGTTTCAAATCTGTCGGTCACGTGATACCCGTCGCGAATTTGTCATTTTTCCCCATACAAAAAGTGCACAGCGCTGCTAAATTAGTTTTCAATTCAAAACTGAACAGGGTAGTACTCACCTGCATCAGTAAGACTGGAAACCGACCCTAACATAGTTGAGAAAAGGCTAGGCGGATGATCTCGGTCATTAACCTTAACTCATCCCGGGCCGATCAATATTGCAGCTAGCGCATCATTTACGCGCATAGGTAGATAAACTTCATACAATAAAATATCCAAGTTATATCAGCTATGTACGGTAGAGGCTGTAAGCCCGGGCCGATCAATATTGCAACGGGCGGAGTCATACATAATACGCATGATCATAAACTTCAAATGGATTTAATAAATTAACTGCCAGTTTCATAGGTCCCAGAAAATTATCTGACAGATTACGAAATAGAAAGGTAATCAAAATTAAAAATATCTATATGGCATGATCTGTTAGATAGCTATTTAGGTATAACTTTATTTGGAACCTGTGTCACTGGCTTCCTCTATTAATTTGTTGGTAAAAAAGGACAGCTTTTGTTTTTCACGAATTGGGTTAGTGTGTAAAAAAAACAATTTAATTTTACACCACTGTAGAAGTTGGTGTCTATAGTGCTGTGCTTAATTCATCGTGCATTACTAACGAGAGAAGTCCCTGATTTATTTTGGATACCAATATCTGATCTTGGCCTGATGGCCACAATACCGCGTGGCCGCCAAAATAATTTAAAAAAATAATCGGTCTTTACTTCTTCGACATGTAAAAAATCTGTTAAATTATGTTCCATCGTTTGTACCTGGGAGGTTTCGTAGAATTAAATGCTCAGTTACAATTCCACGTCAGAAACCCTAAGGTGGATTTTGTGGATTTGAGAAAACTCTGACACTAGAACATATTGGGTTAGGTGATTAAACCTGCAGCTCACGCTACAAGAAGAAGACTAAGCGCCAGTTTCACAGGTTCCACATAGAGTTCTTGATAACTATCTGGCACATCATGCCATAGAAATGTTTTTTAATTTTGACTACTTTTCTATGTCATGATCTGCTTTCTAGAACTGGAAGCTGTGTAACTGCCGCCGTACTGGCATTAGTTGTTAGCACAAACATATAGATAGGTAGATAAAATCTACAGGTACATCTAGTATTAAGTATCAGCTATGTACCTACCTCGGAAGCTGTAGCCCGGGCCGATCAATATTGCAACGGGCGTTGCCGAACCTACTACGCATGAATATTGCACCAGCCTTGTCTATGATTACGCTCCCATCCGTCATTATTACTAGAACTTTCGAAGGTACTGGTCGCGTAATAGTAATAAAAAAATATTTAATAAAGTACTGTTCTTGTTAAATATTAGTCAGTTCAGTGAGTAATAAGACTAGTTTAAATAAAAAATACGAACTTTGTTATTTGAATTTTAAAATGGAACCTGAATTACTGAATGGTTGTATCATTAAGAACAAAAGAGAATCAACTGTAAGTAATTTAATTATTTTTGATTAAAGTAATTATGAGACGATTTAATTAAATGTGATTTAATATTAAACGGGATGTAAAGGTTGTATGAAATAATATTTGTTTTATTCTAATATGTTAGAAAAATCGGTGCTTTGAAAACTGCTCCACTAAGCGATTAAGATATTTTGCGATTTGGACTAACTGCGATGTGGTCAATTTGCGATCTAGTCATTCTGATACCAACCCGATGTATTAGGTATTTTTAACGTATTTTCGTAACTTACAAATTAATTATATAAATATAACTTACTATTAAAAGTATTAAAAAATTCGTCCCCATCGCTGTCGACTGGGAGCGTGCCCAAGAGGCTGTCAGCATTGCCTCGTTGGATAGCAATGCTTATCCTTTGTCCAAGGTAGTAGCCAGTCTTTTGGTCACGCGGAAAACGTCGACCAGTTGTTTTTTAGTTTTAGGGCCCGTTTCACAAGTTCCAGTAATGTTCTAGATAGCTATCTAACAGATAAAACCATGTAATTATTTTTAATTTCAACTACTTTTCTATAGCCTTATCCGACAGATAAAATATTATCTGGAACCTGTGAAACTCGCCGTAAGCGTCACTGACATGTTCCAGATAAAGTTCTAGAAAGCTATCTAACAGATAAAAACATGTAATTATTTTTAATTTCAACTACTTTTCTATGGCCTTATCTCTCAGATAACTATATACAACTTTATATCTAGAAGCTATTATTTTTTTTACAATTCTGTAAATAATTTTGTGTATATCTTTGTTGTAAATAAATACATTTTTATACAAAAATAACAAAAGGACTTACAACAATATTATTATTTTACCAAATACAAAAACGTTTTCACTTGTTGATCCAACGTAAAAACAAAATATTTTTCTTACGATACCGTTATGAAAATGCCGTTTAACTTTTATGTTATGAGAACCGCTTTCAATATGGAACGCTTTCGTGAATTCAAGATGGCGGATACGAGTTGAATTTTTTTGCTGCGAAATTAAAATTCGAATATGAATTTGTTATGGAGAGAATATTTGGGAGCCTTTTAATTTTAAAGGTATAGGAATTGTTTATTAATTAAACATTTTTAAAATAATTATTCGATAAAAATGTTTTCTGGAATTGATATTTATACTTTTTATTTTATTTTCACATGCTCATTAAATTTTATATGTATGAATCAACAGATAAAAAAAAGCTATTATTTATGTAGTTTTTTCTACATTTTTTTTAACAAATATTTAATTTACTAGCTTCTGCCAGCGGTTTCACCCGCGTCCCTCGGGAACTACTCGGCGCACCCGGATAAAAAGCAGCCTATAGCCTTTCTTGATAAATGGGCTATCTAACACAGAAATAATTTTTCAAATCGGACCAGTAGTTCCTGAGATTAGCGCGTTCAAACAAACAAACTCTTCAGCTTTATAATATTAAAATAGTATAGATTACCAAATCTACCATTTAAAATTCCACGGCAACAATGGCTTTCAATTCAGTTTTCACGAAAAAAACTACTGCGGGTATCCATTACTCATTCATAACTCTCAAGCTAGAATAAAAAAAAATCAATAAACACCAAAATCACCCAGTTTTACTGCGGAAATCAATATGCTGTCTATCTCTGGATTTGCTTACTAGTGATAGAATTTTGACATTAGCCCCATACAAGTTATGTCAAATTCCTATCTCTGGTAAGCAAATCCAGAGTTAGATAGGTTATTGGGAACGGCCGTTAACCATCTTCCCGATAATTTAATTATAAAATTACCACTCTTTGCGGACTAAAGAAACATTTACCAAATAAATACCTAACTTCCTACTTAATAATTAAAATCTATCTAGCTAGTAAGCCCCGAGGCAAGAAGTGAAAACGTTTACGAAGTCGACTTCAGTAAAAGGGATGAAAAGCCTAAGGGCAGAAATAATTAAGTGTGGGCTGAATTGTAAAGGTTCAAAGCAATTATGAAATAAATAGAGTATTTTAAGGAATAATGTTAGACAATGTTGAGGAAATAAGAAGTTCGCTGAAATCCATAATTGCAAACTTTTTTGGCGCTAACTGTAACAACGTGAGTTGTTAGATAGGAAACCGCGCGCTGACAGCCCGCCTTTGGCTTTTTTGTATTGACGTTATGAAATATATCATACGTCATACGATTTAATGTTCTTTAAATGACACGTTATTTGCTGTGCCGTGACCGTGCCGGTACAATGTGCCAAGACCCTAACACCACCCGAGACCACGGTCGTCGGTGCAATTCAGCCGAAACGTCGGGTTCTTTACCCGTTAGTTATCGCACCTTTATTCATCGCGATTAAGTCCCGATTGTTTATAAATATGCTAAGACCAAATTTTTTTTCGATAACTTTATTTTATAACTATGTATAACATATTTACACTTTAAAATATTTTGTTTGTGATTTAGCCCAAAATTATATTAACCCTCGATTGACCACCCCTTCTCTCCACAGCACGATGGCAGTAACCGCGGTGCTGGTGTTGACGGTGGCCGGCGCCGCGCACGCCTGGGGGGGGCTCTTCAACCGCTTCAGCTCCGACATGCTAGCTAACCTGGGCTATGGACGCTCTCCATACCGCCACTATCCTTATGGACAGGTGGGTACTTAAACTTGGAGTAACTGCCTCGTCGGTTTAGTTGTCGCATAGCCGAGTGCTGTGCACGAGGTCTCGGGTTCGAATCCCGTCGCGTCGGTCGGACCGAAATCTTTCACAAAGCAGCCTAGAGTTTGGAAGTTGGTTATTGATACACCCGTGCATCGGGGAGCACGGAGCACGTTGATGTCGGTCCTGCACCTGATCTCTCACCGGTCGTGTCGGATTGCTGTCCCATCGGGCTATGAGAATGAGGGAATAGGGAGTGCACCTGTGTCAGCGCAAATGCTTGTGCACTATAATAATGTCCTGCGCACCTGGCTGATCTCCTTATACCTCTATGAGAACAGCCGCCGCCCGTGGCCGACAGTCGACCTTTGACGTCATCAGTATTTTTTGGGGTATGAACGCTCCCCGTACCGCCATTATCCTTATGGACAGGAGAGTTGGTATTTAAACTTGGAGTGTGCCGCTTCACTGGTTATTTTTTTGGGAGGTTACAGTGGGATAAGGTGACCATTGTTGGTGTATTTACGTGAATGATAAAGGAATTCTTTGTACTGGAAGAAACTGAAGGATCCCATGACCGCACATGACAAATATGATCTAAACTTATATAACAAACAGGAAAACACCTTTTTTTGTTGATTCCCTGAAGGGTGCGAAACTACTGGACCGATTTGAAAAATTGGTCAGTGTGTCATCTTAGGGACGGATATAAATTCTTTCACTGTTAGTAAACTACACTATCCTTAGGTGAAATAAGCCATATGTTATCTGCGTGTGAAACGTAGTTCTCTCGGGATGCGGATAAAAGCTCAAGAAATAGCTAGTTTTGGAATATTTTACCATGATGTGGAGGTACTTCAGAGAAGAACTATTAGCGCGATACTCGCTTGTGTTATCGATCGAAACCATACCACACCCTTCCAACGACTACAATACAACTGAAACAATCACCTTCCTAGGAAAGGACATTAACTTCTATTTATCCATGTGCATGAAGTAGTCTTCGGACTGCAAATCAAACCGAGAAAAACAGCTAGTTATAACAGTATTTTTATAGTATTTCATATGAAAACAAACGTAAATACCGTTAACAAAATCCTATGAAACATCCAATTCCATTAACAGAGAGTGCCCATTTAATCAAGACTTGTAACCTCGTACAACTGTTATTAAAAACACATTAATTCAATTCTAAGTAACCATAACACATTAGGATGTAGGGGGCAAACCGCGTCCTGTCCTAATTGCCAACCTCACCTGCCCGTGGTGCACCCTGCTGAACAGACGAGGCTATGGCGACCGACTGGTAGCGGTACAACCACCACACAGCACCAAGTGGGATATTAAATGCCTTGCTCGGACATGGGCAGCAGTATTTCCGCTCACCAACACGCATGCCCAAAATGATGCATGCATGCATGGGCAAATCCCACCTTGGGGGAGGCAGCAGTCCAGCAGTGGACGTGTAATACCCTGTGATATTTGACACGTTAAGCTCAGGTATTTTGGACCTTCCCCATAATTTTGGGTCAAAGATAATCAAGTTAATTAGTATTTATAGTCTCATGGGTTTAACTGGTGATAAATCTTGGTTCATTGGTTAAGTACGGAAGATTTATGTAGGTGTTAAGTCTTTAATATTGTCACGTGGATTTAAGGAGCTTTATTCAACGTTGTGGGAGATTTTGTAAAAGATAAGGGATGTTTACAATAATATAATGTTTTACGATAAAACTGAAACTACCTGAGTAATAAGCTAAAACTTAAAATTCATCCCCGTTGCTGTTGATTGGAAGCGTGCCTAAGAGGTTGACAGAATTGCCACGCTATATGGTAATGCTTTAAAAACTTTTGTCCAAGATAGTAGCCAACATTTTGGTCACAAGAAGCGCCTAGATAGGTCTTTGAATAGAGTGTGAGCATTCGTACCCCACGACCCGAGGGTTTAAACCCCACCGATGAGGCCACTATAGTCATATACAATTGAATTTTTTTCGCCACTAATTTCACCCGCGTCCTAGGCACTACTCCATGCACCCGGATAAAAATAAAAATATTTTTCTACATACAAAACATCTACACCCCAATCCAAGCTATACATACCTAAAGCACCTTCAACTCTTCACCAGGAACCTGAAGAGATTTACGCTGAAGCTTTGGAAGGGAACCGCATCGATGACGTGATTGACGAGCCAGCGCACTGCTACAGCGCGCCTTGTACCACCAACGGGGACTGCTGCCGTGGACTCCTCTGCTTGGATACCGGTGAGTAGATAGTATAAGACGAGGATTGGAAGACCAGGAAATGGTGTATTAGGTACAGATGACAACAGGTCATCCTATAGAAATATATCAAATTTTACCAATAGAACATTAGCACAGTTTAAATATTTGTAGAACAGTTGGGAAGCTACCTACTAACGTTCGTGACGTCACACTCACAAACACCCGCGCATTGACGTGACAGTCAGTACTGACAGCACTGGCAAAGGTACATAAATGCTCGTCAGTGCGCATGCGTGTTTGAGTGTGACGTTACGAACTTTAGTAGGTAGCTTCCCAACTGTTCTACATATATTTAAACTGTGACATTAGCCACTATTTCCACTATTTATCTTAGGAAGTTTGTCATGTTCTTCAGTTCCTTTTAGGAAGGTGACGTTTTCATAGAGCTTTGTTATGTCAGTCATTTGCAATTTCTTTCAGTGAAGAATGAAGAATGAAGAAGAACATTGATTTTAGTAGCATTGTGGCAATTTATTTCTGCAAACAATGTAACTTTTTATTCGTTATTCTAAAATATTGCAATTTTATGTAAAAATTATTTAATACAATGTTGTAGTAAGTTCTCTTCAAGATTTGTAAATAGATTTATTATATGCGTTTCTAAAGCACTATAACCAAGAAGAATTGGCAAGAAATCAAGAGAAGAAGCTATCTTCGTTCAGAGTCGTGGACCCCAATAAAAGTCCATGTCCTGGAGTCTTGGAGTTTTATTGGCGTTCAAGGCTTTGTAGACTTCGGACTTCGACTTCGTGGGAACCATACTGCTATAACATATTACTTACTCTAAGTAAAGTAGTCAAAATTAAAGACATTCATATGGCTAGTAGTAGTGGCTAAGTTTATATAAAACTTTTTTTTTTTTTTTTTTCAAATCAAAAGGCATTTTCAAAGTAGGCTGAAAACAGCACTTTTCGAACGTCAAAATTACATCAGACAGCCCCAAAAACGCCCGCCCTTCACCACTTCCTATGTGTTTTTGCTGGGAAGAAGAAGTGGCGCAACAAACTCCCCAGCAACACATGTCTGTCTTTTAGATTTTAAGAATCTTAATACAACATTGAATAGTTATTATAATATGTAAATAACAAACATGTTATTAAACAATGTCAATTATGATATTATACAAAGTAAATTGCCTTTAACGACATATTGGCTAGCACACACCACTATATACCTATATCAATGAACTCAAGCAGTGTACTACCTTCTTCAAATCTACAATCAATTAATAAAGCCTCCATTTTTAAGGTATTAAAGGGCGTGCCCACCTATATGTACCAGGCGTGATTACAATATGAGCATTTCACATATTAGCGTATTAAGACTGCGGCACANTTTTTCAGGAACTTCTGAAAGTGGCAATAATAATAATTCAATGTTTTACATATTTTGTTTTACATATTAAGTTTATTTGCAGCGTTTTCACACCAGCAGATTTTCCGCTCGAGTTTTTGGAGCGATATCGCTCGATTCGTATAGACAAAGTCGCGTGATGCGCACAAACAATTGAAAACTACCGGTGCAAAAGATGACCTTTAAAACCAAACATTGGATTTTTTATTTTGCGAAAAAACGAGCGATAAATCCGCTGTTTTGAAAACGCTTTAAACCCAAGGCCATCACGACTTAATTGTACTTATTTTCAGTAAATTCTATCAGGCTGCCCGCCGACTAGGGGTCGCAAACCGGTATACCGAATACCGAAAATACCGGTATACCGGACAAAATTCAGGTCTAACTAATACCGGTATTCATTTCACAAAAACCGGGATTTTCGGTATTTTTGGTTTTAGTAAAATAAATAGGTAACAGACAAACACAAATAGAAAAATTTACACGCCATTCAATTAAAATTACACGCGGGAGCTCATCTTCCTTTTTGTGAAGTCGGTTTAAAAATACTGGTCACATCCTGATGTAACTTAACCAGGGCAACTCGATACCCGTTGGCAAGACTGGTTGTCAGACTTTCTGGCTTCTGACCATCCGTAACGATTGCCAAATATAATGGCGTCTAAGGCCGAATGTCGGCGATGGCGGCGGTTCTCATATAAGGAGATTAACCGGCTGCGCAGGACATATTATAGTGCACAATCATTTGCGCAGACACAGGTGCACTCCCTATTCCCTCACTCTCCCCAAATGGCTTGGCACGCGACGAGGGTACGAGACCAGACGGCATGACGTTATTCCCTTGGAAGATAGGTAGGCCTTCAGTGTGGGACGCGACATGCGTCGATACTCTTGCGCCATCCCGTCTGGCAAGTTCTGCGTGTTGTGCTGGTGCTGCGGCTGCGGAGAACCTCAAACTTGTTGGAAACTATATTTTCGAACCGTTTGGGGTTGAAACCCTCGGGTCGTGGGGTCCGAATGCCCACGACCCGAGGGCTAGCCTTTACTTAGCCTTAACTTTCTAGGCGGCTGGTTGACGCTACCCGTGACCAAAGGGCTGGCTATTACCTTGGTCAAAGATTAAGCATTGCCATTCCGCGTGGCAATATTGTCAGCCTTTTGGGCACGCTCCCGGTCGGCAGCGATGAGGAGGACTTTTTCGACGCCTTTTAGTATTAGTTTTAAGTTTTTTTACTAAACTGTTATAATATGATGTAAAGAAATGTAAACAAATAAAAACCTTGTAATTTCTCTACATTAGAAAAATAATAGTCAAGATCGGCCCACCCAACTCTTAGTAATTTGTTAATAACCTTAAAAAACTGTTATCTAACCTAACCTAAGGCCCATAATTTGGAGTAAATCGTCATGATAAGTATGATCTACCGAACGAGACGTTTCTGATGACATCAGTTTCAACTTTTCAAGTCTACTGGAGGGTGGGGACGGGTCCCACAAAAAATCC
>NWSH02000087.1:2638836-2658380 GCA_002382865.2 Heliothis virescens
TTATTTTTATTGCGAATATTGTAAATAAACCGTAACGCATACGCCACCGCACGTTTCATGCGATTGAATTGTGAAAAACGATTAAACGAGAAATATATTAAGGTGTCATGAGTTACGAAGGCAGAGATAGCTGGCCTGAGTTCAGGGAGCTCCTCATCCGCATCTGTGATATTATGATCTTCCACAGAGAACACACTTCCCATCAAACAACGTAGGTGGTTGTTATTCTAAACTAAAAATAACCACACCTTGAACTTTAACTAACCTTTGTTAAGTAAACAGCTTGATGTAGCGAAATACGAGTTAACGGGTCACTTAACTATGGATCAAATGGCGGTCTAGTTCAAAGGAAAATAACTATTTGCTGTTGTTAGTTTTTCTAGCTTGAAATGAGTAAACCATAGACGTTTTGTCGAAATACCTTTCAGTAATCTTATTTGTGTAAGAATATATTAGCTGTATAAGCGGTTTTAACGTGCCTCGAGGGAAATTCTTCCCGTTCCCGCGTAAATAGCCGTTAAAAGTCTCAAAATATAAATAACTAGCTTCTGCCAGCGGCTTCGCCCGCGCTATACTTGAAATCCCGTTTTTTCCCGTTCCCGTGGGAATTTCGGGAAATCCTTTCTTAGCGGATGCCTACGTCATAACATCTGCCTGTGTCCCAAATTTCAGCCCGATCCATCCAGTGGTTTCGGCTGTGCGTTGATAGATCACTATGTCAGTCAGTCACCTTTGAGTTTTATATATTTAGATTAATTATAATAAGCAATAATTTGTTTAATATGTATTTTTATAAGAAGTCTTATCCAGATTGTTTACCTTTAAAGAAATACTTAACCAAATGGACGTGGATTTTTTACAACGTCGTCGCATAGCGTCACACCAAGAGCAGAGCAGAGCAGAGCATTTACTTTTTTATTATTGAAAAAAATATCTTATGATTATTATCATACTTCGCAAAATTGAATACACGCCCAAAGAACAATGGCGAGATTATACCTGGATTGTTTTAGAAGCGTCTATAAACGAGACTTACGATAAACATAATAATGTAATTTATATTGTTTTTATACGGTTTTAGTTTCAAGTGTAAAAGCCTCAGTATTCATATTGAAAAATAAGTTACTGATTGTGTAATGTATTTATTTCCGGTGTAGTTTTGGTCGGTGTTTGCAAGAGTTACCATTTAAAAAAATATAACTATAATATTAGTTATTAAAATCGTTCATACCTAGAATCAAATCATTGTAATGTTATAAATATAACTATTGGTTATATTGGAATAGTATTGGTTAAGTTTTGTTTTTGAGTGAAATCATTCGCGATTTAATTTATTTATTTTGGTATTCATTGTCTCATTAGTAGTAATTAAAAGAAAATGTAATGGCAACACTAAGTGATAGCACAGATGTCAAACTGTCAAAGTCGTAAAAAACGAGTTTGCAAAGCTTGCTCTGCAAAGAGTTTGCAAAGCTTGCTTTGCTCAAGCAATATTGCACTTGTTGTTTTTATAGGTTTTTCGTGAATTATCTTTAGTTTTGACCCTCGCATTATACACCTGGACTTGATTCGCTGCCTTTTACGACGACTTTTGCTTTCTTATGGACGATCTGCTGTGATCTATTGTTTTATAGTGACATAACCTCATAAGCTAAAAATATTAATTATATTTTTTTGTAGCCTCGTCAAATGAAAATTCTCGATGATTATGTTTAAGTAATAGGAACCCCATGATTTTAACATTTTTGCGTACGTAGACGCTTCAAATCGATCTCAGGTAAACTGTTGTATGGGATCTTGCCATTGTTCTTTGATGCTCGACCATGCTCGAGCAAGCCGAATGCGTGCTCGAGTATGCATTCTACATGCGCGAGCGTGCTCGAGCAGCAAACTGATCAAGCACACNGTCAAATGAAAATTCTCGATGATTATGTTTAAGTAATAGGAACCCCATGATTTTAACATTTTTGCGTACGTAGACGCTTCAAATCGATCTCAGGTAAACTGTTGTATGGGATCTTGCCATTGTTCTTTGACGCTCGACCATGCTCGAGCAAGCCGAATGCGTGCTCGAGTATGCATTCTACATGCGCGAGCGTGCTCGAGCAGCAAACTGATCAAGCACACCCGCCGCCGGGTAACCCAGACAGAGACAGATAGAGATGGCTCGCGCATTGTCGAGCATGCCGCCTGCATACGAGCAGCAGTTTAAATTTTGGTCGACCATGCGCGAGCATTTTGCAGTTCGGTCTGCGCTGGCCCTCGCTACACTATTTCTAGAGTTCCACGCTACACTATTTCTAGAGTCTACTATAGTAAATAATTTTCCTTAAAAAAAATAATTTGCATTTTGCATGATTTAGTTTAATAATAATAATAGCATTTGCATATATTTTTTGCTAAATCTGTCCGATATTTTCTTCTGTTTTTTACCTAACCTAAGAAATGGTATGATTTAATTCCATAAAATAATTTTCTTTCATTAGATGCCATACTTTGTAGAAAAAGGACATTGCCCGATAATAATGAAAAATTGCGTGAAAAACAATGCTTGAGCCATTAATAAGAAATTAGCATAAGTATAAATAATATTATAAAAGAAATAAATGCATTTTTCTTTTCTTTGCAACACGAAAGACTTTCCAACGCTAACCTTTTTGCTACCAACCTTTTTTGAACCATTCTACTTTTTTTAGGGTTCCGTACCCAAAGGGTAAAACGGGACCCTATTACTAAGACTTCGTTGTCTGTCTGTCTCCCTGTCGGTCTGTCTGTCTGTCTGTCTCCACGCTGTATCTCACTAACCGTGATAGCTAGAAAGCTGAAATTTTCACAAATGATGTATTTTCGTTGCCGCTATAACAACAAATACTAAAGATGAAAACAAATATTAAGGAGGATGGGGTGCGGAACCCTTCATGCGCGAGTCCAACTCGCACTTGGCCGGTTTTTTCAGAATAAAAACTACTTTTGCACACGGAGACATGTTGAAAGTCCATTAAATACCTATTAAATGCTAATAAAGTACGGTATAAAACGTTTATTTGTGCCGCCAGTCTTTATGTCGTTTCCTATTTGAAGAGAAATGTGTTTCTACATTGTTGTTTGAGAATACACGCCTTTGTGATACTGTTTGTTGAAAACTGTTATTTTTAATTAAACTTTTTTGTGTGAATGTAAATTAAATGGTATGTTGGAATGTTTTTAAAGGTTTTGTAGAACTGGCGTTTTATTTATTTATACAAGTTCTTCATCAGTAATTTTCGTCAGTTTTTGAACACCATGTATTAGTGGCCGCCATTTTATCATGGGATCATCATTATCCACCTTTTTATCGTCATTTTTGGGCACAGGCCTCTTCTCATACATAAAAGGAATGAGCGTAATTACCACGCTGGTCCAGAAAATACATAGAAAAGCGAGGAAATAAACCTTCCACTTCTTCTATACATATAAAAAAATCGAAGTCCTGACTCATTCACCGACTCATCAACGCAGGGCCCAATGCCGTGAATCTATAATGCTGAAATTTTGCGTAGAGATTCACCTTAAGACTCTCACGCGAGATAACTAAGAAAGGATATAAGAAAAGATTTACCGAAATTCCCACAGGAACGTTTTTTTTTATGTATGGCATCTCGCAGTTCAGCCTGAGAAGGCTGTTGACTGCTCAACCGGACAAATCCCTGTGGATGCCTAGAAGTTAAGGCCTCCAGCCAGGGGCGCAAAAAGCTCTTAAAACTAAGTGACTACGCTAAGGGCACCCCCTGTGGGGTACGAGCCTCGGCTTAGGGCGTCACTGACTACAGCAAGGGACGGGCTGGATCATAATTTTTAGGGGCATTTTAAAGCTACTGCTCAGCTGCGCGAACTGGCTCAGCAAGGGTCGGGGGTCAGCAAGGGGGGGGCTTTGATTCTTTCGACGCGATGCCCCACAGGAACGGGAAAAACGGGACTTTAAGTATTACGCAGGCGAAGTTCGCAGAAGCTAGTCGCTTTATAAGTCGATGTTTCGAAATAGTAACTTACTTAAATAAGTTCATATAGGTACAAAATAAACAATATCATTAACATTTTCCGAAAACATGATAGAGAAATAACATTTGTATTTGTAACGGAAAATATATTTTGTTTTCCTTAATGAGGATCCTGTACAAACCAACAAAATAATCAAATATAATGTGTACCTACATACATAACAGCCAGCCAACTTAATAAAAACCGGCCAAGTGCGAGTTGGACTCGCACACGAAGGGTTCCGTACCATTATCTATGAAAAATGAACGTATCTATTACCCACAACTAGCCAAAATACTATCATTTTTCGGACAGCAAAAAATTACTGTTTTTCATACAAATATATGAATAACAAAGTTATTATTTGCGGTTTCACACGTTTATTGTATGGGGTTTATTGCACATTTGTTTATTGTGTACCCCACTAATATTTTTTTCTCATTTTTATTATTTGTTGTTATAGCGGCAACGGAAATACATCATTTGTGAAAATTTCAGCTTGCTAGCTATCACGGTTAATGAGATACAGCGTGGAGACAGACAGCGTAGGCTTAGTAATAGGATCCCGTTTTACCCTTTGGGTACGGAACCCTATAAATGACAGATAATGCCATACAAATGTTTTGAATGTTGACTACTTTTCTATGGCATTATCTATCAGATAGCTATCTACAACTTTATCTGGAACCTGTGAAACTAGCACATAAAAGCGTGACAGACAGAGTTACTTTCACACTTAATTTATTAGCAAGGATAATTTTCACTCATTATTTCATTGTCATAATAATTTAGTAAACAAGGTAATTTATTCAAAGCAAGAAAACTTAATTAATTAAATCTAGAATGTTTTAACACGTTTGTAATTACACTAATTATATTTTGCTGGTGTTTGACTAATTAGCACTAATTACAATCTCCCTGCTCCCGAAAATTCATCTGCCTAGCCTTTTCCCAACTATCTTGGGGTCGGCTTCCAGTCTGACCTGATGCAGCTGAGAACCAGCGTTTTATCTGACCTCCACAACCCGGTTACTCGGGCAACTGATACCTCTGAGTTGGACTGGTGGTCAGACTTTCTAACGAACGACTGCCAAGGATGGTCAAAGACAGCCGGGACCCACCTTACCTTCCGAAACACGGAAGAACTCGTCATGATAAGATGGTCACACATCCACGACCCGCGCCAAGCGTTGCTTAACCTTATGATCGATCGATCCGCGCAGTTTTGACTTCGCCACAAGCTCTCTAAATAAAATTTCAACAACTCTAAAAAATTCAAAAGGAAATTAGAATCTTTCAAAAAACAAGCGTAGGATTATCCTTTTTGATAAACAATTCATCCAGTATATTAGACCTTTTTGAATTCGCAAATGGCTTAAATATTATATTACTAAGCTTCCAACGGAATAAGGTAGACTATTATGAACGGATGGCTTAAACCACAAGGGGGTTAAAAATTTATCGTGTGTGGAAAAAGGCTTGTAATTTTTCATAATTTAAGGTCAGGGGTGTAATTGAAAGGGTTAATTTGTATTTAACCCGGCGTGCGTGAGGTGGGGTATGTCATACCCGCGATGTTTTAAAACGCAAATTATTTAATGTTATCGTTGCTATGTGAGTCCCGCCTTTGTAGTAGCTGGAGGTAAGGGTGCAGGGGACGTGATACGACAGCAAGTTCAGTGTTGTGACGGCGGAGACTGGAGATACATGAGCGTAAACGCTGCTGGGGTATGTTATGCCCGACCTCGTAGTCGGTGTTACATATTTGGGTTAACATTAAGTTTATGTTTTTTTTTTANTTTTCATCAAAAAACTAGACACATTGTTATTTCAATAATAAATAAAAATTTTGGACTAACACATATTTTTTTTATTACTAACCTTGTTAAGTGGATTCTATTATTGTTATATGTTCATTAAAAATGCTAGTTATACAATTACATTTCAAAATAACGTATGTTCAAAATTACGGGCATCTCATACCCACCTCATAGCCGGTGTAACAATTTCTCACCTCATTCACGCCGGGTTAAATATGTTAAACTGTTAATTATGTTCTCTATGATTCCCTTTGGTGGTGTTTAAAATCTTCTGTGATATAAAGGTTGTGAACCCCTGAAGTTTGTAAATCAAAATGTTGGTAGAGTTTAATTTCTTTTATCAGAAACTAGCTTCTGCCAGCGGCTTCGCCCGCTTCCCGAGGGAACTATTTCCCGTACCCGGATAAAAAGCCTATATTGTTCCTCAGGGTCTATTCTATCTCTGTACCAAATTTCATCAATCGGCTCACTGGTTTAGGCGTGAAAGCGTAATAGACAGACAGACAGAGTTACTTTCGCATTTATAATATTAGTAAGGATAGTCACATCCAAATAGTAAAACCTTTTTTGTGAGTCTAAATCGACTCATAAACTCTAATAAAAGAAAAGTTTTGACGAGCCATTTCTTTGGATCCAATTTTTATCGTAGCTTTCCTATACCTAATGACACAATTGAGAAAAATTTTTAGGACATATGTATGTGTTTGTTTGTCACTTTTTCAGGCAAAAACTACAGAATGGATTTTGATGAAATTTTGCTGTAATATACCTTACATATCAAACTGGTCTAGGTATAGGCTCCTTCATATCCATGTTTGGGAATTCACCTGGGACGCGTATGAAGCAGCTGGCGCAAGCTACTTAGCTATTAGCTTACATATTAGAATAACATATAGGCTACATTTTATCCACGTGTAGTAAGTAATGCCCCGGGAGATGACTGAAACGACCTTCAAAGCTCACTTCCTACAATCTTTATTGGACGGATATTCCTTATAAGCAGGTTATTTGAAATTCCGCTCACATCGCTTTCCCAATATTGAGGAAATGACTTTCCTTGCAAAAGTAGGAGATTTGGAAGATTGGGACATCATTCTGTGATTATTTGTAAATCGGAATATTATACAATGAAATACGATGGAATACGATACGCATGATTTGCTTTTTTCTTTATTTATTTATTTAGAACACCTTAAACTATCATTACAGGTATTACAGGGCCTAATGCGACTTTCTGAGTAGTATTTGTCATTTTCTGCCTGATTTTCGATGTAAAAGTATAGAGCTTCGTTCGTATTTTATTTTAATTAAATGTTAGTGTTCAGGATTTTGTTATTTATTGAAATGTTTTTATCGTCGATTACATTTTACCTAGCAATGATAAAATGAGTATTGCAGACACCAATCACTCGCGTTCTATGAAAATTCTTCTCGAACCCGAACAAAAGTAGTCTGTATTCTTCCTCGATAACTCAGGCAGAATTTTCTAGATCGGACTAATCGTTCCTCAGACATAGGCATTGAAACAAACAAGCTTTCTAAAATTTAATCTATACATACTAATATTATAAAGCTGAAGAGTTTAGTTTGTTTGAACGCGCTAATCTAATAATTTGAAAAAATATTTCAGTGTTAGATAGCCCATTTATCGAGGAAGGCTATAGGCTATAGTAGTTCCCACGGGACGCGGGTGAAACCGCTGGCAGATGCTAGTTATAGATAAGAATAAAGTCCTAAAAAGTATCTTTGTCCACAGAGGACGGAGGGCGCTGCCTGCCCGCGTTCGCCGGCAGGAAACTAGGCGAGATCTGCAACCGAGAGAACCAATGTGACGCTGGACTGGTCTGCGAAGAGGTCGTGCCTGGTAAGTGAAAACCTTCTTTCTTGCCCAACTGCGCAAAGGAGGCTAGTGTGTTTGTTTAACGTCATGATAAACTCTTTATATTTTTTTGCTGGAAAGGAGAATTGGATATCTTCTCGTGACAAGATTTCTCCATATATCTTCTTATGCACAGACGCCAGCAGGTCAACCTACCCAAATCTGTCAAATTTTACCATTCAAACATTAACTTTCCACTATTGTGATAAGGTTGCTTTATTGCATAAAGACAGATTGTGGTAGGTTGATGTGCTAGTGTCTCTCCAAAAAAATCTGTTTCAGTTTCAGCACAAAAGATCGATTCGTAGAACAAAAAGTAAATAAATACCCTCAGGCTCTCGACTATCTGTGTAGCACATTTCTTTAAAATCGCTTCAATAGTGTTGGCGTGGAAGCCAAAAACCGGCCAAGTGCGAGTTTGACTCGCGCACGAAGGGTTCCGTACGTTTATTGTATGGGGACTCCCATTATTATATATTTTTTTAATTTTTAGTATTTGTTGTTATCGCGGCAATGAAAATACATCATTTGTGAAAATTTCAGCTTTCTAGCTATCACTGTTAATGAGATACAGCGTGGAGACAGACAGACAGACAGCGAAGTCTTAGTAATAGGGTTCCGTTTTACCCTTTAGGTACGGAACCCTAAAAAAGAGACAGTTTCATCTCAATGAGAAGTGGCCTACGCCCTGCAGTGGAACAATAAAAAGGCTGAAACCTCCTTACTAGCCATATACCAAGGTCTTCTTTCACCAGGTGAGATGCACGTCTGCCGCCCTCCCTCCGCCGGCCGCAAGCAATACAACGAGGACTGCAACTCTTCCAGCGAGTGTGACGTCACCAGGGGCCTGTGCTGCATCATGCAGCGACGTCATCGACAGAAGCCTAGGAAGGTAAGACCTGGTTGAAGTTCTGATGAAGTAGAGGAGGTCATGGCTAAGTAACAGCCACACGATCGTATGGTTAAGCAACGCTTGGTGCGTAGCCATGGTTTCTTCTTGTCATGACGAGTTCCTCCGTTTTGTACACATATTTTAGACAACAACCGGGTCTTACTCGCGATGAAACTATGAAAGATTTACGATACCTCTTTTCTCCCGACGTTTCGGCCGAATTGCACCGACCGTGGTCACGGAAGACTTCCCGTAAAAAGAAACTTTGACAACCAGTTTAGGTTTCTGGCGCTATCTGGGAAAGTGAATTTAAGAGGTCCGATAGGCAGTCGGTCTAAACGGCACACTGATATTCAGCTGCATCTGGTAAGACTGGAAGTCGACTACGTAGTTGGGAAAAGGCTAAACAGATAATGAAAACACAAACAAAGAATCTTACCTGTGTAACTCTTGTTTTGTCTTTTAGGCTGAGGCGAAACGAGCGTAATTTTGTGAGTTGTGAGTAGCAGAATTTCGGTCGCAGAAAATCTGCTACATTCGGTTTCATACAAAAGTCCTATTTGATTCACACGGCAATGCAAAATAAGTTGTCTTTTTTGTTTGTAACGATTTTCTGCGACCGAAATTCTGCGACTCACGACTCAAAAAATTACGCTCGTTTGACTTCAGCCTTACAATAGTAAGTCAGGTTTTATCATGCACCTTTGATCAGTCAACCTGTGTGGCTATTACTTAACCACGAGCCCCTCTATCAATGAACTACGCATTATAATTATTATACGTCACTCAAAAACTCAATTATCGTACAAAGTCATCGTCTAAAACATAACAGTTTCTCATTACATCCCTTTTAAGTTAATGGCACTCGAATTTTTCCGTCTCCTAATATTTTTATTAACGCGAAGCCAACTCCAAATGTAAAGAGACTACTTTTTAAATGAAACTGGATTTTGTGGAGGAAAACGAAGTATTTCTCTTGGTTTTTTATTGAACAAAAAACGGCGACTGTGTCCCTTTTCATTGTGGTTCGTAGAACAGTTTTGTTCGTGAGCGGGGTAATTTTTTTGGTCGCGACTTGAATTTGAAATGAGTTTTCAGTGTTAAAATATGGATAATTAAGTCGTGATTATGTCTTTTTGTTTTATCTTCATTATCTGTATATATCAAAGTCCTGACTCATTCACTGGCTCATCAACGCAGGGCCCAAACCCGTGAACCTATAAAGCTGAAATTTTGCACATAGGTTCATCTTAAGACTGTCACGCGCGATAAGAAAGGATTTTCCGAAATTTCCTCGGGAACGGGAGAAACGGGATTTTAAGTTTTACGCGGGCGAAGGTGCTGGCAGAAACTAGTAATATTATAAACATGCTCTTCCGTTTTATATTAGGTATTAGTAAGTATAGATAGCAATACGAAATATCGTCCATTCAGGGTAGGTAAACGGGGCGAGGCTTTTAAGCAAAAATGATTATAGACGTGGTCAGGCAAATTTTCTGAGATAGTACATAGCCAGCACAACCTACTATAATCTGTCTTACTGCAATCGATTTTCAATCTTATCACAATAGTGGAAGGTTAATGTTCGATTTGTAAAATTTGACAGATTAGGGTAAGTCGACCTATTATCGTCGTACATGGTCGTATGATGTGTCTAGTCTGCAAACACAAAATCTACTCCATGAATTTTCACGAGGTTTTTACCAATAGATAGAGAACTTAATAACGCTGCTATACATATATAATATAGACCCAGGGCGTGTCCGTTTATAAGTAAAATCATGCGTAGTAGATACGACGCTGCAATATCGACCCGTCTGGGATGCAGCCTCCCTGTACATATTGATAGTTCTTGTAAAGGTGATTGAACTTTTCAGGCATGGCAGTATAGTACATTTCAGTCCTGTTTTAAATTGGGGTTTCTATGAATTATAAATAAATAAATAAATAAAATAAATAAAAGCTTTATTTCATTAACTTAGAAATGATTAAATGTCGACAAAAAAAAGTAAAAAAAAAAATTTTTAAAAAGTAGCCTTATGAATGGGCTGTCTAAAACTAAAAGACTTTTTTCGTCACTTCGCATCGTAGTTACTGAGCTTAACTTGTTCAAAAAAATAAACAATCAAGCACACTTTATAATATTATAATAAAAGAATAAACAATTTTTAATAAAGTCTATTTTTCATTTCAGATNAGCGTAATAGACAGACAGACAGAGTTACTTTCGCATTTATAATATTAGTAAGGATAGTCACATCCAAATAGTAAAACCTTTTTTGTGAGTCTAAATCGACTCATAAACTCTAATAAAAGAAAAGTTTTGACGAGCCATTTCTTTGGATCCAATTTTTATCGTAGCTTTCCTATACCTAATGACACAATTGAGAAAAATTTTTAGGACATATGTATGTGTTTGTTTGTCACTTTTTCAGGCAAAAACTACAGAATGGATTTTGATGAAATTTTGCTGTAATATACCTTACATATCAAACTGGTCTAGGTATAGGCTCCTTCATATCCATGTTTGGGAATTCACCTGGGACGCGTATGAAGCAGCTGGCGCAAGCTACTTAGCTATTAGCTTACATATTAGAATAACATATAGGCTACATTTTATCCACGTGTAGTAAGTAATGCCCCGGGAGATGACTGAAACGACCTTCAAAGCTCACTTCCTACAATCTTTATTGGACGGATATTCCTTATAAGCAGGTTATTTGAAATTCCGCTCACATCGCTTTCCCAATATTGAGGAAATGACTTTCCTTGCAAAAGTAGGAGATTTGGAAGATTGGGACATCATTCTGTGATTATTTGTAAATCGGAATATTATACAATGAAATACGATGGAATACGATACGCATGATTTGCTTTTTTCTTTATTTATTTATTTAGAACACCTTAAACTATCATTACAGGTATTACAGGGCCTAATGCGACTTTCTGAGTAGTATTTGTCATTTTCTGCCTGATTTTCGATGTAAAAGTATAGAGCTTCGTTCGTATTTTATTTTAATTAAATGTTAGTGTTCAGGATTTTGTTATTTATTGAAATGTTTTTATCGTCGATTACATTTTACCTAGCAATGATAAAATGAGTATTGCAGACACCAATCACTCGCGTTCTATGAAAATTCTTCTCGAACCCGAACAAAAGTAGTCTGTATTCTTCCTCGATAACTCAGGCAGAATTTTCTAGATCGGACTAATCGTTCCTCAGACATAGGCATTGAAACAAACAAGCTTTCTAAAATTTAATCTATACATACTAATATTATAAAGCTGAAGAGTTTAGTTTGTTTGAACGCGCTAATCTAATAATTTGAAAAATTCTTTCAGTGTTAGATAGCCCATTTATCGAGGAAGGCTATAGGCTATAGTAGTTCCCACGGGACGCGGGTGAAACCGCTGGCAGATGCTAGTTATAGATAAGAATAAAGTCCTAAAAAGTATCTTTGTCCACAGAGGACGGAGGGCGCTGCCTGCCCGCGTTCGCCGGCAGGAAACTAGGCGAGATCTGCAACCGAGAGAACCAATGTGACGCTGGACTGGTCTGCGAAGAGGTCGTGCCTGGTAAGTGAAAACCTTCTTTCTTGCCCAACTGCGCAAAGGAGGCTAGTGTGTTTGTTTAACGTCATGATAAACTCTTTATATTTTTTTGCTGGAAAGGAGAATTGGATATCTTCTCGTGACAAGATTTCTCCATATATCTTCTTATGCACAGACGCCAGCAGGTCAACCTACCCAAATCTGTCAAATTTTACCATTCAAACATTAACTTTCCACTATTGTGATAAGGTTGCTTTATTGCATAAAGACAGATTGTGGTAGGTTGATGTGCTAGTGTCTCTCCAAAAAAATCTGTTTCAGTTTCAGCACAAAAGATCGATTCGTAGAACAAAAAGTAAATAAATACCCTCAGGCTCTCGACTATCTGTGTAGCACATTTCTTTAAAATCGCTTCAATAGTGTTGGCGTGGAAGCCAAAAACCGGCCAAGTGCGAGTTTGACTCGCGCACGAAGGGTTCCGTACGTTTATTGTATGGGGACTCCCATTATTATATATTTTTTTAATTTTTAGTATTTGTTGTTATCGCGGCAACGGAAATACATCATTTGTGAAAATTTCAGCTTTCTAGCTATCACTGTTAATGAGATACAGCGTGGAGACAGACAGACAGACAACGAAGTCTTAGTAATAGGGTTCCGTTTTACCCTTTAGGTACGGAACCCTAAAAAAGAGACAGTTTCATCTCAATGAGAAGTGGCCTACGCCCTGCAGTGGAACAATAAAAAGGCTGAAACCTCCTTACTAGCCATATACCAAGGTCTTCTTTCACCAGGTGAGATGCACGTCTGCCGCCCTCCCTCCGCCGGCCGCAAGCAATACAACGAGGACTGCAACTCTTCCAGCGAGTGTGACGTCACCAGGGGCCTGTGCTGCATCATGCAGCGACGTCATCGACAGAAGCCTAGGAAGGTAAGACCTGGTTGAAGTTCTGATGAAGTAGAGGAGGTCATGGCTAAGTAACAGCCACACGATCGTATGGTTAAGCAACGCTTGGTGCGTAGCCATGGTTTCTTCTTGTCATGACGAGTTCCTCCGTTTTGTACACATATTTTAGACAACAACCGGGTCTTACTCGCGATGAAACTATGAAAGATTTACGATACCTCTTTTCTCCCGACGTTTCGGCCGAATTGCACCGACCGTGGTCACGGAAGACTTCCCGTAAAAAGAAACTTTGACAACCAGTTTAGGTTTCTGGCGCTATCTGGGAAAGTGAATTTAAGAGGTCCGATAGGCAGTCGGTCTAAACGGCACACTGATATTCAGCTGCATCTGGTAAGACTGGAAGTCGACTACGTAGTTGGGAAAAGGCTAAACAGATAATGAAAACACAAACAAAGAATCTTACCTGTGTAACTCTTGTTTTGTCTTTTAGGCTGAGGCGAAACGAGCGTAATTTTGTGAGTTGTGAGTAGCAGAATTTCGGTCGCAGAAAATCTGCTACATTCGGTTTCATACAAAAGTCCTATTTGATTCACACGGCAATGCAAAATAAGTTGTCTTTTTTGTTTGTAACGATTTTCTGCGACCGAAATTCTGCGACTCACGACTCAAAAAATTACGCTCGTTTGACCTCAGTCTTACAATAGTAAGTCAGGTTTTATCATGCACCTTTGATCAGTCAACCTGTGTGGCTATTACTTAACCACGAGCCCCTCTATCAATGAACTACGCATTATAATTATTATACGTCACTCAAAAACTCAATTATCGTACAAAGTCATCGTCTAAAACATAACAGTTTCTCATTACATCCCTTTTAAGTTAATGGCACTCGAATTTTTCCGTCTCCTAATATTTTTATTAACGCGAAGCCAACTCCAAATGTAAAGAGACTACTTTTTAAATGAAACTGGATTTTGTGGAGGAAAACGAAGTATTTCTCTTGGTTTTTTATTGAACAAAAAACGGCGACTGTGTCCCTTTTCATTGTGGTTCGTAGAACAGTTTTGTTCGTGAGCGGGGTAATTTTTTTGGTCGCGACTTGAATTTGAAATGAGTTTTCAGTGTTAAAATATGGATAATTAAGTCGTGATTATGTCTTTTTGTTTTATCTTCATTATCTGTATATATCAAAGTCCTGACTCATTCACTGGCTCATCAACGCAGGGCCCAAACCCGTGAACCTATAAAGCTGAAATTTTGCACATAGGTTCATCTTAAGACTGTCACGCGCGATAAGAAAGGATTTTCCGAAATTTCCTCGGGAACGGGAGAAACGGGATTTTAAGTTTTACGCGGGCGAAGGTGCTGGCAGAAACTAGTAATATTATAAACATGCTCTTCCGTTTTATATTAGGTATTAGTAAGTATAGATAGCAATACGAAATATCGTCCATTCAGGGTAGGTAAACGGGGCGAGGCTTTTAAGCAAAAATGATTATAGACGTGGTCAGGCAAATTTTCTGAGATAGTACATAGCCAGCACAACCTACTATAATCTGTCTTACTGCAATCGATTTTCAATCTTATCACAATAGTGGAAGGTTAATGTTCGATTTGTAAAATTTGACAGATTAGGGTAAGTCGACCTATTATCGTCGTACATGGTCGTATGATGTGTCTAGTCTGCAAACACAAAATCTACTCCATGAATTTTCACGAGGTTTTTACCAATAGATAGAGAACTTAATAACGCTGCTATACATATATAATATAGACCCAGGGCGTGTCCGTTTATAAGTAAAATCATGCGTAGTAGATACGACGCTGCAATATCGACCCGTCTGGGATGCAGCCTCCCTGTACATATTGATAGTTCTTGTAAAGGTGATTGAACTTTTCAGGCATGGCAGTATAGTACATTTCAGTCCTGTTTTAAATTGGGGTTTCTATGAATTATAAATAAATAAATAAATAAAATAAATAAAAGCTTTATTTCATTAACTTAGAAATGATTAAATGTCGACAAAAAAAAGTAAAAAAAAAAATTTTTAAAAAGTAGCCTTATGAATGGGCTGTCTAAAACTAAAAGACTTTTTTCGTCACTTCGCATCGTAGTTACTGAGCTTAACTTGTTCAAAAAAATAAACAATCAAGCACACTTTATAATATTATAATAAAAGAATAAACAATTTTTAATAAAGTCTATTTTTCATTTCAGATTCATTTATAAACCGATTTTGTAATTAATAGTAGTAATAAGAAATAAATTCTAATAATTTCATTGTGAACTAAATGTAGTTACAAAATGTCGAGGATCTTAAAACATTAAATTGTTTCGTAAATATAATATCAAAATCGTTTTAAGATCCGCGAATTTAATTTCTTTCACAATAGAATTCGTAATAAATACTAAGATCCAGTGGTAACTCATTAAAATACCCTTCAACGTTCAATAAGTTTCTTCAAAACTCATCCAAACAGAAATTACTTTTTGTTTATTAGGAAATAAATAGAATTTATTTTCTTGGAAATTTCTTGAAGCGTAGTTTTCTGAATAAGAAATATTGGAAGCGGAAATATTTCATTCAACAAAGGATTCGTGACATTTACATTGAACATCGATTTTCATTATGTCACACAGAATAAAAAACAAAACCGACTTCACAAAAAAACACTGAAAGGGATAAAATAAAACTTTTCACATGGCTCTAGAAGTCGGTGTCTGCAGGTCTGTTGACTGTGTTTATTTTGCCACCGACTTCTAGAGCCATATGAAAAGTTTTATTTTATCCCTTTCAGTGTTTTTTTGTGAAGTCGGTTTTGTTTTTTTGTAAAAAGTTTATTTTATTTTATGCTTTTCAGTTTTCGGGTCTAAAACTATAATATCTTTAGTACCCATACCCACCCACAGTGACAGTAATAGTATCATCGACGTAAAAAAGCGTACGAAATTTGAAGAGTTCTCTCAATGTCTCCAGGATCCCATCATCAGATCCTGGTCTCCTTACCATGGGACCACACTGACATCGTACTCTTTCAAACACAAAAAGAATTTCTCTAATCGGTCCATAACTGCCGGAGATAAGGATTAACATACATAAAAAAAAAATACTGTCGAATTGAGAACCTCCTCCTTTTTGGGAAGTCGGTTAAAAATACGTGGTAGGTTATATAATAGATGTTTTATCTCACGAAAACTGGTGAGCCATAGGTAGGTACTTGTGTGCCAAATTATCTCAAAAACTAGCCACATAGACTTTATTTAAAAGTGACATTATCTATCAAATGAACAAAAAATCACGTTTGCTGTATGAAAACCTCCATACACTATTTGTTGTACTCTAGTTTAAAGTATTTGTTGTTGTAGCGGCAACAGAACTACATCATCAGTAAAAACATTCAAAGGTTCATGAAAGTTTATGAGATAATAGGGTACTTTTGGACCCATGAATTTTCATGAACCGTGGAACATGGACCCCTCAAAATAATAGCCTTAATTTTCAGTGACTTAAGAGCTGTTTTTGTCTACAGAGCTGTGGATACTTCAAGGAACCCCTGGTCTGCATCGGTCCAGTAGCCACCGACCAGATTCGTGAGTTTGTCCAACACACCGCCGGAGAGAAACGCATCGGCGTATACAGACTCCATTAATTTCTCGGCGTTACGCGTCGCGTACAATGGTATATGTTATTACGCGTAATTTCGAGTAAAGTGAGTTATTTTGTACGCGTTTGCTTTAAGATGACTGGAGATTCACGTATTTATTTTATAGCTTTTTAAAGTATACTTTTTATGAATATGAAGAATTTTAAACGTATACCATTTTACGCAACGTAAGATAAATATAAATCATTTTTACTAATAAAATTTTATTAACACAGAAGTTCTATGATTTGCAAAAATGAAGCTTAGGTTCCCTAATTTCATTTTCAGGTTTTTATTAGTAAAAAAGATTGAAAATCTTTTACGAGGCCCTCCATTGAAACCATCTAGGTCTCGTAAAATTTTATGTCATACTCATTAAAAACAAAACATTTTGTGATTACGGTCGTAAAAATAAATCAGTTTTCTTTACTTAAATTTTACTCTTTATTCAATTTTTGTCTTATTTTTTTTTTCGTTGAGTGAAAAAAAAATGATTTTGTTATTATTTTTTTAGTGAGCGTAATTACAAAACGATAAATGGAGATTTAAAAAAATATGAAATTTCGCTTCGAAAAACGGTCAAACGATATGCTACATTTTATTTGTATAAAAGATGCTTTGAAAAAATATGAAAAAACAAATGATAGGCAAAGCTGAGACATATCATTTTTTAGTTTTTAATTTTAATCGTGTAGACTTAGAATATGGAGAACTTAATGTTTCAAAATTAAAATACTTATGAATGTTATTTAAAAATTAGTATTTACGGTGACAATTGTCGTACATTATTATTAAAAAACAATTTTAAAGTGTTTAATCTCTAAATATTATGATTAGATTTAAAAATAAAATTAATTATTAAGTCTTCAATGAAACAAATACATATCTTACTGGCTGAGGCATTTAAATTAGTGAATATCGATGTTAAAATTAATGAAAAAAAATCTGTTTCTAAACATATCATGTATGCTAGTCTTAAGCTAAGATAATCGTAAGATATATTTTTTAATTTCTCGCTTAAATTTTAGTG
This sequence comes from Heliothis virescens, assembly GCA_002382865.2. Taxonomy (NCBI): domain Eukaryota; kingdom Metazoa; phylum Arthropoda; class Insecta; order Lepidoptera; family Noctuidae; genus Heliothis; species Heliothis virescens. The sequence goes on from NWSH02000087.1 coordinate 2,656,579, forward strand.
AAACTCTCAAACTATGCTAGGTGCCTAGGAGATACATATCAAAGATAAAAAAAAAACTTTTTTTTATTAAAAAATCTAATTGTTATATCACATTTTTAACGTATATTCACTGTTTTCAAAATCCGTTGATGTTTATCAGAAATAAATTATTGAATAATAAAAAAAATATATTGAATATGAAAAAAAAATATTATAGCCTAAATACTGTGATGTGTACCTATTTTCTGAAACTATATAAAAGATACGTCGAGATATTTTTTCGCCCTACATGATGATGTGTTAAAGATATAAAATATCTTCTGGAATGTTTTGCGTTCAGGCCTAAATGTCTCTATTACTGTTGTTATAGCTACCGTAAGACTACATAATATGTACCTTGTGTATTAATATGTGTTAACATTATATAAATTATGTCAGCAATGTCGTTGTTATTTGGAAATTCCTCCTTATCCTTATCTACTCGCTACAGTATATACGAAAGATATATTTGACTGGTTTCACCCAGGTTTCGATGGAATTACTTCTGACATATGAACAAAAAGTAGCCTATATGCTGTTCAGATATAAAAGATATGTTACTGCCAAGTTTTATCAAAATCCATTAAGTGGTTTTTGATTTAAAGAATAACAAACATACATACTACTTACAGACATTGGCATTTATAATGCGTGATATAATATTACTGAAACTAGCTGCTTCCAGTGAAAAAATATAAATGATAAAATGATCGAACCGATAAAATGTGAAACTAATAGGGCTAACTGTTACAAGTAAACAAAGGGAAAGGTCTGTAGACGTTTTTCAATGGTGGGAAATCATCAAATGACCTTTCCCGCTGTGGGTGCAGCATGAGGGAGTATCAGGGGGGTGATTCTCTAACGCAAAACATCTTTACAACCAAGAAATCATCATTGCAACATCTATAAGTGCGCGATCGCAGCGCTTCAACGATGTTGACGGCGCGACATAGAGCTAAAATATGGTTCCAAATGTATGAAAAATCATCCTCGCCTTCGACGACAACGACGACTTCGCCTTCGATTTTATCCTTCAAACCGAAAAGCTTGTCATTTGCGAGGTCGTCGTTGTTGTCATCTATGATGTGTCAGTTAGAGAATCGCATGGCAGACTTTTACTGACTCCGCGGTAACTCGCGCGAAAATCTGCGGGAGTATAGGTAAGTATTGAGAAAAACTAGGAAACCTTGGATTAGTTATAATGTCATAAAGAACGTACTAATTAAATAGAACAACCAGTCAAGTAATTAGAAAAGAGAAATAAGAATACCCCCTCCTTTTTAAAGACGGTTAAAAAATAATACAGGGTTTAGCATTTGATAGGCATCTTGTCCGCCATTTTGAATTAATTTACAATTTATCATGACACTAGCTTCTGCCAGCGGTTTCACCCGCGTCCCTTGGGAATCTGTAATAGGCATACATACCAGTAATGTTATTGATTTGTCATGTATTTACTGCCTCGTTGGTCTAGTTGTCACATAGCCGACTGCTGTGCACGAGGTCTCGGGTTCGATTCCCGGGACGCGCCGAAATCGCTTTGTGGGTTTTAGAATCTTTCACAAAGCAACCCGGAGTTGGAAGTTGGTGATTGATTCACCCGTGCATTGGAGAGCACGTTAATGTCGGTCCTGCGCCTGATCTCTCTCCGGTCGTGTCGGATTGCCGTCCCATCGGGTTATGAGAGTGAGGGAATAGGGAGTGCACCTGTGTCTGCGCAAATGCTTGTGCACTATAATATGTCCTGCGCAGCTGGCTGATCTCCTTATATGAGAACAGCCGCC
>NWSH02000087.1:2685153-2710473 GCA_002382865.2 Heliothis virescens
AACCAAAGAGAGAACGCCATCAAAACAATAAGCCAACAGAATACATAAGTAAATTGCATCTCAGCGGGCAATGCTGGCAGCCTTTAAGCACCTCTCAGGTGACAGTGAACGGGTGACGGAATTTAAGCGCAGTTTAAGTAGTTCAGATAATTGCTTAACTTATTTTTATTTACATTTGTTTCATGTACACATCTACAGCTTATCTCCTTTGATGTTGTTGCGCAAAACTGCTGCTCAGGATTCTCTTCAGATCGTTTAGTGATTTAGAATCGATGAAGCAGAGGTGAACGAGAAGACTTTTCAGACGATGAATGATTACTTGCCTTAGGAGGGCCAAAAAAAGGTGACATCATTAAATATTTCTATTATTTAGCTAATGATTGAATTATCTCATAGTTTTGATTGCTTTCAGTAAGTCTTCGGATTGGTCCATCTATAATCTTAAAACTAGCGATAAAGTTAGTCCTTACATTGAGGGAGACCTTTGTCGTATGCTGATTCTCTTTAGTAGTAATGATTTTATATTATTTCAGGAAAACTTATCGTTCATGAAGAAGTTAAGTCAAATAGATGAGGTGCTGGTTTTCGCGACTGTAGAAAGAATGTCCAGTTGGAACGAAAAAAAATGACTAGAGGTAACTGTATAATACATATTAAGCACCAAAAGACAATAATACACACATCAAAAGTGTCTAGGGATCAAGCATTTTTATGCGGATTTCTTGAGATTGAGATGTGGCTTTGTAATAAATTTATGATTTTATAAATTCATATGGATCCTTTTGGTGCATTTCATAATTTGAATCAGGAACTGTGAATCAAATTCGAGTAAAAGATGAAAATCAGCTGTCAATATTTTCCCTATAAAAAAATACAACGCATTGAGACATTATTAGTGTACTGTTTCCCTACTAACTCTGATTAAAACCAACGTTATTATGGAGCGGCGACTCATTTAAAGCAGGAAGAAATGCTCAGCAGCCGTGGGAATGATAGAAGCTGTTCCGGCAACGTACTGTGGCTTTACCTCTGAATACAAGTCAGAGTGGTTATCAGTCGACTTTGGACACGTTACCGAAGCACTGGTACGTGGCTGAGCGCCAATGAGGACGGTATCGCTGCACCACACGGAGACAAGACCGATACATTCAAATCTTAACTCGAAGAGCTCCAACAATACCGCCATGATGTTAGCCGTGAGGCTTCATCACTCTTCAGGGAACTTAATTAGCGACTAAACAGTCAGAAACCGCTTGCATGAAGTGAACCTTCATTCCCGAAAACCGCTACGGGTACCACCTATAGCAATGCACATCGTAGGATTCGATATCAATGGCTCTTGAACACAGAAAATTGGGCAGAAGAACAATGCGTTTTCGTGTGCTTTTTGATGAGTCTCGTTTTGGTATGAGACCGGATACAAGACGTATACGACACTGGAGAACCCCTGGACGCCAACAGCGATTAAAATCCTGCCAGGAAGTCCATCCTTTATAGTGGTGGAACCATCATGGTATGGGCGGGTATTTGGATCGGGCGGAAGAACTGAGTTGATTTTGGATCAGAGGCAACCTCAACGCTCAAATTTATGCTGAGGGACGATTGTATCAGACGTCATCGTTCCTCTACAAGTCAAATCGGTCCCTTATTCAGTTAATGCATGATAATGCAGACCGCACACCGCAAGAGTTGTAAGACAGACTTCTCGCCGCAGCTAACATCAATGTCCTGCCCCTGGCCTGCTCAGTCGCCAGACTTGAACCGATTGAGCATGCATGGGATATGCTACAGAGAAGAGCTCTGCCGAATATGGAGGGTATCCAGTGGCAAGAAGACCTTTTTTGTTTTGCAACGACATGGGCGGCCATTCCACAGCGTGATTTGGATGAACTCATTTTGAGTATGCCAAACCGGATGTTCTTGTGTTGTTAGTGTCGCCGGTAGAAACACGGATTATTAATTGTTTAAGTACCCATAAATTTAAAGAAAACTGTTATTTCAGTCTTTTTTCAAACTTTTGTGTTAGTGGTTCAAATGTCAAAAATCCCTTTTATTAGGAAAATGGCAAATTTCTTTATTAATGCAAAGGTGACTTGGTTTATCGTTACTGTGACAAACGAAAACACTTTATTTGATGAATCCTTAAAGAAAATTTTAATTAATATCAATCAGGAGAAAAGTTATTGCAAAATATATGTTGATCCCTAGACACTTTTGATGTGTGTACATATATTTTTTCTAACCAAGGGAACAGAAGGGAAAGAATGAAATCGATTGATAAAAATGCTAAAATGTTCCCTCTAGTTCTTTGTTCAAGTGATCTAAACGAGTCCTTAAAAGAATGATCTTTTTTCAGTATGGAAGACGACGATGGATTAGTTGATCTGAAAAAAAAACTAATAAATGGCATCCGATGGATTTTACGGCGTGACTGTTATTTTTAAAATAAGTTTTGTAAAATTAATCCTGAAGGAGACGAAAAATAAAAAATTTTGCTTTTCCCTGTTAATTTGCAATGACAGCATTTTATTAATCTAAAAACGTGACAGATTGTTAGTGGCCAATAGAACACAAAGAGTATTAACACAATTACCGTAATAGCTCATCGGGAGAAGGCGCGACTGCTAATTGCAGTTTCAAACAGCTATTGTGACTAAACTAGTGAGTAAAAAAAAAAAGTTTCTTTGGGAAAGTTGTTTGTAATCATGGGTAGAATCACGTGTTCAAGTATCGGTCACTAATTACCAGTCACCCTATATATTTTCTAAAAGATAATGGATATGAAAGTTACTATGTATGTCACGATATTACACCAAAACTGATGAACAGATTTTAATTAAATTCGGTATACAGACAGTCTTTAGCCTGAAAAACCGGCCAAGTGCGAGTTGGACTCGCGCACAAAGGGTTCCGTACTATTATCTATGAAAAATTAACGTATCTATTACCTACAACTAGCCAAAACCACAAATTATAACTTTGTTTTTCAAACAAATATACGAATAACAAAGTTATAATTTGCGGTTTCATACGTTTCACGTTTATTGTATGGAGACCCCCTTAATAAATATATATTTTTTATTTTTAGTATTTGTTGTTATAGCGGCAAGGAAAATACATACTTTGTGAAAATTTCAGTGTTCTAGCTATCACGGTTTATGAAATACAGCATGGGGACAGATAGACAACGAAGTCTTAGTAATAGGGACCCATTTTACCTTTTTGGGTAAGGAATCTAAAAATGACATAAACTACTGGGCCGTGTGTGAAACCGCGAGGAACAGTTAGTCCATATAACACAACTTCAGGTCTAAAAATCTTTAACTCCTATCTATAAAATTCTCAATTAAAATTTTACTGTTAATTTACACTCGGAAACAATAAAAATGACCCACAATTCTCCCACAAAAAACTAATCAGCAATATAACACAAACTATTGAAACGGTACAAAAAACATTATTCACATTTACGACTACAATATTATTAACTTTGAAGGTCATCATCTGCCTAGCCTTTTCCTTTATTGGGGTCAGCTTCCAGTCTAACCGCATGCAGCTGAGAACCAGCGTTTTAAGAAGGGACTGCCTGTCTGAACTCCACAACCCAGTTTCCCGGGCAACCTATTGGTAAGACTGGTCGTCAGACTTTCTAGCTTCTGACTACCCTTACCGACTGCCAAAGATGGTCAAATGTCAGACAGGACCCACCAGTTTATCGTGCTTTCCGAAACACGGAAGAACTCGTTATGACAGTATGGTCAGCCATCCACGGACCGACCGCGCCAAGCGTTGCTTAAATTTATGATCGATCGGTCCGCGCGGTTTAACTTAGCCACGAGCTCTTCCACTAAAAACGAATCTATTAATGTAAAAATCAAAGTCCCGACTCATCAACACAGGGCCCAAACCCGTGAACCTATAAAGCTGAAATTTTGCAAAGAGGTTCAAAACTCTCACGCGAAATATGAAAGGGTTTCCCGAAATTCCCACGGGAACAGTAAAAATCGGTATTTTAAGTTTTACGCGAGTGAAGCCGCTGGCAGAAGCTAGTCAACAATACAACACAAACTACTGAAACAGTACAGAACATTATTCACATTTACGACTACAATATTATTAACTCTGAAGTATTAAGACATTTATTGCTGTCCCAGTTACATTGCACGCCAGTGTACACTAGTAGACTGGGCTATTAGCAGCTGTCTAGCTTAGTCTAAGATAGACCTGTTAGTTTAATTATTATGGTATGTTAGGTGGCTTCACCTATTTTGTGTTCCTAGAAAGATGCTTAGTATCTTGAATTCAACATCAAGTCTGTAATTCTTATAGAAACTTCTGCGAGAAACCACATGAAAAGTAGGTTGTAACAGTCTGCAAAGAGCGACTTATATTTGGGTAAATTCATTCTAATCGACTTCATTTTTTTACACCGTAATTATAATTTTAAAATTGGGTTTAATTAGAATGTAGCCACTGTCGACCTTATTACAAAACGCGGTCCTAGAAAAGTACCAGCTTTGAACAAAATTGAAGCATAAAACCTAGAACCTACTAAGCTTGGTACTTTTTAAAACAACTTTTTTAAACTGCTGAACCAATTTTGATGAAATTCTATAGAAGTAGATCTGCGAGAAATCAAAGAAAATATGTTCCGGTACAGCAAGTACTCCAGTAACCAAGTAACACCGTAGTACAGAACTACTTTATAACAGTGAAAACTGCGAAATTCAGAGCATTTAACCGTAGTTACGTGAGTTAGTAATAATTAACAACCCGCTCAAGTTAGACTTTAATATGCAATTAGTACGCTCTTGAGAACTTACAAATTAAGCTTACGCGTTGAAAATGACACCTACTATAGTAGAAATATTGTCACTGAATAAAGTTGGTAGTTTTGATACATAATGCTAAAAGAAGAAACCTAATTCTGGGCCTGAAAACCATTTTTGGCGTTACACGAATGAAACATGTACCAAAATAATCGTCTATTTTCCGTAATTAAGCTATTTAAAACTTATCCTTATTAGCAATGGCCAATAACATAGCATTCTAGGCCACGAAACCATAGCTCGGTTTTAAACGCAGCAACGCCATCTAGTTATATATACAAAAGACATCAAGTTATACCGAGAAAATTGAACACAAACATAACCTAAAATATAACTTTGTCTGATTTTACCAATTTGGCGATTGCTGAGAGACGTGACACTCAAGCTCTTAAAACCTTCCTAAATACTCTAACTTATGGCCAAATTCCAGCCCTGTAACGCCAGGCCCAAGTTTGTACGGATTTTAAGTTTCATTTTTACTCTTTGATATAAAGTTTCTTTGCGACTTTTACGGTCAGTTTCTAGATAAAGTTTTATATATAGCTATCTGTTAGATACTGCCATAGAGAAAAAGTCAAAATTATAAACATTTCTATGGCATTATTTGTATTATAGCTTTATCCGAAACCTGTACAACTAGCCGTTGACCTCCGTCTTTTTTGAAATTGGTTAACAAGAAATCTAAACAAAAAACCAACAGATTCAGAACTATAGTTGAAATAACGATGGCGTTCTAGCCGATAGTCAGCTGGTCTCATATAGGTACGGAGATCAGCCAGCTGCGCAGGACATATTATAGTGCACATGCATTAGCGCAGACACAGGTGCACTCCCTATTCCCTCACTCTCATAGCGCAATGGGACGGCAATCCGACACGACCGGAGAGAGATCAGGCGCAGGACCGACATTAACGTGCTCTCCGAAGCACGGGTGTATCAATCACCAACTTCCAAACTGCGGGCTGCTCAGTGAAAGTTTCTAAAGCCCAAAAAGCGATTTTGACCTGTAAATCGAAACCGAGACTGCGAGCACAGCAGTTGCGCTATGTGATAACTAGACCAACAACTTAGCAGAAATATGCAAAATATAAAATACTTGCTCAAAGACACAGGTGCAATCTTTATATGCATGCAAACCAGTTGCTAGCCATTTTATAGCACACCGAGTTCCCATAACCTACATACCTATAGACCCATCACCTGTATAGATTACTTTAATTATAAACTGCATACTGTATAATTAATTTATTCTTTTTAATGATAGCCTTGATAGTCTTGAGTCATATACATTTTTATGGCCCGGGACTCCCTTATAGGTAACCTATACGGCCTCTTTGGTACTGTTTTATTTTTACTGGCAACATTTATTAAGCTGTCATTTTAAAAAATGGCGCGTATTTTTTATTGTTATTATGATCAACTAGCTTTTGCCAGCAATTTCACCTGCTTTAAAGGGTTAAAAGTAGCCTATATGTTATTCTGATATATAAGCTATCTTACTTGCTGAGTTTCATCAAAATCTATTTAGCAGTTTTTGAGTGAAAGAGTAACAAACAAACATACAAACTTTCACATTTATAATATTAGCAGGATTATTTTTAATGCTAAAATTTTAATTTTACGTTAGCAAGACCTTAAAAATACTTATTTCATAGTACTCCTACCTACAAAATTACAAGAAGATAAGTTAACACATTATATCTCTCTCTAATAAACCATAATAGTAAAAGTCAACAACACATTAACTTTAATTAAGATGTAAGGAAAAGCGAAAGTAACAAACTCCTCATAATGAAACTACCGGCCACTTTTCTTGATAAATGGCGGGATAAAATCCAGATAAATTAAGCAATTAAATATATACGTATATATGTAGGTTTATATGTAACATCTTAGAAGCCAAGTGATGTTATGAGAGTGGCGGTCTTAAAAGGATTGGTAGTGATGGGACATAGTCGCAAAAGTTATCGATATTTTTTTAGTCATTCGATTATGATAACAATAGAATAACTTAAAAAATATCGATACCGATCGATCGATATCAAAAAATTCAGGATATTGAAGTAAGTTAGCTTTTTTATTATAACTCATTACACTATTAGTAATTGCAATACTAACCTTGACCTGAGTATCAGCTCTATTTCCGTGAATTAACTCCGAAAAACGACATATTATGAACCTACGATTTGCACAGTGCATTTTATCAAATTATAAATTGTATAAAAAAATATGTTTGTTTTAGCAAATGTTATCGATATATAAAATTATCGATATTTTCCACATCACTACCACTAAAGTCCCGTTCCAGCTGGGCCTTATTCTGTGTCATAAACTACCGCTCTATATACACAAAATATTATAATTTACAACACTATCCTACTCAGGCTTATGATAATGTTTCCATCGATTTTTTGTCTCCAAGTTTACATATTCTATACTAGCTATTTCTCGCGGGTTCTCTCGCGTTCCTGGGGATCTTTTTCCCGTACGTGAATAAAATGTAGCCTATTTGATCCGGGGACAGTGTAGCCTTCCTAACAGTGAAAGAATGTTTCATATCGGTCTAGTAATTTAATGTTTTAGTATAGACGAGATAAAAATGGCTGCTATCATCAGCTTCCCAGCCTTTCCCAGTTTGGTATATTGGGATCGGCTTCCAGTCTAACCAGATGCAGCTGAGTACCAGTGTGCCACATGGAGCGACTGCCTTTTCTATCCTACCGAATTATCTGGGCAAATCAATACCCCTTGCTAAGACTGTTCGTCTGACTTCTGGCTTCTGACTACCCGTAACGACTGCCAAAAATGCTCAAATGACAGCCGGGACCCACCAATTTATCATGCCTTTTGAAACACGGAAGAATTCGTTGTGACAAGATGGTCATGGTCACCCATCCACAGACTGCCCCAAACGTTGCTTAATCTTAAGATACGGCTTACAAGCACTTCATAAAAATAGCTGCTATATTAACAAGTTCACAACTAACAAACATAAATAAATATTTTATCTCTCCATACTAAGTTACCAGCAAACATCCAATGCAATATCTATGCAAATGAAAGCCATTAAAAAATGATGCAAAAAATTGCATTCCCAATTAGCCTAGTAGGATGGAGTCAGACCAGTTTGTAGCCTCGTGTGTAGGTAACCTGCATATATGCGCTAGATGACACCCGTCCGGGAAGCTATGAGTTTTAGGGTTCCGTAGCCAAAGGGTAAAACGGGAGTCTATTACTAAGACAGAATTGTGTTGCTGGGGAGTTTGTTCCACCATTTCTTCTTCCCAGCCAAAACACATAGGAAGTGGTGAAGGGCGGGCGTTTTTGGGGCTGTCTTTTGTATACTTGACTTTCAAAAAGTGCTGATTTTCAGCCAACTTTGAATAAATGCTTTTTGATTTTTGGATTTTGAAGACTGTTCGTTCAGCTGTCACCAAGCTGTATAAGAACCGTGATAGCTAAAAGGTTGAAATTTCCACCGATGACATATTGTTGCTGCCGTGTTGAAAGAATAAAACAAATATTTTAGGTCTCTCCTATACAACAAATGTGTTTTTTGGTTGTCGTTGTCCGCGGCGTTGCTTTTTCTCTCCTTAAAAATGTCTTTTAGTGCTCCCGTACACTCCCTAAAAAATCTTCGCGCCAAAACTCAACTTAGTTTCGGCTATGCGTTGTCCGTTTATCGTGCATTGTAAGTTAGTTCAACGAAAGAGTTTTATATTGATTGATGGTACGGAACCCTCTGACCGCGAGTCCATCTCACACTTGACCGGTTTTTCGACACACTTTTCTATAACTTGAGTGCAAGAAAGTGGGTTTGAGTATTGGTGTTACAGGGTTTTGCGGAATTGCTCCAGTTTAGAAAATGGAGGTTTAACAAGTCCTGGTGAAGGTTGTATGATGTCCGGGTCTCTTTAGACGGTGTTGCAAACGTCCGTTTTTTTTAAAACAACTGTTGAGTTGTAAGTGAAAATTCATAGTGAAGAGGTGTTTTAAAAAACTAGCGTTTATGCTGTCAGTGAACTTGGATGTTAGTATATTAAATTGCTGAAGCCAAATAGATAAAAAGTTGCAGTTTTTCAATCCATCATCTCTCAACCCAATCAATACTTACTAATAAAATAAAGACTGCGAAACGACGAAAGAAACATTTTGTTTGTTTGCACCCAAAAGGCTGCGAAACTGCGCAACCGATTTGAAATATTCTTTCACTTTTGTAAGCTAGACTATTCCTATAGTAACATGAACTATATTTTATCCAGATACACGAAGAAGTTCCCCCGATACGGGATGGAATATCTAGTATAAAATATTATATTCTACATAAAAACATAAAAATCCAATACAGCCCTTTTCATAAAATTAAAACAGAAAAAGTCAATAAAATAGGTCGCCGCTATATAATGGAGTCGGGCGGTGCGCGCGCGCATCCGGCGGCGAACAAACGCGACATCTTACGTGAGTAGAATTACATTATTGTCGTCTGAGCGTGACGTCACCGACCTTTCATGTAACCGCCACCAATTCTGTGTTATATAACACTTACGGCGGTTCATAGGTTGCCGATAACTTTTCTATGGTATTATCTACCAGATAGCAAAGTCAAATTCAATACTTACATTCATCATCTTCCTGCCCTGTTCCCAACTTTATTTGGGGTCGGCGCAATATGTTTTTTCCTTCCATTTCTCCCTGTCACTCGTCATACTAACATTCACTTCCTTCTTACTCATGTCATCTTTCACGCAAATTCAGTACTTACATTGAACTGTCAAAAACGGTTACTCTCTATGCAATTTGTATGAAAAAGTGGACTATGACATAACAAACTACATCAAAAAAGGTTGCATTCTCATTTTACTTTCTATATGTATGAAAAGGCCAATTATGACGTCACAGATTTTTCACTACAAGGTGAAGCTAACTTACAAAAGTTTTGCTTATATCATCCATCTGCTTAGCCTTTTCCCAATTATGTTGTGGTCGGCTTCCAGTCTAACCGGATGCAGCTGAGAACCAGTGTTTTACATGGAGCGGCTGCCTGTCTGACTTCCACAACCCAGTTACCTGGGCGCAACCTGCTCCCCTTGTTAAGACTGGTTGTCAGACTTTCTGGCTTCTGACTACCCGTAACGACTGCCAAAGATTTGCTTAGGTATATCAATCATATTGAAAAAGAAATCCGTTAAAACGAGAAACGAATCCAGCAACATTAGCATCAACTGAAAATGCCCACAGAAGACTCAACCTCACTTAACCAACTACCGGCCCTTACTTAGAACTAATTCCCTTCAATAAACCAATACCATAAAGATACATAAACACCATTTAAGTTTTTGAAGGAATAGGTAATAATGTAATATAATACGCGGAGTATAACTGAGTAGTTAATTTATTCGGCCACATAAGGGTCGCCGAGGATTTACGGGCGTTCGTTCACTCTCACATAAATACGAGACGCACCTTATCTGTACGTCCGACGGGTTAAATGTTAACTGTGAGCGCGGTGAGAGTCATAAACTGTAGCGGTAGTAATACAACACGCTTATAATCGAGGGAGCTGATGAGGTTTCATCACCTAACAAGCCCTAGTGTCGGAGTTTTCTCAAATCCGCCTGACGGTCTCTGACGTGGAATTGTAACAACGACTGCTACTGAGCAGTATTTGGGGACGTCGGCTCAACACACCTTTAACATACCTATATCATCTGCCTAGCCTTTTGCTGAATACCAATGTGCCACGTGGAGCGACTGCCTTTCTGACCTCCAGTTTTCAGATTCCCTCTAATATCTAATGAAAAATATCTACGAGCTCTTCAGATGTGATCTAAAAAATCTCCATAACACAACATCCAAAAAAAATATAGTGCCACCGCATCTTATGTGCAGTTGACAGCTGTCAGTTTTTAAGAGATAATATAACGTTTCGCATGTATTGGCTAACAGCAATTGTCAACTGCACCAAAAAAACGGTCCTCTTATTTCCAATTAAATTCGATCCAAAGATTTTCAAGCGCCACCATCATTCAAATCACAATCTAAAATCTCGCAGTCACCCGCTACCGCTTATACCTCGCACCACACAACGCGGAAACAATACTACTGACCGCGGCTACCCAGAATGGCGGCAAACCTGACGGTCTACCGCGGCTGATAACCGCCTGGATTCGGCAGATAGCTCAGACATGGAGAACTTATCAACAAGGCCATCACGACACTGGTTCTGTGGGATTTTTGACGCCATATAACTGACAAAAAAAGCTTAAAAAAATCCAAACGAAACATGGAAGATCAGAGATGGAGTTTTCGCAAAACTTGATGACGATCCGCTGCTAAATTCCGAGTATAATTAGGTACACTACACATATGAAGCTTGTTCTATGCGGATTGGTGATTTCAGACTTTATAATCAAGATGTTTTCCGTCATTGTCATTTGTCAGTCATTGATAACCCCGTGACGCTCAGCGTTCCCACTCATTCCTGACTAAAGAACCGGCCGACATATCGGCTAGGCTACTTTTTATACGGTCATAAGTGGAACCACGGAGAGTAAAAGTCACAAATAACTTAGTAAAATTGCATTGCTAAGCTAGAAAAAAAGCTAAAAATAAAAATAATGTTTATATCAGATGTTTTCCGTATTTGTTTAGCATGTAAAGCGCGCTGCGTGAACCGTAACGTCTAGTACACTTCCGCACACATCAGTTTCACTATCTTATTATCGTTGCTATAGTTTTCGAAGTCCCTACGTTTATATAATTTCTAGTTTCCGCCAGCGGTTTCATCCGAGTCCTCCGAGAACAACTCCGCGCACTCGGATATAATTAGAATCGGGTGAGTTACGAAGAAAAAGAAACAGTACAATTAAGGCGAATTTAGGACAACTAGTTTAGACTAAAAATGTACTTATTCCTCCTCCTGCCGCAATCGGGTAAAAAAGTTAAGTTAATCTTGTGGTTTCATACTTAATTGGTCATTTTAAATGGTAATATAATTAATAACATAATAGAAGCTAATAAAAAATGGCAATTGTTGAAATTACATATAAACGATTTGTATTCAAATAATAATATCAATAGGTACTTATAACTCCCCTTTAGACGTCTAAAAATCGTCACAAAGTTTAAACTCAATGCGTCGTAGACTTCGTACGAGGCCTCATCTTGTACCCGCCGAGGCCTCGCATAAATTCTCCTTTAAACGGAGAAAAACTTGCTAGATTATCCGTCAGGGATCGTTTAATAGAGGTTATGAGCCCTGACGGGATCCGCCATGTTCGATCGAAAAAACGGACTAATTTCAAAATGTTTTCACTCATTCAAAAAGCTGAATAATTTATAGTTCTAGTAAACTAGTTAACTCCCCCGGGTTTACTTGTAAAAAGTGCCGTTTTACCTCGAAGTAACGTTAAAAAACTCAGCTTTGAAATATAGGGTCATTTGGTCTCTTTAATGGGGCGATTAATCTTGCAGTATTTAGTGAGGGTTTCATAATGAAGTCTGAATAATATTTTTTCCAAATTGTTCTAACTTTGGGCAACATTCTAAAAAGTAGTTCTGTGGATGGATACCCATCTTGTCATGTCGAGTTCCTCCGCGTTCGAAAGGCAAGTTCAACTGGTGGGTCCCGGCTGTCATTTGACCATCTTTGACAGTTCGAAAGTCTACCAATCTTACCAAGGGGTTGCCCGGGTAACTGGGTTGAGGAGGTCAGATAGGCAGTCGCTCCATGTGGCACACTGGTACTTGGCTGCATTCGTTTAGACTGGAAGCCAACCAGAACATAGTTGAAAAAAAGCTAGGTAGGTGGATGATGAGGTATCAAAAATCTTATTACAGTAGAAATAAATACAGTACCAGAATACGAGTAAATCCAGGTAAAAACTACTAGTTAATAAACAGTACCTAAACACGGAAGTATTGAAGCTGAAATTTAATGATTCCCAATTAAACATTAATGTAATGTCTAACTATGGAGTTAGAATTCTTTGGTTAGATTACAGTGACCATGAGTTTGGAATTTCCGCGAAGTTCTTCAAATTAATATTTTTGAGTTATTCCCCTTCACATTTTTGTTTAGAAAATGGTGTGAAGGAAAATTCTTGCCATTAAATAATTATGTTATGCTATTACCTTGGACAAAGGATAAACATTGCTATCCAACATGGCAATGCTGCCAGACTTTTAGGCACGCTCCCAGTCGACAGCGATGAGGAGGATTTTTTTGACGCTTTTTAATTTGTTTTTCTCTTTTTACTAAGATAGGTTTTGTAAAGTGTGCAATTTTTTTTGTAGGTATATATTGCAACTTCCAATAACTTCTGTACATAAATTACAAGCTATTTCCTTCAGTATCGCTCACATAGAAATAATATTTTTCTGAGATAAATAAATATATTAAAACCTATGTTACACATTCTCCAATTTCTGCTGTGTTTAGCCTAACAGGAAAGATCAACAGTTACCTTCCCTAATATTTTTTAGTTTGTAAGGATAAAACGATCATAAAACACATGACATACTTAAATACATCTAAACATCGACCAATAGAGTAATTACAACCGAAACAAAAAACAAAAGAACTTCTCTTCACACTCACAATACCAGATTCCCATAAATCTTACACAAAAAAAATAACAAAAAAAATCATTTTTCTTCCACTGTAACTTAAACCAAGGGCTTTACGCTTCATGGTCATCTATTGCAAAAAAAACATCGGGTTGCACTCCGGGAGTGCTGGCAGAAGTGAAAACTTGAATATTAACTTTGTGCATTTTTGATATTATATTTTATTATTGGAATAGTTAGGAAATAATTTTGCACGAATTGCTGGCTGTCATTTGAACATCTTTGGCAGTCGTTCGGGTAGTCAGACAGCTTCTCACAAGAAGCCAGAAAGTCTGACAACCAGTCTTACCAAGGGTGCAATTTTGCCCGGTACAACTGAGCTCTTTGTGAGGTCAGAACAGGCAACTCGACCCATGTTAAAACACTGGTTCTCAGCTGCATCCGGTTAGACTGGAAGCCGACCCCAACGTAGTTGGGAAAAGGCTAGGCAGATGATGATGAATTTTGCACGAATTGATATCTCAGTATAAATTATCAGTATAAAAGAACTAACATGTATGTGGTAAAATGCAATATTGATTTATTACACACACAAACATGACAACTTATACTAAAAAAAAATTAAATAATTCACACACGGACACGAGCGACGAATCGTCATTCGCGAAATGTTTAATCTACGAACTCCTTACGGACTTCAGGGGTCTCAAATCTGTCGGTCCCGTGATACTTGTCGCGAGTTTATATATTTTTCCCCACACAAAAACTACTCAGTGCCTCTAAAGAAGTTTTCACTTCAAAAAAACAATAACCCTTGTCAGTCGGATAATTTTAAGGCTGAGGCCAAACGAGTGTAATTTTGTGAGCTGTGAGTAGCAGAATTTCGGTCGCAGAAAATCTGCTACATTCGGTTTCATACAAAAGTCCTATTTGATTCACACGGCAAAGCAAAATGAGTTGTCTTTTTTGTTTGTAACGATTTTCTGCGACCGAAATTCTGCGACTCACGACTCAAAAAATTACGCTCGTTTGGCCTCAGCCTAAAGTTAAATTTACCTCAGCAGGGGTCCCACAGCAAAAACTAGTCACAGTACTATATTAAATCGAACATGAGCGCGGAAGCCTAAATGATTTGCAATGAATCGGTTGTCGAATCGTTACATTCTTTGAATTATGTACGGTGACCATGGGTTAGGGGGTTTATAGGATTGTTCTTCAGTAAGTGATTTGTTTATTTAGAGAGCTCGTAGCTAACTTTTTGATAGTAAGGGAGAGATCATGGAATTTCTTGCCCGTTCTTCTCCATAGGAAGTTACTATGGGAAATTAGAATCAACCTTAGTTACATTTTTAGACATTCGTAAGTAAGTGCTTGTGAAGACCTAAGTGAAATAAATGATTAGCGTAGCAAGCTTAGCGTAGTCGGTCCATGGCTGCATTACCATCTTTTCATGACGAGTTCCTCCATATTTAGGAAGGCATGTTAAATTTTTGGATCCCGGCTGTCATTTGAACATCTTTGGCAGTCGTTACGGGTACCTACTCAGAAGCCAGAAAGTCTGACAATCAGTCTTACCAAGGGGTAACGTTTGGCCTGGGTAACTGGGTTGAGGAGATAGTCGTAACATGTGGCACACTAGTACTCAGCTCCACCCAGTTACACTTGAAACCGAACCCAACATATTGAGGAAAAGGCAAGGCACAATTCTCACATACCCCCCTAAAACCCAAAATAATGGTCACCCCAGACGGTCCATCGCGATGCCAGTTCGTCGCTCGTTCCGGACGGCGCGCCTCGCGTGTGAACTCGCTTTATATTATCTAAATAATGGCCGCGCGTTTAGTTGCCCTTGCGCACACCTTGTGGGATTAGGTTCACGGCTTGTGGTTAAGCAGAGGCTTGGCTTCCAAGTAGATTGGTGGAATACTTATTTATTAACAACTATTTAATGATTATAGCGTCCTAGCCGATTGTCGGCCACGGCGGCTGTTCTCATATAAAGAGATCAGTCAGCTGCGCAGGACATATTATAGTGCACGCACATTTGCGCAGACACAGGTGCACTCCCTATTCCCTCACTCTAGCCCGATGGGCAATCCGACACGACCGGAGAGAGATTAGGCGCAAGACTAACATTAACGTGCTCTCCAATGTATCAATCACCAACTTCGAAATTCCGGGCTGCTTGGTGAAAGTTTGTAAAACCGATTTCGGCCCGAACCGGGAATCGAACTCGAGAATATTATAACGAGAGATTAGAGAAGGAGTTATCATATAATACTCGTCATATAATACGTCACCTTCAGTTCTTTAACAAATGCCAACAAAACAAAAACCGCAAATTACAGATTTAACTACAAAATCTACGTCTCCAAGACTTCACCTTGTACGATGCATGACATAATACTTGCATTTGAATGACCTCTAAATAATAACCAGTCTCACGGGCGCAACCGGTCTTTAAGTCAACATATTTGGACTTTCCGAAATACGGGTATGTCGAATCGAATGAAATTGGGAGAATTTTATGTGGAATGCCGCATCTTCGAAATAATATCATAGAATCCAGTGGTTCTTTTAAATTTTTTTGAATATCTTTAAAAGTATGAAAAGTGTCTGCTGAGTTTTTGGTTTGTGAAACAATTCTTTCAGTTTTGATAGCCGCATTATCGTGACTACTGTGAGAATGAGGAAGAGAACATCTACATTACTTAAAATTATAAGAGTGAAGAGTTTGTTTGTTTGCTAGAACTTATTCAGGAAATGCTGGTCTGGTTTGAAAATTCATCAATTTAGACAACCTATATATCGCCACATTTAGCAGTCGTATATAAATCCACGTCAGAGGCCGTCAGGCGGATTTGAGAAAACTCTGACACTAGGGCTTGTTAGGTGATTAAACCTGCAGCGAGTGAGATAAGAAGAAGACCAGTAAGTAGGTTACAGATAAAGTTCTAGATTTGTTTAGTTCTGACAGGTCCTGCCACAGGGATGTCCTTAATTTTGACTAGGTACATTTCTATGGCATTATCTGCCAAATAGAGAGTTCTAGATAGGTCTAGAACTTTATCTGGAACCATTATAACTGACCTTTAGTCTACCTCTTAAACTACGTATATCCCATTCTTATTTTCATCATTTTTTTTTAACCAAAATTCTCTTTTGTTGCAGGATCCAACTCGAAGGTGGAATGTACTCCCGAAGTCATGAAGGTGACTATCCCAATGGACGGAGACAGGAGCGTCACATACTTGGAACATCTTAAAGGTAAGCCTTAAGAGTCCATGGTGATGGACGAGTATGTTTTGTGCAGGAAGGTGAACTCACGCAGTAGCCATAAGTATTGATCACCGTGCTTGCTCATGGTAGATTGGTAATATCGGCCTATGAATAAGAGCAGTTACTTTTACGAAGTCTCCCTATGATGTAACTCTTCTAAGTTGAAATGACGCGCCCCACTACTCAGACGTAAGTCAAACCAAGAACCATACCTTCTAAAACAAGGGTATTTTTATAAAAAAATATATTGTTGCTTGTAGTAATTGCGGCAATGAGGCGGAACATTCGTCGTTGTCAGCAGCTTACAAGTTCCAAGTATCCAATTTTTACCGCTGTGTGGCACTCTGACGCACACAAATGTATCTCCTGGTGTACTCACTCTAGCAAACAGTAACACATTGCGAGTGTCAAAAATATCCGCGAAATTGTGACCTTTGTGCGCGAACACATGCTAGCTGTAGACTCTCCCTGAAGCGACATTTTTTATAGCAACAAAATTTTCACAGTTCTCTGTAACAGATAGGTATACCAGTTTTACAGCCAGTTTCACTGGTCTAGAGTTTTAGATAGCTACTTGACAGATCATGCTATAGAAAAGTAATCAAACTTAAAAACATTTCTATAGCTCTATCTGTCAGATAACAATCTAGAACTTTAACTAGCACCTGTGAAATTGTTCGTTAAACTTCCCATTGTACAGACAGGTCAACCTATCCGAATCTGTCAATACCAATCGAACATTAACCTTCCAGTATTGTGTTATCACAATACTGGAAGGTTAATGGTTGAAAATCTATTGAAGAAATTTGACGGATTGCGGGAGGTTGACCTGCTGTTGTCTGTACTTATAAATTACTAGCTTCTGCCAGCGGTTTCACCCGCGTCCTGTTGGAACTACTCGGCGCACCCGGATAAAAAGTAGCCTATCGCCTTTCTCGATAAATGGGATATCTAACACTGAAAGAATTTTTCAAATCGGACCAGTAGTTCCTGAGATTAGCGCGTTCAAACAAACAAACAAACTCGCTTTATTTATTAGTCTAGATATTATTAATTAAGTAAAACCACGTGCTTCAACTAGTCTCATATTCCTTTGTTCATATATTATGTTAGGGAGAGTGAAAGCCAGTCTTTCGCATACTAATTAGCATTCTCCGCCATATTGTTTTCTTAAGTAGAAATTGTGTGAAGTTCAGGAAAATATGAGAGCTTGTCTTGTTGAGACAATGGGGCATAATTTTCGTCTTAAACAATTTACATGTTGTAGTTATACTAGATGTTTGTGTCGGATTCACTTGTTTCCTGAATTTTGATGGGGACTAGCTTCCGTCTGCGGTTTAACCCGCGTCCTGATGGAACTACCTCCTTCACACATGGATAAAAAGTAGCCTACACATATATGTTACTAGCTTCCGCCAGCGGTTTCACCCGCTCTCCCGTGGGAACTACTTCCCGTACCCAGATAAAAAGTAGCCTATATGTTATTCTGATATATAAGATATATTTCTGCCAAGTTTCATCAAAATCCGTCCAGTAGTTTTTGTGTGAAAGAGTAACAAACATACACACACACACATCCTCTCAAACTTTCGCATTTATAATATTAGTAGGATTGTATAAGCTACTAGCCGTTTTCCCGCGGTTTCACTCGCATCCTGTGGGAATTACTGCCCGTACCCGGATAACATATAGCCTATGTCACTCGTGGATAATGTAGCTTTCGAATGGTGAAAGAATTTTTAAAATCGGTCCAGTAGTTTTTGAGCCTATTCATTACAACCAAACAAACAAACAAACAAAGTTTTCCTCTTTATAATATTAGTATAGATATTATTGCCAATTGCTCATCAAAATCCATTTAGTAGCTTTCGCGTGAAAGACGAACAAACATTCATATACGAAAACTTTTGCGTTTATAATATAGGTAAGATAAACAAAATTACATTGCATATTCGAATTTTTTTTTTCGTCTTAGAACTGTACTTACATTTAATTAATAAATAAACCAAAATTTTCATTTTCTTTTTACCAAAACGATTATATTTCCACATTCTAGCCAGATTAGTGAAATGTGAATATACTTTAGATATACTTTTGTATTTTCAAAATGGTTGTGCAATCAGCCAAGTCGTTTGAACGAGTATAGACATCTCAATAGGATCGCATAGACAACAGATAAATCAATATGGCTGAATTTTGATGGCCGCTCAGTATATTGAATTGTTACTATTGATAACTTCGGAAAAGTTAATAGGAAAGGGATTCTATTAAGACAACGTGAGAATTCAGAAAATCTATTACAATAAATGAACTACTAAAATCTTTATAAATAAACTGCGGTTTTACCATAAGTCGATATAGCTAGGAAGAATGTTACTTGTGAGATGACGACAGATAGAAGAGTATGGATGAAGAAAACATGCTGCGCCGACCACAAATAAATTGGGATAAGGGCAGAAGGAGGATGATAATGATGATGTAGTTTCTTAAATTTTACATATATACATAGATAAGACTCATAAAATTTGCATGTTTGTTTGTTATTCTTTCACGCGCAAATGGCTGAAAGGATTTTGATGAAACCTGGACAGTGATGTAGCTTATATATAGACTACTTTTATCCTGGTGTGGGATATAGTACCCTTGGAAAGAAGTAAGTGATGTCTATACTCCCACAGCTGTTTAAAGACCCATACACACGAGACAATCAGCACACAACAGCTAACAATGTCTTGCTTGATTAATATGTACACGCTGGTGAAATCGTGCGCGTCCCGGGACTCAATTCAATTATAACATTACGTGACGCGAATACAAATAGTATCGTGGAATAGGGACATTATATAACACATTTTGTTTGAACATTTGCTAGAACAAGAGCTCATGGCTAAGTAAAAGCCACGTGATTGTTCGATCATAAGGTTAAGTTACGCTGGACGCGAATGGGTGATCTTGTCATGACGAATTCCTTCGTGTTTTGACATGCTGTCATTTGAACATCTTTGGCAGTCGTTACGGGTAGTTTGGAGCCGAAAAGTCTAACAACCAGTCTTACCCCTCAACCCAGTAAGGTTGAAGAGGTCAGATAGGCACTGGAACTCAGCTGCGGTTACACTGGAAGCTGATCCCAATATGATTGGGAAAATGCTAGGCAGATGAGATGATTTGAACTTTTTATTACTTATCCAAAATTAAACTTTTTGGTGAATTCCTTCTAGTAGTTGACTGAAAAAATACATATTTTTGCGCAGGGTCTTAATGCTAATTCTTCTTATAACCAAAGACTGTTGAGTTATTTTTTGTCGAACGTTTGTTGATGTCGAATAAGTAGCGTTACAACCTAATTTGATATTTTTTTTTACTATTCCTTGAATTATTTCCCTTTATTTGCCTGCTCAAAAATCCCCTTCTCTTTACTTCAGACCCTATATCTAACGAAATACGTAATTCTTTTTCCTTCTCATTCCAGAGTACAAGCCGTGTCAGCCAGAGATGGATGGTAACACAGCCATGTTCGTGCTGGACCTGCAGGATCATCACCGCTGTGCTGTCACCAGGGTGCTGCAGACTGGCACTGTGAGTATACGCCATCTGCCTAGCCGGTTCCTTAGGTCTTCCATTCTTAAAAGTTGCGTAGGAATAACAAAAAAGCTATAAATAAAAAACCTTTTTAGTAAAGTATTGACGGATTTTTTACTTTTTGCTTTTCTAAGAGAAAGACCTATTCTATTCCCACATTGAAAATTCCCGTTAACACGAATAATATAAGCCCAAACACGAGAAAATTAATACCGTTGCGAAGGTCCCTTGACTCTCTCTCATCTCCATCATCAGGTCAGCTCTAAACTTTCACTCTGTAATTAATTGATAAAAAAACACATTTTCGCTATTTCCGTAATACACAATTTCCGTAATGAAACTAAGCTAAAAGCAATCTGCCCAGGTAATATTTACTTGGTAATAATTTTGCTACTATCGCGAAACTTATTAACCGTTACGTAAGCGCTAATATACTTCCGCTGACTTAGGTATATCTAATTGTAGATTATGCTAGATATGTAAATATGTATATTTAGATACGTAAGCAATCTGGTAGCAATTTACATGTGTTATGCTCCATTTCGTATTCATATGTTTGCTATAATATGATACACCTTCGTCGTTGTCCCAGTCCTCCCGTCCTTCCCGCAATTTATTTATATGCTACTATTTGTTTCTCGCGGCTTCACCCGCATGTTGGGTGAACTTAAAAAGAAAGAAAGAAAATACCCTTTATTTCGTGCTAATGAAATAAACTCATCAACAAAATAAAAAAAAAATCTTTAATTGAGACATGATGGCAAGAATATACGTTGCAAACACGCAATACGCCTCGCTCAGCTTAATGCTGCGACCCTGAGAGAGACAGAGTCTCAGCGCTGATTTTCAGCGATAGCAGCTATTCTAACGTGATGACGACAAATCGGTGATTTCTAAAAATATAATTCATTAAATAAATACACTTCTTCCCGTAACCGAATAAAATATAACCTATGTTACTCAAAAGTAGTGTTACTTTCCAACAGTGAAAGAATTTGTCAAATCGGTCAAGTAGTTTCGGAGCCATTGGGGTACAAACAATATAACAAAAAAATATATTATGTTTCCTTTGTATTATATGAGTATAGAGACTACCAAGTTCATCCAGTAGTTTTTGCGAGGAACAGACAAACATCCATACTCACAAACTTGCGAATTTATATAAAAAAGTTATAGCCTATATATTATTTTGATATAAGTACTTAATGTTATAACTGCCAAGTTTCATAAAAATCTATCAAGTATCACATCATCATGTCACATATCCTCTGTCGGTAGTTTTTGAGCATAAGAGTACCGAACATTCATAAACCAATTTCTTATTTACAATATTAGTAGAATTATTATAATTCTCCTTATTTCTCGTTTGCAGGGCAAGCGCAGTTTCTACACTACGATCGTGATAGAGAACTCAGTGGGTGGCGTGGAGACGGTGCGCGCGCGCTGCGTGCTGGAGGGCAAGCTGCGCTCCTTCACCAAGAGGGACGTACCACCCTTCCCGCTAGACTTCAATGAGCCCGAGTGAGTATATAAACTATGCTGAGCCTGCCTTACGAGGGACAAGTTACACTGCAATGTGCACTGCACTGTCTTGGGTAGCTATGTGGCTATTTCTTTAAAAAAATCTAACGAATGTAAAATATTCAACTAAAATTGAAACTTTCTTGCTGTGTTTTGTCAGAATTTTGAATAGGATAGTTTCATGGTGCTTATTGCTTGACCAATTATACCTAGGTATTAAGGTATGAATATCATTCAAGAAACTAAAAAAAACGCAAATAGGTTCTTCTATTTGAGAACAACGCTGTCTCTATATGCGTTTAATAAATATACCAAAAACAAATATACAATAGGCTAAATCTATGCTTCACGTTTTCAGTGTTCTGAACATCACGAGATATGAAGAGGGGAAGGCGCCCGAACCAGTTCTTGGAGCTATCGTCAAGCAAAACGGCAAACAGTAAGTATTAATGTTAGATTTACCTTGATACTAGCTTCTGCACAGCGGTTTCACCCGCGTCCCGTGGAAACTAAAAAGTAGCCTATAGCCTTCCTCGATAAATGGGCTATCTAACCTGAAATAATTTTTCAATCGGAACTACTGGTTCCTGAGATTAGCGCGTTCAAACAAACAAATAAACTCTTCAGTTTTATAATATATAAGTATAGATTTCCATTATTTGTTTTTTTATGATTTATTGTGTTTTTTGTCATCTTTAATTCGATAATACATAATATGTATTAGCGGTTTAGCAACGTCCTAGGGAAAGGTAATTTTTTAGCCGTGTAGGAATAAATAGACCTATAAAAGAGAGATAAGTCCTTCCCGGGTTCTAAGCTACCTCCCCTTAAATTTTCAGCCAAATCGGTTCAGCTGTTCTTGAGTTAGAATAGCTAACACGACTTTTCTTTCAGATTTGTGCAAAGCATACTAATTTGCATAAATACTGTTTTCTTCTATACAAAAATCAAGACAAGATTTTGACCATTTTCCCAGAGTATCAGGCGAGATCTCAGTGACTCCTGGCACGCCGCTCACGATGGAAATATTCCTGAACGACAAGTCAGCTCCGATCTACGGACTCCTGGTGAACTACATGCACGTCACTGACACTGGCAAACAACAGGAGACCATCATATTGAACGGGTAAGTTCTGAACAGAACCCTTGAATTTTAAATACACCCGTTTCACCCGTGTTCCTGGGAGAACTACTTTCCGTACCGGAACAAAATATAGCCTATGTTACTTTGGGATAGTCCAGCTATCCAACAGTGAAAGAGTTTTAAAATCGGTCCTGTAGTTTCGGAGCTTACACGGTGGGTCAAACAAACAAACAAAAATCGTTTCCTTTTAATTATATTTGGATTTCTTGCTAATCGAAGCATTCACCTTAAAATATTCAATCAAAGATGAGCATTGCTAGTACATAATAACAAATACATTTTTGTTCTATAGTTAAGTGTAAAATAATGTCATTTCATTAAACATTTCCTGAAACAAATGGTTATTTTGGTAACTTCTTAATTTACAATTACGTTTAACACCAAATGGCCAGTTCCACAGGTTCCAGGTATCTAAACTTCTAGATACATAACTGACAGATCATGCCATAGAAAAGTATTCAAAATTAAAACCATTTCTATTGCAACGTCTCACTTCACGTTATCTCACTTTATCAGAACCTCTAAAACTGACTCTAAATCCCGTTTTCTCTATTCTCCAGTTGCTCAGTAGACACGTACCTGTTCGAGAACTTCGTGACGGCTGACGGAGACACCCTCACCGCCAAGTTCAAGGCGTTCAAGTTCCCCGACACCACGTACGTGCAGTTCAAGGGCACTGTCACCGTCTGCCTCGATAAGTGCCAAGGGGTGAGTCGATCAATCAATATTATTTACTAGCCTCCGCCAGCGGTTTCACCCGCTTTCCCGTGGGAACTACTGCGCGCACCCGGATAAAAAGTAGCCTATAGCCTTCCTCGATAAATGAGCTATCCAACACTGAAAGAATTTTTCAAATCGGACCAGTAGTTCCTGAGATTAGCGTGTTCAAACAAACAGACTCTTCAGCTTTATAATATTAGTATAGATTTCTGGTCATTAAATACATTAACATAGAGAAACTATGACAACAACTAATATTCATCAGAATTGAAAAATGATTACCTTGTAATAGAAATTGGGTGAAGATTATTACCATCTGACCAATCAGTCAAGCTTTCAAAAATACTGTATACCGCGTGTGTGTGTGGCAAATGATTAAATACACAGTAACTTAAAAATAAAAATATCTGATGAAAACAAATAAAATGGCAATAATCTGCTTACAATTATCGCACTTTAAATTTTCTTCTTAGTCATCCGCTCTCAATATACCTGGGGGGTGATTCTCTAACGCAAAACATCTTTACAACCAAGAAATCATCGTTGCAACATCTATAAGTGCGCGATCGCAGCGCTTCAACGATGTTGACGGCGCGACATAGAACTAAAATATGGTTCCAAATGTATGAAAAATCATCCTCGCCTTCGACGACAACGACGACTTCGCCTTCGATTTCATCCTTCAAACCGAAAAGCTTGTCATTTGTGAGGTCGTCGTTGTTGTCATCTATGATGTGTCAGTTAGAGAATCGCATGGCTGGCCTCTGAATTTCTTACGTCAAACTAGCCATATTCCCTTCTAAAGTTAATTTATTTAACTTTATATCTTCAGGTACAATGCAGTAATGGTCAGATCGCATACGGTCGTCGCCGGCGCGCCATCAGCGCGGGCGCAGACTCCAACAAGGTGTACGAGGTGTCGCTCACTACCTTCATCAAAGTCGACTTTGAGGATGGACAGAGAGAAGCAGGTTCGTTTCTCTATTTTTTCTTTATAATCACCAAAGAAGAGCTCGTGGCTAAGTCAAAGCAGATCGATCGATCATAAAATTAAGCAACGCTTGTCGCGGTCGGTCCGTGATGGGTGACCATCTCGTCATAACGAGTTCTTCCGTGTTTCGGAAGGCACGATAAACTGGTGGGTCCCGGCTGTCAATTTGACCTTCTTTGGCAGTCGTTTGGCAGTCAGAAGCCAGAAGTCTGACCAACCATCTAACCATGGGTGCCGGGGTAACTGAGTTGTGGAGATCAGACAGGCAGTCGCTCTTTGTAAAACATTGGTTCTCAGCTGCATCCGGTTAGACTAGGAGCCGATGTAGTTGGGAAAAGGATAGGCAGATGATGATAATAACCAAAATCATTAAGCTTAAGTTCACCCTATAACACAAACTTCAGTTTTCTTATAACAACAGTTTACTAGTAATTTACCAGATCAACATGAACAGTTTGTTTTAAGATAAATTGACGTTATGTGACCCATTTTTTGCTATCAAACAAACAAATGTAAATGTTGAGAGACTTAAAAGCCATCCATTATAATTTCAAAGTGAATAATTTTGTACTTTTTGCTGTAGGTAATAAATTTCAATCTTTGTAGATAAGAGCTTTAAAATCATATATAGCCGGCTCTACACTCGCGGCGCGAACGGCCGCGAAATCCCGCGACAACTGCGAATCACG